>JBBBDQ010001098.1:1525000-2032500 GCA_037127315.1 Ascarosepion bandense
CACACACACAATTCTACGAATAAGAATACATATATACACATACACACACATACATTCAATTTATTACACACTATTATACATATATATATATATAAATATATACACACATATATATTATTACACACTTATATACATATACATGCGCATACACACATATATATGTGTGTACACACCTATATACAAAAAATTCATATACACATAATATACATGTGTATACACACATGTATGTATATGTATTTATGTATGTGGGCTATATGTAATTTTGAAAAAAAAAAAAAAAAAAAAAAAAAAATTTAACTATTTAAATGCTCCTTTTCATAATATTCATTAATATGTATGTGTGTGAGTGCATATGGAATATGTGTATGTATGTGTATATAGGTATATATGTATATATATGTGTGTGTGTGTGTGTGTGTGTGTGTGCATGTGTGTGTACACATGTATATTATGTGTATATGAATTTTTTCACATATTCCATATGCACTCACACACATACATATTAATGAATATTATGAAAAGGAGCATTTAAATAGTTAAAAATTTTTTTTTTTTTTTTCAAAATTACATATAGCCCACATACATAAATACATATACATACATGTGTGTGTACACATGTATATTATGTGTATATGAATCTTTTGTATATAGGTGTGTACACACATATATATGTGTGTATGCGCATGTATATGTATATAAGTGTGTAATAATATATATGTGTGTATATATTTATATATATATATATGTATAATAGTGTGTAATAAATTGAATGTATGTGTGTGTATGTGTATATATGTATTCTTATTCGTAGAATTGTGTGTGTGTATATATATATGTATGTATGTGTGTACTTCTATAGGTATGTATATAATAATTGTAAATTTTTTTTACCTAGTGTTGTCTTTATTTAGTCTAATTTCAAATGACCTAATTTTTTTAAAAATAATTTTATTTTAAATCCTATATCTTTTTATTCCCTTTTATTAATAATTATGCCTTTTTAAGTAAAGGCCTTTTTCTAATACTTCAACGTTTTGGGGAAATTAGGTTTTTGAATTTGTCCAGCGTCTGTAATATTTAAAAAATTTTTTTCTTTAGTTTCTTTCTTTTACCCTCCCTTCCTTCTTTTATCTCTCTTACCACCTTTTTTCCGTATTGCCTAAACTACGTCGATTTAACGCGTCTGTCTGTTAATTTTTAGTTACATTCTTCCTTTTTTTTGCGAACCCAGACGATGTCAATTTTTTTTCTTTTCTTATTTATTTGATTTTATTCTATCTTTTTCTTTTTCTTTTTCTTTTTCTTTCCCTTTATTTTTATTTTTATTTTTTTATTTTATTTTATTTTATTTTATTATTTATTTTTTAATTTCTTTGCAATCTATTTAAAAAGGAAAAGTAGACTAATTTTTCTCCAGTTTCTGAAAGGTTTTTTCTGTTGCTGAGGTGATGTGTCGTCCCCCGTGGGGATCTTCATATCGAAATGGCTATTCAACATCTTTGAATTAATCCTTTTTTAATATATATATGTATATATATATGTATGTATATATGTATATATATATGTATGTATATATGTATATATATATGTATGTATATATGTATATATATATGTATATATATATGTGTGTATATATGTATATATATATCTATGTATATAAGTATATGTATATATATATCTATGTATATAAGTATATATATATATATATCTATGTATATATGTATATATATATATATCTATGTATATATGTATATATATATATATGTATATATTTATATATATATATCTATGTATATATATGTATGTATATATGTATATTAATGCAGGTTTCATTGAATAATATAGACAAGTTTTGTCTATTAATTTTGTGTAGGATCCGTTCATACCGTCTGATATACTTGATGGTGATGTCGTTAAAAGACAACAAAAAATCACAGTATTTGTTGAATTTTTTATCGGGTCTAAGCTTTCGGCTCACATAAGCCATTATCAAAGAGTAAATAATAACACACAGTAAACATAGAACATTTAAGCTATTAACAATAAAGATAATTGAATTGAAAATATAAGTCCATCCCTACCGTGGCGGATGGCCGAAGACAGTGACAAAATAGTGGTGTTGTGGTCCCTGGTCTGATTACAGACATTTGAGTACGTTGTTGGAAATATCGAAATTGATTGTATTCAAACCAGGTTTAAACTGTTTAATGTAGAGTGCTTCGAGGATTTTTAGTTTCTGCTTATTATTTTCTTGTTTGAGTATGTACGTGTTATCAACAAGCGTTTTTCTCAGAAGTGTGCGTTGATAACCGTGTTGTTCTAAATGACGGAATATATTTGAATTTTTATTTAAGTGCAACGTCAGACGCCGTGAGAGCGAATTTGTGGTGTGGCCGATGTAGATATTATTGAGGTTGTTAGAGATACATTCTCTAAATGGACATATGAATTTATATACTACATTGGTCTTTTGCAAATCATATATGTATATGTACATATATATGTATATGTACATATATATATATGTATGTATATATATATATATGTATGTATGTATATATATATATATATGTATATATGTATATGTATATGTATATATATGTATATGTATATGTATATATATGTATATGTATATATGTGTATATATATATATGTATATATTTGTATATATATATGTATATATATATATAAAGGAAAATGTCTTTAAACCTCTTGGCTTATGCATAATTTCGACAAAGTAGAAATAAACACATCTCTAATGCACAAATCATTTGTCTCAAAAACTCCTATCTGGTCAATAAAACAACCCACTGTAATATTAAGTCTGGAAAAACTCTCCAGAACTGAAACTAACACACCTGTATTCATGGAAGAAATTCAATATCTTACAAAAACATACAAATTGTAAACATATATACCCTGACAGCTCCCAAAATACTGATAATTGGATGTTTAGCTATCCTGAATGAAATCATTGTTCAAAAGTGCCTGCCCAACAAATCTTTAATATTTAGTGCACAGATTTTAATTAATACATATATCTTAAATAATTGGCAAGAGTTGTGAAATACTCACTCAAATAATAAATTGCATAAAATCAAACTTACATTTGTCATCAGTCAATCAGTTAAGTGCCATACTTGATACATGCTTTGGGTGATCATGTCTTGAAAGAGACATGACTGACTGGGCAGAATATTATCCCACAGTAGGTTGCCAGGTAGATTATATTACATTATTATATTAAGTATAATTAGTGGGGGCTCAGTTTATTATTTCATAACAATAGAAAACTGATTCTCTTGTTATGAAGTATAAACTTATCCCCCACTTTATGCCCAGTAGAAGTTTTAATTATGTTTCAAACTATTATATTCAGTCAGTCAGTTAAGTGCCATACATGATACACGCTTTGGGTGATCATGTCTCAAAAGAGACATGACTGACTGGGCTGAAGATTATCCCACAGTAGGTTCCTATTACTTTCTGTGGTAGACTGGTTGCCAGCCAAGGATATAGAACCCAATCTGTCGTATCATTTAACCCATAACTGGAGGGAAGAGATGGATTAATACCGTTCCCAAGGATATTTGTGAGTCAGTGAATGCAGCAAATCCAACAGGATTTTGAACTTGGCAGTCCAATTTGTCATTCCAAGTTGATATCCACTGCACCCCAACACACATTTGGGATAAGACACTATAACACCAGGATTCCCAAAGAAAAATAGGCTTAGCAAGAATCATAATTGGTCATACCAATATCACATATTCATTTCTTCGGATCCACCTAAATGCATAGTATGCCAGGAGAGTTACACCACAAAGCATCTTATGATGGACTGTGCCAAATTTGCCTCTATCCGTAAATGCCTTTTGTAAGGTGAATAGCCTTAAATAATTTTTCAAAAATGTTAATGAAGAAAAAATATTTTAACTTCCTTGAGGAAAAGTAAATTATACACCAAAATGTAATCCAGACAATTTCATCAGTAGATATTAATATATTAATGAATAAAGTCTAAATTTTCAGCATTAAATGACCCAAGAGAATGATATGCTTCTAAAAGTCAGTCAGTTAAGTGCTATATGTGATACATGCTTTGGGCGATCATATGTCGAAAGAGACATGACTGACTGGACAGAAGATTTTCCCACAGTAGGTTGCCATTACTTGATGTGGTAGACTGGTTGCCGATCAAGGCTATAAAAACCCAATCTGTCCTGTTATTTATCCCATACTTGGAGGGAAGTAGATAGATTAATAAAGAATTAAGAAATTCAACTGGAATTCAAACTCAGCTTCCTGATTTCTCGTTCCAAGCCAATATCCACTGCCCCACAAAGCACAATCAAAAAGTGACATCTTTATTCACAGTTAAAAATTATTTCCATGAATTATTTTTGTTGTTCATAATGCATGCAGCTTATATACAAAAATGTTTAAATATTTGTTGTTAGTATTTTCATGGAACTGTGATACAAAGACGTCACTGAAAGTAATTTCCTCAAAGTGTTGTAAATGGGAAGCAAGTGTTTAAGATTCTCATTGATTGCAATTTTAATTCTCCTTGATATTAAATCTATGTAGTGAATAATTGGTTGGGCATAAAACTGTGGTGTAGTTACTTCTAAAGATACTTTAAAGATTTTTATGAGAAAGTTAAACATGCATATTTCTGCTCTTTCTTGCCATAATTAGTACTTGTTACTGGTAGTAAGTGTTTGAATTATATAGTGCCACAGATTTTATTGTTTTAATTTCAATGTCTGCATAAGTTTTCACATTCTGGATTTTAAGAATAATGAAGCAGTCTCTCTCTCTCTCTCTGTCTCACACACATGATTAGCTCAAAGATACACAATGAAACTGTGGTGTAGTTGCTTCTAAAGATACTTTAAAGATTTTTATGAGAAAATTAAACATGTACACTACCAGCCATAATTATTAGGCCACCCCAGTTTGTTTTTTTTAATTATATATTTCATACTATTTTTAAGTGGGTAATTTTAAATGAAAATAGACTGGTTCATTTGTTATTATTACTTTGCAAAATTTTACAAGACATAGGAGCAAAGATGAACTCATCCAAATCACCCTAAATTTTCTTCATACTTTCATTCATGAAACTGCAATATAAATAATTATAAAATATTTATTAATTCATTTGATACATATGTTATTGTGTAGTATTAACAAAATAATCATTCTATTTTCATTTACAATTATTCACTTGGCAATGAATGCTAAAAAATAGTATGAAATACATCATTTTTTTAAAACAGTGGGGTTGCCTAATAATTTTATAGTACCACAGATCTCCTTGTTTTCATTTCAATGTCTATATAAGTTTTCATGTTCTGGGTTTTAAAAATAATGAAGCACTCTCTCTCTCACACACACACACAATTAGAGATACACAATATCATATCATTAAACTTTGTGATAATTCTTTTATATTTTGTTCAGATTAATGAATGAAAAATAATGAAAAACTGAATTTTTGGAAAAATAAGTGACTTTTTTGTATGTGTTATACATAAATTTGTATTTGTTGTATGTAATTTTTTTTTTTTTCTTGTAACTTACTGATGAGAATCGTAATTAAAATATTTTCTTATTTCTCAGCCTTAAATGAAGTAGAAGACAATGAAAAGCAAAATAAATTGAAGAAAGAATTTTGGGAAAGGAATTCAAAAAGATACCTGAACAAACTTTCTTCAGGACAAGATGAGCAAAAAGAGTTTGTATCAAAGGAACTGAACAATTTCGATAGTGCGATCGAAATCAGTAGCAATGATAAGACTTTGGAAAAGACAGAAGAAGATACCAGAGCCATAATGAAACGTGATCATCGTACCTTGAAAGTGGAGACAGGTGAGTGACTGAAGAGAAATTATTATTAGTTGGATGAAACTTCCATTAAAATGTTTAATTTGAATTGGAAAAATAACTCATATGATAAGTATAGATATTTCCAGTAAGACATTTGCTGATTTTGCACAATGAAAATGTTGTAAAATTTAAGTTTGTTGATTATGAATTTCTTCATCTCTAAAGGAAACTTGTCATTTCCCATAAAGTTTTAGAACTCATTCACCATTACATTGCCCCAAATTGTTACCATGATATTAAATGTGACGCTCCACTCTACAATTTATATTTGACACTTGTGTCAAAAGCATTAAACTCAATTGAAATTTACTGTTTGATAGATGAAGATGAAGATAGCTGAGGCAATTTGTAAACATTGAGACAATCTAATGTACCTAGATTATTAATTGCCTCTTCTTCAGTTTTAACCGAATAAAATAAAAAAAACATACTTAAATTTCAACTGGTGAGCAAAAGAACAATCTTTCAGTAGACAAATGCACAACAAAACCTTTTCTACTGTGTTAAACAAAGTCCCATAGTGTTTTTCAATAGATGGCATTTGAACACAAAAATTCTTTTCAGACTTGTTTGAAAATAATGACATTTATACATATTCTGAAAGAGTTAATTTCATTTATCTGGAGAATGTGAATTGCAAATGATTTTACATGAAAAATGAAAATTGTGGAAAATTCAGTTTATTTTCCTCATTTAATGCTCTTTTTTATTTCCAGAAAGGAAAAAAAAACGCGATACAATCAGAAAAAATATATGTGCGATAGTTGTTCACTAGGTTCAAAAGTGGACATTTAGAACCTGTAGAATATGAAGCAGAGAAAGTCCTAAGGGAAATGAAATGAGTCATCGTTAAACATTCCCAAAACTGCATCCAAAACAGGTGATGGCATGTATCTGTTGAGACTGGGAAGGCAATTGTGTATTACGATTTCCTTTCAAAAAATAAGACATTGAATTCAAACATGCATGGCTGGAAATGTGCCTGGGTGGTGCAGTGGATATCGACTCGGAATGAGAAATTGGGAAGCTGAGTTTAAATTCCACTCGAATTCCCTGCATTCACTTACGCGCAAACACCCTTGAGATAATCTTCTGTCCAGTCAGTCATGTCTCTTTCGACATATGATCGCCCAAAGCATGTATCACATATAGCACTTAACTGACTGACTTTTAGAAGCATATCAATCTCTTGGGTCATTTAATGCTGAAAATTTAGACTTTATTCATTAATATATTAATATCTACTGATGAAATTGTCTGGATTACATTTTGGTGTATAATTTACTTTTCCTCAAGGAAGTTATAATATTTTTTCTTCATTAACATTTTTGAAAAATTATTTCAGGCTATTCACCTTACAAAAGGCATTTACGGATAGAGGCAAATTTGGCACAGTCCATCATAAGATGCTTTGTGGTGTAACTCTCCTGGCATACTATGCATTTAGGTGGATCCGAAGAAATGAATATGTGATATTGGTATGACCAATTATGATTCTTGCTAAGCCTATTTTTCTTTGGGAATCCTGGTGTTATAGTGTCTTATCCCAAATGTGTGTTGGGGTGCAGTGGATATCAACTTGGAATGACAAATTGGACTGCCAAGTTCAAAATCCTGTTGGATTTGCTGCATTCACTGACTCACAAATATCCTTGGGAACGGTATTAATCCATCTCTTCCCTCCAGTTATGGGTTAAATGATACGACAGATTGGGTTCTATATCCTTGGCTGGCAACCAGTCTACCACAGAAAGTAATGGAAACCTACTGTCGGATAATCTTCTGCCCAGTCAGTCATGTCTCTTTTGAGACATGATCACCCAAAGCGTTTATCACGTATGGCACTTAACTGACTGACTGAATATAATAGTCAAAAACGTGATTAAGGCTTCTACTGATCATAAAGTGGGGGATCAGTTTTATATTGTTTTAAAGTAATAAACTGATTCCCCACTAATTACTACTAAATAATATAATACATTTCTTCACCTTCCAGTTATGGGTTAAATAACAGGACAGACTGGGTTCTATAGCCTTCGCTGGCAACCAGTCTACCCAAAAAAGTAATGGCAACCTACTGCGGGATAATCTTCTGCCCAGTCAGTCATGTCACTTTTAAGACATGATCACCCACGCATGTATCACGTATGGCACTAAACTGACTGATGGTTCTCAATTGCTTCTGGGATTGATTCATCAGAAGACTGCCTAACCTTATGTCTCTGTAGACATGTAGAAATTGATACTTGACTGGAATCTTCTACTACACTCACTTACCTGACCTTTCACCTTCAGATTACCATTTTTTGATCCACTACAAAATTCTCATAATAGGAAGAATTTCAATTCTCTATAAAACCATTTTGATCAGTTCGTCATCTAGAAAGGTCAACTTCTGGAATGGATAGAATCACGAAACTGCCTCAAAGATTATGAAAGGTAATATAATGAAATAGTATGCAACTGCCCAGTCGGTCGCTGTTGTTTTTGAACCAGATAGCTGGTCGTAGATTGACTCTGTCATGGTGTTCTCCCTTGTACCATGTTGTGTTGATTAATCACAAGGTAGTCACATGGGTTCTCCACTAGTTGTCTCTCTGCCGAGCTAAACCAAACCGGGAAGCGTGCACACAATTAAGTAATAAAAGAAAGAAATATAGCGCCAAGAAAAATAAGTGGACCGACATCTGAAGTGTTGTGAAATAATTGTCTGCAAATTCTCTCCTTGTCTGTCTCTTAACTCTGCTTGGTTGATTGGCGACAGGCTTCTCTACAGTCGGCACCTAATGGCAGGGCAATCATCTCTCTGTCTCTTTACTTCTTCAACTGGGAACTGTCTTTGGTCATTACGTCTCTGGACCGGGAAATCGAACTCTCTGCCACTCGAGCTGCAATTACTTCAATTGCAACTGAAAACTGCATTCACTTGTTGATCTGAAAACTTTGTCTGGAAATTCTCTTCTGTCTTTAACTCAGGTGGGCCGACATCATGGCGCCTATCTTCGGCGTTACATCTTTAAGCCGTTAACTGGAACTGAACTTCAACTGCCTCGAACCGCCGCTGGAACTTAACTGGTCTCATCTCTGGACTCTCCTCCAATCCAACTCAAAACTTTGTCTGCAAAATCTCTTTTCTTCTTTTTGTAACTTTGACTGGCCGGCAGGCTCTGCGGTTGGCACCCAACAACATGGTGCCTATCTTTGTCGTTACATCTTTGCGACTTTCTCTGATCTAACTGATTTTGGTCCCTCGGGACCCTGTATTTATGCCCATGCCATGGTGTGGGGCCGACGGTCGCTGGGTGTCTAATCCCCCGTCTCGGCAACCAATAAAATCCTGAGGTTAGCTGCTACACGTTGTTGCCTCTGGTTTACCCAATGGGATTAGTCTTCTTTACATGACGTCAATTGTTAGTCGTCTTCCCCTTTCAGGGCTTGTTTACAGGACCAATGGGATTTCTTTCGATCTTATGACATCATCTTCCCATACCCTTTTCTGGGCTGGACTTAACTGAATTTTCTCTCTCAAAATTTTTCTTTCTCACAGAACAATTTCAGGAATTTTTTTTCTTAAAACAATAGGTATTAACCTATTTGAACTGACTTAACCCAAAACACGTTACCCAGATAATAATTTCTCCGCACCTGTGTTTTTAATATCCATTTTCAGCGGAATCTCTTACCCTGATGTCAGTGAAAATACCTTTTCTCTAAATTACTTGACTCGATCATCAAAACATTTGTTATTTCAATTCTTTTCACAATTCATGCTAGCAAGACAATCCAATCGGACACAAAATGAAATCTCCTTTACTGTTACCCAGAAAAAAAATAACAATTAAATTTATCTTTCCCCTTATGTTTAGAATGACAATTGCCAGCTTTTCTGGGTGGGCCGAAATCGAAATCTCTTATTTCGTGGCATTGAAACAAATTTAAGTCTTTTCTTTCTTTTCTTTCTTTTTTCTTCGTTCTCTGGTCTTCTTTTTCTATTCTTTTGCTGGCAAAAAAAAAAATAACAATTGAATCTATCTTTCTTTTAGGTTTAGAATGACACTTGTTAGCCTTTATAGGTGGGCCAAAATCAACTTTATGACATTAAACAAATCCAGTTCTCTTTTCTTCCTTTTCCTCTGGTTTAAAATAACAACCGAGAAATACCATCTGATATTTTTCATTTTTGTTTTTCTTTTCCTCCGCTCCTATTCTGAGAATAAAAATAATGTCTTTTAGTGCATTCTCCTGACTTATAATAGTAATTAGAAGATTTTCCAGTTATAGTTAATAATTAGTTAATAAAACTAATCACCTCCGTTTTCCTTTGCTCATATTCAGAGGATAAAGAAAATTTCTCTTAGTATGTTCTCTTATGATCTATAATAGTAATGTGAAGATTTTCCGGTTATAGTTAATAATTAATTAATAAAATTAATTATTTCCGATCCACTCCAAAATATTGTTATAATAGTACATCTCATTGAATAAATCAATACACAAATATCTAAATATTGTCTTTGAAATTCACTTAAAAAACACTACAAAATTTTGTTCTTGATATGTCCCGGAATGAGATATATATCAATACGAGGTTGTTAAGTGGCAAATGTAATCTGGTAGAACAATCTAGTACAAATATTACTAATGCGTATTTCAAAAGTACTTCATTATCTTTTGCTCTTTGTTTGAGTAATTTTTCGAACATTTCCTGTTGCTACCTAAACTGTTGTTGTTAGAACTGTAATTGTTGCTGAATAAGTTGTTGTTGTTGTTGTTGTAAAGTGCCTTGTAGCACCTTCATTAAATCAACAAGTTTTTCCATTTTGCCAATGTATTCAATTTATGAGTAGAAAAATTCTTACAAGTCCCACCAGAGTGGGGGGGGGGGGCACTTCTTGTAAGTGTTTGCTAAGCTTTTCCTCTTCTAATGTTCCTCGTTAGAAGTGTTCCACAAAGTAAAACAATTAGGAAAAACTTACTTTCTGTAAGTATTACGAGTATTACTAATATTCATCATTAGTATTTTTTTTCTTGAGAACTCATTGCCAACTTGGAATGGGATATATGTCAATACGAGGTGGTTAAGGCAAATGTAATCTGGTAGAACAATCTAGTCTGTAGGCGTAATTGTTGTATTCCTCGTATGCAGTGTCCTGAGACGTAGGCGTAGTCAATAGTAGACCAATGGTGATAGATCTCACTCACTCACTCTCTCGACGTCCTTGCCTACGTCTGTATGCTGATACAAGCCAATTACATTCCAATGAGGGGGAATTGAGTATTTTCTGTTGGAAGGTTATTTTGTGCTGTTTATTTGACAACTTGAAACAGAATGGACTTTTAAAAACCATTGCTTTGCATTGATCTGCAGTTCATTCTCTTTTGGAGATTTATTGGCAGAAAATATCTAAACTTATTTATAAATGGAACTGTGTGTGTGTGTCACCTATAGACTCCGAAACAGCTGAACCAATTTTCTTGAAAATTTACACAGCTGTACTATAAGCGTCTGCAAGTGTTCTTAGCTAGGTTTTGTGTCGATATACCCCCGATAAATATTGATAATCAAAAATATAGTATTATAGAAGGAGTGGTCCGATTTTAATCAAATTTGATACACTCATAGACAAAGACATAAGAAACGATATTCAGAAGTTTCAAGGTTGCAGTTCTTACAATAGTGCAGAAAATCGATAATATTTATATATAAAAGGCAATATGTTTGTGTTTGTCTCTTTGTCTGTATGTACTTTATACAAATCCACAATTTTTATCCAATTCTCACCAATTTTCACAGAAATATTCTTTAGGCTGAGTTTGAGCTCCAGGACCATGGATTAGTTTTAAAGCTTTCATTACACCCGAGCAATGCCAGGCTATACTGCTAGTAATATAAAAATCTTTCATGAAAACAAAACATTTCTTGGCCTGTATTTCTTCGATTGAATATGGTTTGAGAATAAATGTGTGGTCAAGACACCTAGCGGTGGTGTAATGCTTAGCAAGCTTGTCTCACATGGATCATTACAATTGAGTAGTGAGTTCGATCCTCACAGAGTGTCCTTTACTTTTGGCCATGTACCACGTTTAAGCTACACTTAGAAAATTATCTTCCTCCAGGTTTGGGGGTTGGACACAGGACTAACAACCCTGCCACATAAAAAACAGTTTGTTATGGAAACAGCAAAATGCTACCCTACACATCATTGGGTGTAACAGATGAACTTACAAGAATAAAGGCTGACCACCCCTCAATTCATATTAATAAATTTTTTATCTAATCTACACAATTATGTATTTATGAAATTTAAAAAAAAATTTCCTTTTTGCAGTAACTGATTTCACAGCAAAAGGGAAACAAATTAACAGGCGTGACTTGTTACTCAATCCTATGGCGAAACTAGCACTGAAGAATTTGAGAAATGCAAAACTATTTAACATCAGGAAAAAGGTGAGGTTTATAATATGAACAAGGAGTGTGCAAACACACAGAGAGATAACAAATAAAAAGAGAGGGGAGTGGGGAAAAGTAAAAGAGAGATAACAAATAAAAAGAGAGGGGAGTGGGGAAAAGTAAAAGAGAATATTCTGAGAAAATAATTTCTGTTTACTTTAAAACAAAGATATGATCATATTTTTAAACTGAAGTTAGAAAAATATTTACTCAATTGTTAACTTGTTCTCTATTGTTAACTATAATATAAAAATTTTTCAAAGTTTTGATCAAAGTTGTTGATATTCTTGCTTTGTAAAGGGACTATCTACCATATTTTAAATATTTTATTGAGCAACAAAATCTAGCACACATACTAAACTTTAACCCATTAAATGCTTGACTTTTTACTATTAGCTTTAGTAAAACCAGTAAGATTCTCCTAGAATTTTCATGAAACATTAGTATATTTAAAGTCTGTTGGTGAGGATTGAGAGGATTGCAAGTGATATTCAAATGTTAATCTTTATCTGGATTTAGTCACCTAACCATTGGTATCAGAATCCAACTAATATGAATTATGGCAATATATTGATCTAACAAGGCTTCTGCCATTTTATTTTGTGTTCCAGAGAATTGGTGAATTGGGCTACAACAAAGAACATACTGAAAGTGGTGAACACGGCAATAAACGAGATTGTGGTGACCTGGATGTTGTCAGAAGAAATGCAGATGAATGTGATATGTGAAAGAATGGTCTGGAAAGAGTTCTGTCAAATGACCCCAAACAACCACAAATTCTTGCAAATAAACTGCTGCAACTTAACCTGTAACTTGGCCTTATGAAACTGTAAATGTTTCTGTGCATAAATTTGGTGCACATGCACATGCAGTAGAACACAAGTAAGAAAATAATCTAACGTGGCAGGTAAATGAAATAAGTTTTCTAATGTCTGTCTTGCTGGTTGTAATGCATTGTTGAATGTAGTTTGCCAATTGACATTCATCAAGCCTTTAAAAAATACAGCCAGTTGACAGGGATAAAAAAGAATTCGTAATCTTAAATTATGAAAAATTTGGCAGATATTTTAGGAAAGGGATCATGTGGACTATAGGATAATATTAGGTTGTCCCAAAAGTTTGTAAACAGTTGCGAAATGGGTTTATCTGATCCAGCACAATTGAGACAAGCAATGGGTTCAGAAAGAGACACCATCGGTTCCAAAACAAGATCGATTCGGCAAGAAAGTCATGTTGTGCGTTTGGTGGAACTTTGAAGGAAACGTGCATTTTGAGTTGGTTCCAAATGATCGTGCCATCAGTGCCGAACTTTACTGTCAGCAACTTGAGCGGGTCTATGAAAAGTTGAAGCAAAAGTACCTGGCTTTGATCAACCAAAAGCGCGCTTTGATGCAGCAGGACAATGCCAAGCCACACACCGCCAGGAAGACCAAAGACAAGTTTGAAGAGCTGGACGGCGTTGGGGTTCTGCCACTTCCAACCTACAGTCCTGACTGTGCTCCATCAGATTACGGCCTTTTCCGCTCAATGCAGCATTTTCTGAAGGGCCGACGATTCGACTCGTTTGATGAAGTCGAGGAAGCGTGTCAAGAATTCTTTGATTCGAAGCCGGCTTAATGGTACTTTGACCAGATCCGAAAGCTTGCAGATCGATGGTAGAAAGTCTTAGTAAATGATGGTCTTTATTTTGAGCAATAATTTTTGTTACTTTTGTGAGTAAAATTTCAATTTTTTGCAAGAGTTTACGAACTTTTGGGAGAACCTAATATATATTCGTAGGGTTGATTAACACTAAATCTCATTATTAAAATGTTGCAGTAATTGTAGCAAACATCTGATTATGTTGCACATATGATCAAATTAACAAATAGTAAATTTATGAAAGTCATAAATAGCAATGACAAAATAAGGACTATGAATTTGGTGCAAAGAATGGATTCTGTCTCATGGGAAGTTTGCGTTGGTTAAATTTGCCATAATTTATGGATAAAGTGCAGGGATAGAGAATCAATCTCCCGAATGTATATTATATAGTAACAACAGTCCACAATGGTCACAAAGTAAGGGATTGAAGGTAATGTTGACAACATTCCTGGATAGAGTATCCTCTTGGCATCTGTTGACCATGTCCATCATAGTATATGAATATAGAGTATCCTCTCAGCATGTAATCTTTTCAGTGAAACAACGTTAAAGACCATCACTCTCGAATCAGACACTCTCCAGAATCGGATTTGATGTCCATTATTTGGAAAAATATGGCTGCCTTTTATACATGTCACATTGAATATTTTGAGCTTCCTGATTGGTTAAGCCTTCTATTGATGAACTATAAAATGGGCTGACCCATGGGAGTCTGCACAGTATATAATGGACTCAAAAAGTTCAACAGTTTGATTTCAATACAAGTAAGTATTGAGGATATTGGAGCAGCTTTTCTTCCCAGCCAATATACACTGAAGGTTCCACATTAAACTCTTTTTTTTCTTGGGTGTGTCAAATTTGATTAAGTGAGTTCATGTGTTAAAAATGCTTTACAGTTAATAATACTATTATGTCTGGAGAAGTCTAGGGTTATTACATGGCACCTTAGCTGACTCCAAACAAAGTACGAAGAGAACTTGCTTCTTTGGAGACTGGAGATAGGGAAATATTGGTTAGAAGTTTGAGAGAATGTTGAGGCCGCAGCTAATCTGTGGTTATGAAATTTTTCATTAATGATGAGATTGGAAGAATGTGCTTCGTACATCTCTTATATCCTTCTTTACTGAATACTTACTCTTCCACTTCCATGTTCTGAACCAGTTTGTCTTGTTTGACCCCTTGTGAAGCATCATGTCTAAGCTACGCCAAGTGTTATCTTATAGTGGGGGTGTCCATTCTAGTGGAGAGTAGTTGTATATTGTTGCAGATTAACGGAATTTGGCCTCATTGGAGATAGCCCACTATAAGTCATAAAAAGATTGTAAATCAAGAAAAGCAAACTGAGTTGAGAAATAACATTTTATATATACACATATCAATTAAGGTTTTTACAATTAAAGTAATCCTTTAAATATGGATCCAACGGATGTTAAAATATTCATGGCAATAAAATGCTGAAAAGAGAATGCTTAGGTATGTGGGAGTGTTGTAAGTAAGGAATGTCGTTGATGTATCTGCTCCTTAGATCAGTAAATAGTTTTGAGACAGTGAAGAAGGTAAGGTCGACGAGCATAGTAAGCCGCTTGACGTCGGTCAAGGGGATATACTAATTACTCTCATCTCTCTCAAGTCAGTCTGTGTAGGTCGGTCGGTCAGTCTGGCGATGCTTTCTGTATCGGCTTTTTATTTCGACTTTTTGGATCGCAGCAGATCATTTGGGAATTCACACTTGTATTTGATTCTGGGCTTCCCATTGACCAATAAATAAAATTCGCGTAGGCTTGCAAACTGGAATTTAATATTTAATTAATTTTTAGTTTTTCACTGGAACATCTGTGTCGATCTGGCTGCGCACTGACTAGTTTTGGTCATTTGCTTTTTGGTCGTGAAAGTGCAAACATCTGGTCCATTGCTTTTGCTCAGTCAGTATCACCACAATCTCTATAATTATGAATTGTGTCATTTGTTTCATTAACAGACAGGTCCACAAGAAGGACCTTTCCTCTCACTGGCAAAAAGCTTTAGAAGCCATTATTCAAGTTTACCTCCATCAATAGAAGACCAAGAATTTCCCAGAAGCTATAAGACTAACGAGGAACTCTGGTGTCTAACTGAAGGTTTAGGATTTCCTGGTCACTGGTAAAAACCCGTTCCCTAACAGAATGGCTTAATTTGAGTTAACCAAACTCAATAAATCAGGAAAACAGTGTTCTGTGCAAGATCCAGAAAAATAAATTTTTAAATTCCCTCTACAATTGCAGGATGTAATAGGTAAATAAAAAATCAAACAAAACATGACATCTTCAGCCAATTTGTGTGTAATTAAGGTATAGTATCTGTTCTAGCAGCAGCTACAACTGGCCCACAGCAGTACAAACAAATGCGATAAACTGTCCTTTCCAGGACAAATGTCTTTGCATATTCTACATAGCCTTCTGTGCAAGCTCCAGGGCTACGATATTTGTTGACAATTGGTTTTATTTAATCTAGTCTTTCTTATCAAATTGTGAAATGAAGGTCATTTAGAACAGGCATGCTTCCAGATACTTTCACAAAAACGTGGGTGTCACTCAAGACTTTATCTTCAGTTCTACACTGTTTCTGGTCTTCATCAATGATCTTACTGATGTCAGCAAATCCCAAGTAGACATTGATGCAGATGACACCACCATTTACATCCGTGTCAATAAGAAATCCGCCAAGGCTGACAAAGTAAACCTAGCTGCAGCCCTCGAAAAGGACCTCCAATCACTAGTTAAGTGGGGCAAGAAATGGATTGCAAATTTTATTGCCTCTAAAACTGCTCTTCTTTAACCACCACAGAGAAATTTTCCTGCCAGCCACCAGCATGGCTGGTGCTCATCTCCTTGAGTGCACCTGACTTGGCATCTTGTTCATCTTTGTCTGTGATTTTGTGGACCTTAACTGTAACCAGAAAATTTTTATATTACAAACTTCTCTTTCAACTCGGGCTTTCTAAGCATAATGTTGAAACCTTCTCTTGCTTTATACAAGTTAAACTTTCTTCACAGAGTTAACGCAACTTTAATACTCAACTTGCTACTTGTACAGTTGAGAATACAATTATTAACGTTCCCCCTATTAAAATGTAATTTTTTATGTGAAGAAAACAGTACAGATGCAAAAGAGGCCTCGGACTATGTGTAGACATATTTGTCAACATCAGTTACATCTGGTTTTTTTTTCCAGCAGTGGAACAGTTTGGTCTAGATACAGGCTGTTCTGCAACTAGTCAAGATCCAGGTCTTTGTAAGATGTCACATGCCAATAAAATCAGGGAGAAATCCAGCAGTCAGCAAAACACTGTGTCTTGTGAATTTGGTCCCGTGGAGAGTTTTATTCACGTTGCTGTGGTTTCCAAGGCAGTATTATTTTTGTTATGTCCCATCTATTTCCTCTCTCTACCTATTACACCTGTAGTTTATAGTGGGTTATCCATTCTAGTGAAACCTAGTTGTGTGTTGAAGCAGATTAACTGAATTTGGCCTTGTTAGTAGATAGCCCACTATAAGTTATAAAAGGGGTTATAAAACAAGATCAAATTGAGTATAGAAACAACATTTTATATATACACATATATCAATTACAGGTTTTTACAAATAAAGTAATGTCTTTAGGATGGATCCAAAGGACGTTAAAATGTTCATGGCAATAAATGCTGAAAAGAGAGTTTGTGCATATTTATGTGGGAGCGTTTGCCAGTTAGGAATGTCTTTAATATCTCCACTCCTTTGGTCGGGTAATCAGCTCAGGGACAGCAAAGAAGATGAGAGGGAAACGAGGTGAGCATAGTGGATTGCTTGACGAGGTCAAGAGACGTGCTAATTATGCTAGTACTTTTTCAACTCTGGCGATGCTTTCTGTGTCGGCTTTTTATTTCGTCTTTGTGGGTCCCAGTAGGTCATTTGGGAATACACCCGTATTTAATTCTGGGCTTCCCATTGGATGATAAATAAAACTTGTGTAGGCTCGCGAACAGGAATTTGATATTTAATTAATTTTTGGTTTTCTGCCAGGACATATGTGTGGAGCCGGGTGCGCAAGACCAGTTTTGGCCATTTGCTTTCTGGTCTTGAGAGTGCACTATTTTGGCAATCACATCTAACAGCAAGATTGACCTGAAGCTAATCACTGAATTTGATGGTTCAGTCCTGGGTTTCACTATCATTGAATGATTTGAAAAGGCTGAACTAGTCTGTGATCTTTGCTTGTGTTCTGCCACTTTGACTGACTGTATGTGTGTTTGATGTGTTTTAACAACTCAGAAAGGAAGAAAAAAAAGATGTAGACCATATCAGAGATGCCCTGTATGTTGCCTTTGCTACAGACCTGTATCTGTAGTGCCCTATAATATCAATAGCAGCCCTTAAATATAATAGTAGCAGCAGCAGCTCTTAAAACTAATAAAAAAAATATCAGCAATAGCTCTTGAATATAAAAACACATGAACCCTAAGGTAACGCTCTGTCTTTCAGGTTTCCCTCTGTTGAGATGGTGACATGAACTTTACATGCTGAAACTAAAAGAGCTGTGAATGCTTCAAACCAAAAACACTAAGTCCCTCTAAAACATATAATTGTGTATGCAATTTACTTCTAACAAAAGAAACTATTATTTTAAACTTTTGTAGCACTGTATCCTAACCCCCACTGGACTGACGCACTCTACCAGACCTGCCGTTGGTCTAGTATAGTCCAGTATTATAGGTTAGACACAAGTCTACAGTTCTCAATGTCATAAGTCTCCAGCCATGTTGTGATTTTTGATCCTGGAGAGCAGTTATCAGATCGTAGAAATCCAAAACTCCTCATTGGTCCACCTGTAAATTTGCCAGGTGAGAATCATGTTAACAGAAAAATAAATATAACCAAGTCGATTCGATTTTGGGAAAACAAAAGTTTTTAAATATAAATACAAACAAAAAAATCCTTGTTACAAAATGTTGAATGTCTCTTGTATATAAACTATAACAAAACAAAACAAAATAATTTTTGTAACCCTTTTTTTTGCGGATGTGTGCAGTGGATATCGGCTTGGAATGAGAAATTGGGGTGCTGAGTTCAAATTCCAGTTAAATTCCTTGCATTCACTTAGACACAAATACCCTTGGGAAAGGTATTAATCTGTCTCTTCCCTCCAGTTATGGGTTAAATAATAGGACAGATTGGATTTTATAGCAATGGCAGCCAACTGTGGGATAATCTGCCCAGTCTCTTTCGAGACATGATGACCCAAGCGTGTATCATGCATGGCACTTAACTCTGACTGAATATAATAGTTGGAAACATAATTAAAACTTCTACTGGGCATAAAGTGGGAGATCAGTTTTATATAGTTATGAACTAATAAACTGATCCCCCACTAATTGCTGCTTAATAATATAATACATTTCTTCCCCCTCTAGCTATGATTCAAATAACAGGACAGATTGGGTTCTATAGCCTTGGCTGGCAATCAGTCTACCACAGAAAGCAATGGCAACCTACTGCAGGATAATCTTCTGCCTAGTCAGTCATGTCTGTCTTTCGAGACATGATTGCCCAAAGCGTGTATCACATATGGCACTTAACTGACTGAAAGGAAAGATGTGGCTTTCTTTTGGTTCATTCTTAGTGCAACTACTCCAACCGTCAACATTTCCATTCTCAGTACTATTAGTAGTAGCAGTATTTAGATGTTCGTGGAAGTAATTTGCTTTTTTGATCTTCATATCAGCAACACATACAGTGAACATTTTCTTTCAGTCTCTGACATCACTGAACTCAACTTCATTCTAAAAAAGTCAAAACCCCAACTCCTCTTCTGGCAAACTACTACCAACTCCTTCTAACAACTTATGGTCTGCCTTTTTATTAAGAAAAAACTAGCATCAACTGTGATCTGGCTGCAACCCATCTCCTGACACTTGCAAGACTTGTGGCTACCATTTTTATTATTTATTGATCTTCCCTTTTGCATTGTTTATAAACAAATCTTCATTGATGAATTATCATTGATGATGATAACATATACGAGAAAGTTAACAAAAACAGCATCACAAAAGAGACACAAAAATTTATAAACATCAAGAAAGTATTAAAAACAGAAGACTCGTCTTGGCTAAAGCTTATCACATACCATCCAAAAACACCCACACTATACGGTATCCCAAAAACATAAACCAAATATACCAATGAGGCCTATCTAGAATAGGCAGCGTCTCACATAAAATAGCTGGCAAATTAAGCAAAATCTTAACACCGCTTCTCGGCACAGTCTGTCCGTCACATATAAAAAAAAAATCTCTGGTGACCGTTTGAACAAACAAATCTTCACCAACCTGATTTGAAATTAAAAATCTTAGGTTTCATATATCATTGTTCTAGATTCTTTCCTATTAATAGTTCTGATATGCTTTGTCAACTTCACAAAAAATCGTGTTTTCTATTTATAGATAAAATTACCATTTCAATTAGCAACCTGCTATGTTTTGTATACTTAAAAGAAAAAGATTTTATCCCGTGTTCTAATTTCTCTTTTTGTAACATTATTATTTCAAAGTTTTTATGGCCTATCAACCTCTTGCTTATTCAAAGAGGTCTCTCTTTCACTTGGTGTTTTCTGTTTTACAACATATCCACCTTTATTAATATTACTAACATTATTATCATTTCAGGGGTGATATCGCCACTGCAATTTCCTTTTGCTTTAATAAATGTTATCTTGCATTGCAAATCAATTGGTCTGTTATTTTATACTCTTTCTCACCACTATTAGGAAAAGTGGGAGTTGGCAAGGAAACAAAGTCATACAGTGCCATTGCAATGACAAACTGGACTATATAATATGGAAATGCCTGGGAAATGAACCAGGGGAACAGACATAAACACCAGTCTAATTCCACGCCCAGATATAAATGTGGTATTGCTGGTAGTCAACGTATTGGTTGACAGGGAGTTCATCCTCAAGCTTGATTCTTTTGGCTGATTGTGGAGTTGATCAAGCCCTGTGTCACTCCACCTTGTGTTGATTGATCACAAGACTAGCTTGGTTCAAATCAGTCAGTCAGTTAAGTGCCATACGTGATTCATGCTTGGGCGATCATGTCTCAAAAGAGACATGACTGACTGGGCAGAAGATTATCCCACAGTAGGTTGCCATTGCTTTCTGCGGTAGACTGGTTGCCAACCAAGGCTATAGAACCCAATCTGTCCTGTTATTTAACCCATAACTGGAAGGAAGAGACGGATTAATACTTTTCCCAAGGGTATTTGTGCGCAAGTGAATGCAAGGAATTCAGCTGGAATTCGAACCCGGCTCCCCGAGTTCTTGTTATGATATCCAATGCACCACAATGCACATCCTGGTTCAAATAGTTGACTAAAATTGATGAATTGGTTTGGTCTGGTCAGAATAAAGTCACATGAAAAAATAACTTGGATAATAGAAAAGTATTTATATGCACTTCCTGAATACATGATTGTTAATACAGTTATTGATGGCTCAGATTTATATTCTCCATGCAACAACTATCAACTCTTCCTGATTATCATGATAGCGTTTGTTGTCTTGGTTTTTAACAAGACTTCAAGAACAAGGTTTTGAGTTGGAGATTTTCCTTCGGAGCAACAAATCACATCACATCAGATGAGGTGAAGCGATGGTCTCATCTTATCTTGTCTCTGGTTTGTATCTCTTCTTCTCTGCCATCAAATAGCTCATGTGTCATGTCTCTGCTGGGTCACTCTGGCCTGGTCTCTAGTGGGTCTCTCTGGTTTGTCACCACCATATGTTTCCATTCTAGTCTCCATGTCTGACTTCACCTCTTCATATTGAATCTCTCTACCAGATGGCCACCCTAGGCCCAGGTGCGATGAACATTGACTGAGTCTGCCATTCAATGCCTCTATCTGGTCTGCATACACTGTCTTCTGGTCTGCCATCATTCTTTGTCTGCACATTTCTACACACTCTTTGCGTTCTGTTGTTGTTTCCTCGGCCAACCAAACAAACCACCTCTTTCTCAGTAGCCAAACTGACTTTACTCGGTGTTATGTTCTTTTTATAGACCTCTGCGCAAGGACTCGGGTGAGACATGATGTCAGTGGGAATGTCAGTGTTCCCTAAACAACCAGTCGGGTCTCTCCCTGCAAATGTCCAAATATGGGGGAGTATCTCCTCTCTCCTTGGAATTCTACCTTAGCCTTTACCTCCTCTTGGTCACCTGATCAAACTCATCTCCTTCCTGCTTTGTGTGAGTGCCTCTCACTATTACTTCCCAAGAGGCATAGTCTAGCCCAGATGGTCAAATTCTAATTATCACTCCAAAATTCACTTTTATCATGGCCTTGTGTGGTTGTTTTCACACATGGAATTTATCATTTCAACTTTTTTTGCTAACAAGAGACAAAAAAGAGGACAAGCCCTTGATTTGAGACATTTTATCACATTTCAGTAGTGTTAGGACGAATAAAACATATTCCAAGGGAATTAACCCTTTCCTGTTCCCAAACAGACTACCTCCCTTTTTACTCCTGAAAGTGGGTACACAGGAGTCACGTGATCAACGGCACATTCAGACATGGCCGGCATGACGGAACAGACTTGGAATATGGCTGTCAGTGGGTAAAGAACGCATCTATGTTCTTTCTGCCCTAATGGTTGTGACACACAACCCAATAACTTGGGACTGATACAGCATATACATATTTTGTAATGTTTCTTCATGTAAAATAAATGTATCTTCCTGTTAACCGTGAACAGACATCTACTTTCTTTCATTCCATGCATTTTCACCACGTGTTGCGCGCACACACACATATTCGTCCACGGACCATGAATCATACTATAAGTTAAGGCATTTTAGTTATGAGACAAAAAACCCTTCATAACAAGTAGACAAAAAATTTAATTACTATTCTTTTCTATTTCCCATTTGGAAGCCTGTCTGCTTTTAAAAGTCAGCTCTCATCAATTGACCAAACTTTGCACCCAGATGCCTCTCTATATACAATGGTCATAAAAATATCATCTATTATCTTAGGAGGTTCTTAGAATATGGTATTACTTAATCTCAGTCTTGACCAGAACCATATGGTTCCTTTGTTTTACCTTTCCTCTCTTTTTCTCTCTGGCAGACGATAAACCCTAATTATCATTTACTTCTGTATTCCTTCATCTGATCATCAGCATATTTTCAGTCTATCAAAAATTAGTGTTTTTTTGCCTTCTAGTTTTACTTCAATGTACTAATGCCTTTCAAATAGTGCCACAATGGTGCTCATCTCTCACTGACTCTGGCTGCTCTGTCAATCATTAATGCAGAGCAATGCTGGTTTTCAACCAAATAGTATGTAAATGTGGAGACAATCAGTAACAATACAGGTGTGCTGTGATGTTGGGACTGTTAATATCTGCATAGACCATGGCAACTCAGCCAAGGTTAGAGTCCTTGTGGTACATGAAAAGCCTTTGGGTTTTGACTTACTTGCTGGAATAGATTAGATAACTGCATAAGGTGGCATCCATATCATGCACACTGGAGTTGTATGGTTCTGTAGCAAGGAAACACTAACATGTATGCCAGTCCATATTGATAAACGTGATTTTTCTGTGGTATTCAACCACCAGCAAAAGATCTGTAGACAGTAGGTGTGAAGCTGGCTCAGTTTTGCACCAAGATGCCAAAGTATCAACCCCCCCCCATTTTAAAGTACATTAGGGATGTCTAGATGAAAAAGAACTCTATATATAGATCACCAATGGTTGACTAATACCATACTCCTGAAAAGAAACTGGACCACCCAAAGGCTTCGTACCATTAACTCAGTGATGGCCATTGTGTAACACAGCAAAGCAAAGGTGCGCTCAGTGATGGACTATTGTGAGCCCATTGAACACGTGTTTCTTGCAAATGCAAGCACTTGTTTAGTCAAACTGCAAGAGTGGTGCCAACAAGGTGCAAATGTAGTCATACTTGACTTGTGAAAAGTGTATCTTCAAGTATACATACATGAGTCACTCTGGTCATATCAAACTGATGATCAAAGGGAAGTGATTTTGCTTAATGCAGTTGAGATTTGGGCTCAACACGACACCTCTAGTCATTATTGATACTGTGCAATTACAGGAGTCAGTTGGGGGAGCAATGTCAGCATACATTGATGATGAGTATGTTGGGGGGGGGCATCATATCTGCAAAACATGTTAGGGCAAAATTGGCTTAGTATAGGCTGATGTACAAAGACCCATAACATTTGAAGGACGGGGCTCACATGTTATGACTGGAAGTCTGTGGAGAGTGTAACACTCTGTGGTGGATATGAGGAAGCATGATCCCAAATGTCCCTGATGTTATAACTTGGTGAAATTTCTTCTGAATATGTAGGAAGCTGGTAAAACATCTCCTAATATTTTGATGGCTGCATGTGGTGACCTGGTTCCTCAAGTGGCAGGCAAACACAGTCACAAAAGGATGGGGTGACCAAGTTGCCTACATCTTCTCTCAAGCAGAGGTTGAAGAAAACAGGAAGATCCTACCTGGAGAAATTAGTGTGTAAATGGATCTGAAATCAATATATGAGTCAATGCAAACCCTCCAGTGAGAGAGGAATCACCAAATCCTGTCATCCTCATGACAGTTATGGGCAGAAATGCATATTATGACAATATTTAAAATGGTGTACGGACAAAAGAGAATGAAAACCATTTTAGTTTTTTTTACGGATGAAAAAGGGTTAGAGAAAACAATTTTATTTTCTTCAAAAAAAGGGTTGAAGAACATGATGTTTTTTTGTCGGAAAGAGATTCGTTTTCCCAAGATTGCCAACTGGTTAAAAAAAGAGATGAAATAGAATCACACAATATGATTGTTATTATCCAGTGAAACACAGCTGGACTATTGGAGGTCAAATGTCAAAGCCTCCTTGTTGAAAGAAATGGAGCATTGCATAGATGAAAACGGTTAAAGAAAAAAGTTTTTTCTTTACTTCCTATTTCCCCAGGTGGTATTCGGTGAAAGACAGCCGACACAATTAGGAGGTCATATGTTAAATTGATCTTGTTGAGAGAAGAGAAAATCTAATGGTTAATTGTTGGGAAAATTATCATTCTCAATTTCCTTGAGAGAGATTGACATCATGTAATAGCTCCTCCCAAGAAGAGGGAGAATCTTCCAGAATTGGAAGTGTGAAACAGAGAAAGAGAACTGGTTGAATTTTAGGATATTTGCATAGAACCCCTTATTCGTCCTCACCACACCAGTAAATAGGGACACCCATAAATACGAAAGCCAACAAGGGCTAAAGTCAGTCAGAGATGGAGTGAGATGGAGTTAGTTGCTGCGACTGTTGCTGCCTGCAGTTCAGTTCGAGTCCCAGTCAGTTTAAATTGGATTTCCAGTACCGCTTGGAGTTGCTGTCAAAGTTGATGCTGCCCAGAGTTTGAAGTTGCCAGTTGCCATCGAAGTTTCCACTTGAAGTTTGAAGTAATAATGACTAAAGAAGAAAAACTTTGATGAAACCCTTGTGCCAACCTGATGAATGAAAGCAAAATCTCTGACGAATCATTTTCGGAAAGTACAAACAATGGTGTTTGAATTTACCAGTTACCTAATTACCAAGTCTGGCCCATCTTAAAGAAACTAGCCGAAATTTTTGTTTTGTCACCAATTATTAGGAACGGGTTGGGAAAAAGAAAAGTAAAAGAACTGTAATCGTTTTTTTATTTTTTTTTATTTTTTGTATATAAATACCATCTAATGATGTATTCAGGTGTCGTTCATTTTATTTCCGAAATTGGTGCCATTTTGTGCGCATATTCAACTTGGTTTAGCTTGGCTGAGATACCCCAGTGATAATTCAGCTTATCTCTCTTAAAATCAAAAATCACAACTAGAGTAAGAGAGATTACAGTTGAAGAGGTCAACCCAAAGACCAGCTGCTGTGTCAACGCCATCAACAACCGATGAGTATGGGCTGATGGCTTGTTCTCAGATCAGGATTGACCCTGATTAAAAGGGACAACAGGCCACAGCATGCCACCACAAACTATTTTCCGTGACCAGGATTCGACCCTGAATGACCACATAAATCAACTTCGAGAGACCACGGTGTCAAGGAGAGAGTGAGAACTGAAGAGACTTTGGTCATTTTGACCATTAGATTCGAAATGCTCATAAAAGAAAAAGAGAGAAAATAAAATTTCATCATCCAAGAAACAGAGTGAGACCAACCCCGAGGCAGGTGACAGGTAGGACACTTTTGGGTTCTCCCTAAAAAGAGAGAAGGAAAGAAATTTTTATTTTCTTTCTCTTGATTTGTTGTTGCTTGCCATTTCTGCAATTGATTTCCTTTGTTTTTTATAGACTGTTGTTTTTCTGTACTCATTTATTTGTCTGACCATGGGGAAGAGGAAATTGGAATGGTAGTTTTAGAGATTGATAAGGTAGAACAACGGATGTCTACTGAGTTGAGGGGTCTACTGGGGGCAGGCAGAGTTCCAAGTTTTGGGGGAGATGCAAGAGAATTGAAGGGTTGTCTAGCAGTGGTTAATAAGAGTCAATTAATATGAATTGACTGAAAGAGAGTATGTGTGGCATTCGACACTGCAACAGGAGAGCTGTTGGAATTTATTGGCAAACTAATAGAGAAAGATCCACATTTAATGTGGGGGAGGCTGAAGGAACAATTGATAGAGCAATATGCAAATGAGGGAATGACAATGGAGGCCATAAGAGACCTCATGGAACTGGTCCAGGAAAGCAATGAAGGACCAGAGGAACTGGGGAAGGGAGCAGAGAGACTAACCTCTCTGGCTTTTCCTGAAAAAGTTAAGGAAAATGTAGCGATCCAAGTCCAGTTGGAGGATCTGTATGCTGGAGTGCTACAAGATGAGCGTATCAGACATTATGTGTTAAAAGAGTCCCGTTGGGTGGCACTGGCCAAAGATAGCCAGGGTGTGTGGAATAAAGTGAAAAATAGTGGGGCACAAGATTTATGTTGGGAGACAGATAGACAGAGGGATGTGAGAAAGAACCTTAGGTGGAAGAAAGAAGTCAAACAGGGAAGCAAAAAGAATTCCCCTGTAGTGAATGGATAGGTCACAAAAGAAGAGGAGGAATGGGAGGACCCCGGAAGAAAGAAGTAGTCCTTTAGGTACGGGTTTTATAAACCCACGCCAGGTAGATATGGCCTGGTGTGCTGGAAGTGCCATAATGAGGGTCACCGCACGGTGGACTGCTCCACAAGATCATAAGGAATAAAAATGCATGAGATGCAGAGGTAGAGGTCATGTGGCCAAATGGTGCAGATTTAAAAATGACCCTCCCTCCCCAATATGAAAGGTGAAGATGAGGCTTAGAAAGTCGAACCTGGGAAATGCCAAAGGGCTGCCGCAGAAATAAGAGGGTGAGTGGCCTGTATAAATAGAGGAAGAATGTGTTATTGGGAGTGCAACCAGATGGCTCATTTTGCAGTAAACTGCACAAGTAGAAGGTTCTGGTTTTGTGGGAAGCCAGGGCACCTGAAGAGAAACTGCCCCTACAGAATGACTGACAGAATGAAGAAAAATTTGGTTTGAAAAACCCTGTAGGAAATATATGGGAGAAGATCACCATCAATTGGTAATAGAACAACAGCATAGGTTGTTTGTACAGGCCAGAAGGCGAATAAAAAGAGCCCAAAAGAGGAGAAATGAGAGGGTAAATTCCAGTAAGAAGGTAGTAGAATTTAGGGTTGGGGGACCCTGTGTACTAAAAAATTCACTTAGGAGAAGGAAAACTGGACAAAGGATGAAAACTATAGAGTAATAGAGCAAATGGATCCAGTGTCATATGTAATTTGGGACCAGATGGCAGGTTGAACAAAGAGAGCTCAAGCCAATGATCTAAAATTAGCTGAGGTGGCTAAATGGGAAATGAGTGAGCCAAAAGTCAAGAAGAGAAGGACAAGGAGAGCGACTCTTGTAGAGTCAGAAGGGCTGGAAACAGATGAAGATTCAGAAGGAGAGGAAGAAGAAAAAGATAGATCAACAACCAATTACAATGGACCATAGAGGTCTGAACAAGATGGTTTGTATGTCAGAGCGGCATCCATAGGTGGTGGTCAGCTGTGTTCACTCGTCATCTATGTCGTTGCAGAGAGGACCTTGCAATGTCATCGCTCAGTTCCAAAGGCTCAATAAAAGGATAACGAAAGAAACTCCCAAAGATGTCCAAGAATTGAAGTTAAAACTTCACAGACCAGAAGTTGAATCAAGTGAATGGGAAAAAGAAAATGAGATACCTCTCTCTCAGTTCGGAGAAAAATGGAGAAATGAAAAAATGCTAGAAGTTCAGTCAACAGAGAATGAAGAAGTCCAGAGCTAGGAATCAAAACTACCTGAAGAAAAATAATTGGGAGCTGGAAGAAGCAGTAAGAGAGAAAATTAGTGAGAGTGCTTCGGAATAATTAAGTAAGGAATTAATTTGGATAATGAGTTATTAGGGGAATAAAAACAAGAAAATCTTGTTACCCTTGCAGGAATGGCCAAAATGAAAGGACCAGTACTTCTGGTGACGATGATGAGGATAGAATCTTGGAGACGACAGAAGTACAATATTTAAGAAGACAAGTGAAGTGATAATAACAAGATCAAAGTGGGTAGTCACCTTTGTGATAGATTTAAACCCATACGAGTTGCTACTGAACAAACTGAGGGATGAGATAAGGAATCTGGGAGTAGCAAGAGTAAAAGTGGCACAGAATTATCCAGGAGAAGAAGAGTATCTCAGACTGTTATATTCTTTAGAGTTGGAAAAGGCTGTAATGGAGGTCCAGTGGAAGGATATGAGGAATTACATGAAGAAAATTGAACTACTACAGACTAGAGAAAAACAAGTGGTAGTTCCCATTGTTGGGAAAGCGCTAAACGTCCTATTTGGAACAATAACTGAAGATGACGTTAAGGTCATAAGAAGAAGCCTAGGAAGGGTAGAGAAGGATCAGAGAATCCTAGCCCAGATGGCACGGAAAAGCGTTTTGATATTGAAAGTTATAAGACTGGAATTGGCAAAGAATAGAGCCAGTATCAATGGATTAATAAGCAGCCTGAGTGAACTAAAAAAGGAGATAGCTATGAGTTCAGAGGCTATGGCGACTGAATTGCAAGGATTGAGTAGATTTATTCAGCAGTATTTCTAGTTGATCACCATTGCTAATAGGGTGCGGCAGACTAGTTGATCACTGACAATTCTATTGGAGCATGTGAGGGATCAAATGGACACTTGTCATCATTGGGACACTTGTCATCATTGGGACACTTGTCTCCTAGCGTAGTAACTCCTATGTGTTTGAAGAGACTTTTGTTAAAAAGACAGAGTGAATTACCCCATCATCTTAGGTTACCAGTAGATCTTGCCAGAGAATTATGGAAATATTATAATGGACGAGGTTGTGTAACCTTGCTAGAAAATAACAAATTGTTATTTTTGATGTTGTTGGATAGAGAAAGTATTTTTGAAATATAACCAAGTTATAAACTTACCTATTCCTTACCCACGTGTGGATCAAGGTTTGAGAATGGTGGGGAAATATAGAATTGAAACCGAATATATAGCCTTGAATTCAACAAGGACGAAATTTATGATGCTGTTAGCGGACAAAGCATGGAGATGTAAGAACGATGCCTTGAGAACCTGTACCTCACTAAGTCCCATTTATGTGGCAGTTCATCACAGAATGTGTGTACTAGAATTGTTTGAAAATAAAAGGGAAGGAATTAAGAGGAATTGTCAAGTAGAAGTGTTAACAAAAATAATGCTACCTCAGGCTATCAGTGTATCCGATGGTGTGTGGGCTGTGGCAGTTCAGAAATCAATTAGACTGTCCAAGGTTTGCGGAGGGGAATCCACAATAAAAGTAAGACCGCCACTATCCTTAGTGTGGGCTGATGGCTTGTTCTCAGACCAGGATTAACTCTGATTAAAAGGGACAATGGCCCCAGTACACCACCACAATATAAGCAGAGAGTTTTGGGAGCTTGAAGACTTCTGCGTCAGCACCTCTGGAATCCATGTCAGTTGCCACCAAGAAGACCTCTTGACAAAAACTCCTTCAGAATTTCTGACAAGGCCCTGAGTCACTATAGAGATTGATGTGGGAAAGGTTAATTTTTGTTGGACCAAGAATTACATAAACCAACTGAAGTTTTACCCAGCAACCCTTTTGTTTTTATTTACTTTTCGTTATTAAAGAGATTTCTTTTCTTTATATAGCTCTCACCACAGTCCAGTTCAGTGCAATGATTATTTTGACATTTGATCTGTCGTTACTTTCAGACCAAAAACACAACATGGGCAGAGTGGGTGTGGATTGAAATGGCCAGTGACCAACAGCCAGCTTGGACCAGTGGTGGTATTAACCAGCACAAGGTTAGCCCTGTGGTTAACATGCTGACCCAAGACCCTAAGAACCAGTCTGCTAAGTACTTTTTTTTCTATAATCGTGTCACCCCAAAGCAAGACATTTTACTGCCACTGTTTTGCAGTGGGTTACATAGAAGAAAAGTTATGAGAAAGAGTGACAAGTTACAGGGAGTGTTAGGAAGAGGGTAGGAGAAGGCTGAGAATACTGATGAGAGTGGAATGGACAAAGAAAGGAGCATGAGAGAGAGAGAGAGAGAGAATGCAAGTTAGTGAGATAGGAGATGGCTATTGACTTTACATTTGAATTCTTGAAGATTGTAGCTGTCGGAAAAGCAAGTAAACAGAAGTGAATTCCACAGGCGGAAATTGCGAGAAAAGAAGCTGCTGGAGTAGAATTTGCATTTACAATTTTTTGGTTTCACAGTAAAAGGGTGGGACTTAGTTGCTAGCCTTGTGGCTCAACTACATTCATGTAGGGGGGGTACCAGTGAGCTAAGTTCATCTGAGCAGAAGCCATGAAAATATTTGTAGAAGAGACACAGGGAAGCCACATTGCTCCGGTGAGAAAGTGACTGTATCCAAGCTGCCAAGTCAGGATCAATCACATTACAGATTCTCCGTTGGATTTTGTCAAGGACCCCTAGGTGGATAAGAGCACCCAACCCGATATGACAGCAGTATTCAATGCATGTGAAAATGGTAGATTTGTATATGTGCAGGATTGGTTACATCATTCGGTCTAGAGTGGCGAAAAAAGGGTTATAATTGTTTATGCGGATCTAGCAGATGGTTTGTACATCATGGTTATACTTATGCCTTTAGTAAACCTTGAAGAGTAGGAAAAACTAAGACATTTCTTCTCTTTTTCCAAGCATCCCATTGAGATCAATACTAACAATTTAATGAGTTGACACTCTTGAAGCTATCCCCTAATTTTGACTCGCCTTTCAATATATCCAAGCTTGAAGTTGGCACACCATTATTTTTCCATTGTTGTGCATGACAGGCACTTTTCATCCACTGTTTGCATTTATGTTCTAACATATTTCCTTTGAAGACTTTTTTTTCTTTTACTGCAAGAACAATGATGGCCGGGTCATTAAAACTTGCAATTTTCACACTTTTCATTAACATGGTTCAGTTAATGATCTAAAACAAATTCAAAAATAAGTGCAACGATCCTGCAAAGTGACACTTTGAACTTTATAATATAAAAGAATACTTTTTCCAGAAATGGTGGCAAAAAAAGGATAAGATTTTGGAAAGTGGGTTAGATTGAGAATTTTTTGGCAACATTACTTTGAGTTGAAGTGAAATTTAGATATGGCAGCAACATTCAAAATGAAATAAAAAAAGTGATGAATGAATGGAGAAATAAGTTTTAATTTTGAAAAAAAACAAATAAGTTTATTGAGTTTATTTTGCCGCCTCAGATTTGCAGGTATGTAAATATTTTAAAAGTTAGTTTTGTGTTAAAAAGTTTCTAAATTTTTTATTTGTTTCACTTAATGTTATTATTTTTTTACTTTGAAAAAAAAATAGATTCTATTCTTCCATTTGAAAGAATTTATTCAAAGAAACATTTTTCATTTTGTTTAAGCATTCAAAAACAGTTTTTTTTCTTCTTTTCACTAAATTTTTTTTGACTTCTGATTTTATTTCATTTTTTGATTTTTAATTCTATTACAGAAAATAGTAATCACTTTTTATTACAATAATCTAATCTAATTTTTAATATGAATATTCCTAAAAATGTATTTAAACAGGAAATTCATGCAAATCAAACATTAAAAAGATTTTCCTAAATTTTTGAAACAGTTAAATTTTTTAAATTTGTTATTGTTGTAGTGAAATATTCTGTCCTACCCAGGAATGGGTATGGCCCGGGTTATAAAAGACCGGGATTAGAACGAACTACAGAGTGATCGAGAGTCTTTGTCATTATACGAGAGTGATCGAGATTATACGAGATTTTAGTTGAGAGCCATCGGCTTTATTTGAGAGTTAGACATCACTAGACAGAAGCCTTCTTCTCAAGAAGGACATATACGTCATATATAGAGACATTGCCTTCTTGATTATTATTCTTGTTAACTGTTTGTTGGTGTACGTGTATTTGGTTTATTGTACTGAGGTATAATAAATCTCTATATATCCTCAGTGTTAAGAATTATTTCTTGCACTATTCTTTCTCTGTTTATCCCTTCCCGGGATATAACAATATTTTTTCTTCTGATTTTAAAAATTTATTTTGTTTTTAACTTATTTGAATTATTATTTAAAATTAATATCTGCTTAGGGATCTTTTTAAACTTGTATAAAAGAGAAGCAATATCATTTGCCATTTATCAATCTAAAATGTCTTTTCAAGTTGACCTGAATATATTTAGTACTTTTCTTTTGATAATGAATTGAAGGATCATTGCACAAATATTGCTTTTTAAAAAAACCAAACTGAAATCAATGGCATAATTTGCTTTCCATCCTTTCTTGTTTTTTATTTTTATTTCAAATAATAAATTATAGTACGAGATATTTTGGTTTTCTTTCTTTCAAAAGGGAATTTCATGATTACTTCACAAAGTCACCTTCTTGATGAAATGAAATACAATGGTTTCCATTAATCGTGAATACCGGCACACAAAGCTCAATTTGATCTGATAGAAAACTTTGTGGTAATTGTACTGTTATGGTTTATAAAATGGCGAGTGTTCTAAAAATAGAAAAAGATAGACACACTGACATCAAGAATTCAAAATTGGGCGGCAAAATAAGGAACCGTTCCTTTTGGTAGGAGTAAGAGTAGGAGTAAAGGACAGTAGTTTTGTGTAGGAGATTTAAAAAGGGGAAGACGCTAGTCAGTTGACCACTAGAGTCCAGAAGGGATAGGCTCATTTATTACTAGCATCCCACAGTGAAGAGAATTTAGCTAGTCTGCTCCTGTATCCACACAAAATTTAAAGGTTGTAACTTGATGTAAAAACCTAAAGTTTTATACCAAAAATAAACATCATTAATTCAAGTTTGTGTTATCTTCTAATTATACCAAAACGAAGCAACACAACAGTACAATTTCTGATGGACCAGGTTTAACTGAATAGTATAAAGATGTTTCCTTTCCTTCACTTGTAAACTATATCAGCATTGCAAAATGTTAATTATCTGATGGACCAGGTTCAAGTGAATGTGATGTAAAAAGGAACATGATAATCCTTGCACAAAGCTACCTTTTTGTTGACGTAGAATGAACTGAAGATGATGTTTTTTTTTTCTTTCCTTCTATGTTGAATTGCATCATCATTCTACCAATAATCATTTTTGGTAACTCTACTAGATCTAAATTAGATTTAGTAGTTTCCTTTCCTTTAATAGTGTACTATTGGCATTACTATGTAAAGACTTTGGTGAATACACTGCCTTCTGATATGTTCAACTTCTCTGCTATCTCATGCAACTTCAATTTATGATCGATCAAAACAAGTTTGTGGATTTGTTTATTTTTCTTTTTCTGAGACAACTGCGGATTTTGGGCAACCTGAGAGTTTGGCATCATTTGCGTCTGTACAACTGTGTTTAAAGTCGGCACACCACCTCTTAACCATTGTTTCCGATGGAGCAGAGTCTGAATAAATGATCAAGCCATTGCTTTGCTGGAACAGTATTTTTCCCATCAGAAGACTGCTTTATCAAGACACAAAATTCAGATTTTTTCATTGTTATGAAAATTTGCAACAGTAGCTTCTCTTAAATAACTGTACTTTGTAAACTACAAATCCAATTGGGCCCAAATTTTGTCACGTGCCATTTGAATGTTAGTACTTCATAAAAACCACATGAACTTTTTATTAGTGGTGCCATCTATATGTCAGGCTCGGGACTTATTGAGTAATGTGTTATACCATCAGGAACAAATATATTTATAGATGATAGTTGATGACCTTACCTCAAAGGTATAATCTTGTAGAGTGTCAAAACCTCATCTATTGTAGATAGTATGTTTGTTATATTGTATTGTCGTTTTACATTATGATTTAGTTTTATCGTTAGGATTAACATTGCAAGTGTTGACAAAAAATTAAACAATTTTTGTTCAGAATTATAAAATTAAATTTACACTACCAGAAAATATTTTTTTTTGTTCTTGGTCTTCCCTTATTTTATTAATATCCAACCCACCGCAAAAAGAAAAAAGTTATTATTTCATTTGAAGAACGATTTGAATGCTAATAACCCTTCTCAAAATTATTAAAAATGCCAAAACATTGTTTACAAAGATATTTATGTTATCTATGAATGTGACCCAGTTATTCTCATTTAGCCTCCAGTTTATTTTACAGATTCTTTACATATTTTTTTCAGGTAGCATATGTTGAAATACCTTTTTAATACTTATAATTCCATAGCAACAACTGGCAGGTGATATTGCCCAGGTTGGGAAACTGCTTTATATCTACAAATATTTGAATATCTGACTCTGTTACTGATTCAGCAGGCATCCATGCCATGAACTTTGCCATTTCCCAATCCCTTCCTCTGGACACACCTCTCTACTAGATATATGCTTTACCTCTGCACCTGACTCCTGCCGGTCTCGCAGCTTTGCCCTCTCGGCAACTCTGAGCATACTGTTGTTTCTCTTAATATTTTTCTCCACTCTCACTCCCCCCAGGAGCCTCCTACTTATAGGATCTCCTACTGCTACCAAAGAACTGACTGAGATGCCTTCCGCAACGTCCCTTAAGAAAAAGCATTCGATCTCCCAGTTGATGACTGTGCCTCTGAGATATCGTCCTGGGTGAAAGCTGGCATTAATGCCTTCATATCTACCAGGAAGTTTCATCTCAAACCTCATTCCTTCCCTTGGTTCTCTCCTGCCTGTTTGGCTGCCATTGCCCACAGGAATCACTACTTTCGACTATTCCGGAGACAGTCATCTGACCATATTAGGCGCCTATTCACGTCTGCTTGTAATGAATGCAAGAGAATACTGAATGACAACCAAGCGGTTGTTTGCTGAGAAAATGAGACAGCGCATAGCTGACCGCAAGTTCGGCTCCATGGACTATTGGAGGTTATGCAAACGGGTGCTGAACAATAGCAAATCCTCTATCTCTCCTTTAATCAATGAATTTGAGGCCCTCACATCATCAGCAGACAAGGCCAAGTGCTTTGCTCGCAGATTCTCATCCAACTCCACATTTGACTCATCTGGAGTACCCTCACCCGACTTCCCTATTAGAACTGAGGCTAAACTGTATGATATATACATTACCCTGAGAGTAGTATCCCATATAATATCAAAACCTGACTCTCATAAGGCGAGCGGTGGTGATGGAATTCCGGTGATTGTCCTTAAGAAATGTGCCCCTGAACTCTCATCTGTCTTCTCTAAACTGTATAACTACTGCCTCTCTGCTTCCTGTTTTCCTGCATGCTGGAAGTCCTCTTCTGTCGTTCCTGTATTCAAGAACTCTGGTGAACCCTCGGACCCATCCAACTACTGCCCTATCAGCCTTCTACCAATTTTCGGGAAGGTGTTCGAGGTCATTATTAATGCTGAAATAATTCAGCATCTTAGTGCCCATAAACTCTTCTCTGACAGGCAGTATGGCTTCCACTTTGCCAGTGACCATTACAGAGTACATGTTCTAGGTCCTTCAGGAGTTCGGTGAGGCTTGTGCTGTTGCTCTGGACATCTCCAAGGCTTTTGACAGGGTTTGGCATGCTGGCCTTCTATGCAAGCTATGGGGTTACGGTATCACCAGATGATTACATGATCTGATCGAATCCTTCCTAAATAACCGCATAATGAAGGTCTTCCTGAATGGGCATGCTTCCACATCTTACTGTACGAACACTGGTGTCCTATCTTAGGCCCAACGCTCTTCCTTATTTTCATGACTTCCCAGATGAGATCAAGAGCCAAGTAGGCATCTACGCAGATAACACCACAATTTCCTCCTGCATCAGTAAGAAACCCGGCACGGCAGACAAACATAATTTCGCTGCTGATCTTGAGAGGGATCTACATTCTGTGGTAAATTGGGGTAAGAAGTGGCTTGTAAATTTCAGTGCATCTAAGACCAAGCTGCTGTCTGTCAATCATCACAGGCAACCTATCCTGCCTCCCATAAGCATGGACCAAGCGAGTCTCCCCGAAAGTAATACACTGCGCCTCCTCAGCCTTATCCTCTCTTCTGATCTCAAGTGGAACCACTACATTGAGTCAATAGCCAAATCCACTGCTAGAAAGGTTGGGTCACTATGTCGGGTCAGGATGTTTTTCCTGTCTGAAACCATCCTGCATATATACAAATCAATCATTCGTCCGTGCATGGAGTACTGCTGCCATATATGGTCAGGTGTCCCCGCTGTTCTTGACAGGCTCTAAAGGAGAATCAGTAATGTGATAGGTACCTACTTGGCAGCTTCACTCCAGCCATTTTCCCACTGACGGAATGTGGCTTCCCTTTGTCTGTTCTATAAATACTTCCATGGCTTCTCCTCCAATGAACTTAAGTCACTGGTGCCTCTGCAACAGGTGTTTACTCATGCAACCAGACTGGCAACTGGGTCTCACCCATTCAGTTAGATCAACCAAATGCAGACAATTCTACTCCTGCAGCTTCCTTCTTCACACTTCCCGCCTGTGGAACTCGCTTCCTTATTCTAGCTTTTCCTGACGGCTACAACCTCCAGAAATTTAAATGCAAGGTGAATACTCATCTCTTAACCACTTGACCCTAGTTCTTTCCTCACCACCCTGTATATCCTTTCCTTTCTCTCCACCTCTGCAACTGTCATCACACCTGTATTTTCTCCCTTCTCTTGCTCCTTTCTAAATGGTTTGTCCTTCTCTTTACTCTTTAGTGTTTTTACTCTTATGTAGCCTCCTGCACATTAGTGGCGTTACTGCCTTGCTCAGGGGTGATATGATAAAAAAAAAAGAAAAAACTATAAGCCAGAGTCTAACTTACACTGACGACTCCTGTAACATAGTTTGTAAAAGTGTTTAATGTTTTTCCTCTAAAGTCACAGGTTCAGTGTTCAAGTCCATATATACAAAACAGAAAAGCCAAGATATAATTAACACATTATTAATTTGATTACCATGAATAAAACAAAGAAATCATCGCTTCCACCAAACACATGGTTATTCCATCTCAAATCAACTAATGACCACAGGTAAAAAAAATTCACAGGTGTTCTTTGATAAAAATTAATAAATTCCAAATATATTTGTATCTATGATACAGTGTAACCCTGATATAAGAGAGTTGCCGGGACCGGATAAAAGTTCTCTTATATCCGAGTTTGGTCTATTTTACATACCTTACCACAGGCTCTAATTTGGGACCAGAGAAAATCTCTCTTATACCGGAGTTTATCTTATATCCGGGTTATACTGTAGTTTTTAAATCAGTAAATCTAATGTAATGTTAGATGACAAATATAGACATTTGTGTAAATAATTGTTTTAAAATAAACTCCAGTTGAAAAATTTTTTCTAAAATATTCTGTTACAAGTTTTTAAAATATATATTTATTTTTAGTATAGTGTACACAAAAGATAGATGTAAGGACATGGAAATCCACCAAAGAGTTGATAAAATAAACATTCTAAAGTTAAAACTTTATTTTGCTGCGAAAGCAAAGAAGTCCAAATATAAATTTAAAAGCAATTAGGAAGTGAGCAAGATGAAGTAAAAAAATGTTTCCAGTCAACCACCAGATTGATATTCTCACATGAAATTTTATATGTAGAAATGCCATTCTTCATTTCAAACATCCATTCGCATATTTTTCAATTCCAGTTTTGAGCAAATAAGGAAAAACAAACACAAATTTCAAAGTTTTATTTTTTTTTTTTATTTCAAAGTTTTTTGTCATGAGAGTTGTCTGCTCAATGAAAATAATTTCACTAGTTGCCATTAACTTAGTCTTCCCTTTTTTTAGCGCAATCAATTGAATGTAAAAAAAAAAAAAAATAGATCAACAATATGCTTATTGAATGATTTTGAAATTTGGCCAAATTTTATTTCTTGCTTGTGTCTGGGACATCTGAAACCAAAAATTAGTGTTTGAAGGCTGAGATTAATTGTAGCAATTATTATAAAGACATTCATAGGAAATGCCAATTATTTTTTTGCACAAGAGACATTACCAACTTTGATTAGTATATTCCTCGTTACTCACTGACCATGACAAGGCCAAATAGAACAAGTTTGAGACAAACCTGAGGACGAACAAGTGAGGAATTTGTGAAAAAAATTGCACACAATTATAAAGCAGAGATTACCAGGTGCAAAATTTGATTGTGCAAAGAGAAAAATGAGAGCCAAACCAGTGAAATTAGACTGCAAGATTCTTTTTTTTTTGGGGGGGGGGGGGTTGAGAAAAGAATATAGAACAAAATTCCCAATATTTGGAAATGGTATGTGGTCTGCACTAGTGGGAAGCAAATATGTGAGTCTCTAAAAGCAGTAACATTTTTGGCATGGCTCATATTTCTGTCAATATTTTGACATTTGGAATTTATCCATCAAGCACCTGTTACTTCTCGCAAACAATGAAGACAAATCACATTTTTATGTGATCATAATAGTCAGTTGACTGAATTCAAATTCAGAGATAATTTTTGGAGGTCAGTTGAACAAATTTCAAAAGAAAGACATAAAATAAAGATTGAACAATTAAAAATCCTTTTGCATCAGAATCAGATTCATACGAGCCTCTTTAAAGAACTTTTCCAGAAAATTTGGAAACATTTTGGACACTTATTAATAGTCTCAAGAGTAATGTATGAAAGACATAGCTAGCATCTCATGCTTATTACAGCCACTTATATTTGCACCCAAGAATGAAATTGATTAAGTGGCCCTAGAAAAGAATTCTTATATGCGCGCACACACACAAAAAGTATCATTCACTATTAAATTACTCAGTGTAGCACATGTGATAGATTGATGACAGAAGTGAAGTCTGGATGTGGAGGGCAGTGTTAATCTCACAAGAGCATGACAATTTCCTACAGTATCAAACTATATCACTGCAAAATTTCATCATGGTAGTATATTTATGGGCATATAAAATTCCAGTGACTACAACTGCAAAGAGGCTGAGTTAAAAAAGAAAAAGTTAAATGGCCATTGTTATGCTGATCACATTGTGTAATTCATTAATGGCAAAAAATCCCATTCCCAAGGCTATGTTGAGCTTATAGGGCAAAGTTTATTTATTTTTTTTTTAAGTACCAGATTCTGCTTCAATTCCAAAAGACTTTGCAGCAGATGTGAAAGAGTTGTATTAGCAAAGCTTGGAAATATGGCCAGGAGAAAAAAAAATCCTAGAAAAAGGAAGTTCTTTATGGCTTAGTGAAGAAAAAGACAAAAACAAAATTGATCAAACATGGTATTTCTTTTTGTTGAGTAATCAATTATAGTTTAGAGAAGAGGAACGGGGGGTGTATTGTTTATTTTAACACTCAAACAATTTCTGCATCTCAAATACTTATGTGTAAAAAAAAAAAAAAAACATATCTTGACATATTCTAAACTCGGAAATGTATGTCATTTAATATTTCAAATGTAACTACTACTTAAAATTGTAGTAGTTTTCCAATATATTGCAAATAATTAAGCAATACACTATGGAAAATCAAGAAAACTTCATTGTGGATCCACGATACAAAGAGAATAAAGTTTCTTGAAAAAGCTAGGAAACCAAAAATTATTCCCATCCTCTATGAAGGAAATCATGCGGAGGGAAAATGTTACCAGAAGTCAAAACAAGGAAATTTTTTCCTGCTTCTACGAGTTTAATGACAAAACATCATCTCGCAGAAAATTAATTTTTTTTCCCAGAAATTACATAATTTTTACAATATAGTTGAAATAAATTTCTTTTCCCGATGCTATTTTTTGTTTTATTTCAAATTAATACAAAAGAGAGGGAAAGAAATTCAGGAAAGAATCAGTGTTTGTATGCAGCTATTGTTTCAGAGCGCGAGTCAGAGCAATTTTTTCTTTACTGACATAGGAAAAAATAACACAAAGAAAACAATACAATATAAATTGGTTGGCCGAGTAAAATAAGGATGGAGTTGCAAAAATACATTTGTCACAAAACAAAACAAAAATCCACATGCTGGAAAGAAACCCTTAAAGTGGGAATTACTATCATCAAAATTCGATTTGCTGTTCCAATTATGAAAGAAATTCAAATTGAACAAGTACACACACAGCAGAGTAACATTTTCATCATCCAGCCACGGACAGAAGTGGATACTTTTTTTTGCCTATTCAATAAAGAGAAGAACTTTCTTCTATTTTGTAGAGAAGCAGGAAAAAATCCGCTACTTTTTAACGAGTTTCTAATCAATTTTTCAAATCACGATGACTTTCCCGATAAATAAAAACTCGTAGGTAAATTACACTTCTGTGACTTTTGTAGTTAAAAATTATATTTTTTTAAATTTCCGACATTTTTTTTATTCATTTTCTATTTAATTTCTTATATTTAATGTGGACAAAGTCCGGCATTATTTATTTTCGTTTTTCTTAGTAAAGAAAGATTTATAAGCTAACTGAAATGATTTTTTTTTAATATGGACATCAAACTATTTTTTTTTCTTTGGGACTATATACATTCGGGATAAAATTATTTAGTTTGTGAAGTGATGATTCGATTAGCAATAATGAAATTGTATCTCAGACTCCAACGTTTTGTCGACTTAAAGCAAACATGGGTATTTTTAAAGTACGGAAGCCTTAAAATAAAAAAATAAATAAATTTATATTTTCATAAGGACGAACACAGACAGTTTAACATTTAAAATCATTAGTCACCGCCATGGGGAAAAAAAGCTTTTTAATTTAAAAGTTCATTTGCAAAATAAAAATAATGTCAGTCATTCAAAAACTAAACTGGTCGAGTTCTTCATTTTCTTTAACGAATTTCATTAAACTGAAGACTGGCTTCGTCGAAAACATTAATAATGGAATCTTTACTTTTCTCTAAAAATAATTAATTTTTGCATGAGCCTTTTTTTCATCATTAAAAAGAAAAAAAACCTCTAATTAATTCATTCCGTAAAAAAAGGACATTCAACAACTCAAACTATACGTGCATCCAGAATATATTCCGATTTAAATTAAGGTTTTGAATTGAAACTATTTCTGAAATTGTTAAAAAAAAAAAAATGTAAAATCCAAAAGAACCGAGGTTATTTGCGACATTTAAACAGAGTAAAAAAAAAAATCACGGCAAAATAAGATGCGTTAACTGTAATTTTTAAATACAACTTTGCAATAAGATTCCAAAACTGGCTGTTTTATTTTTATAAAATAGCACAGATATTTTTTTTTAACACTTAATTACCAAGTATTTTTTAAAATTCGGATTTTTAATATTTCGAATTCTCTCTATTGACTGAGATTTAAAAATGTGAATTTTTTTTTTATTTAAAGAGCTTCACAAATAAACTAAACTTGAATTTTAAAAAACATGATCTGAACTGTAAATAAATTTTTTCACCGTCAAAAATACTATTTAAATTGCAAAGAAAAGAGAAAAAAAAATTCTTCGCATATTTCGATTTTATCAAAGATAAAATCTAAGAATCTTTGTTCTTTTAAAATTCTTGGAGAAAAAGAAAGAAATGTTCACCCGCGACAGGTATTTTGGTTTGATGTATTGTTGTTTGCAGCAGTTGAAGATACTTTCTTTCATCTACCATCGATTATAATAATTATTACGAGGTTGGAATAATTTGTTTATATAATTTTATTTACGTTCATTTCATTTTAGATCCGATCCATGTCCAATTATTGATAAATTTATGTCAATAATGTTTGCTCCTTAGTTTTGTAAAAAAAAACCAAAAAAAAAACCTAATTCTTTCTTTAACATTTGACAAGAATTATAGATTTTTTTTTTTCCGTTTAGGCTTTTATCCTTGGGGTGAATTTTCTCCTTTTGAGTTGAGAAGAGGTCAGAGCCAGTTGAGGTTGCCGATCTGTTCCTAGGATGGTGAAAAAGAAGAAAGCAATTTCCTTAGAGGAAAAAGAAAATCCGAAGTAAGAGTCAATTTTATCTGACAATCCCAATAAAAAATATTTCTGTTGCAGACATTGGGTCAATTGTCGCTATTTTTCTTCTTTTTGTCATGTTTGTCTCTAGCAAGTTTGCCAAATTGAAAAAGGCAAAATGCACAAGACGAGAAAATACTCCGCAACATTGTTTTAGAAAAGACAGCTGAATTGAGCGGCTTGTAGTAACGTGATTCACTTCCGAGTGAGCATGCGCACTCGTCATTTCCTGTACAGTAACGGAAGTGACTAATGATGTCTTGCTGCTACGATAGAATGTGAAGAATTTTAATGTCTTATTGTGTGGCAGTGTTTAGCGAATTATTTTCTCAGCAAACCTCACTGAGTGTCCAACTGTTGTGATCTTGTGTCGCAATATACTAAGTTAAATTTATTAAATGCCTTTAGGTGTGAGATGAACGACAAAAAAGTCAAAGCAAGCGAGATAGATTATAAAAACAAGTTACAAAGTAGGCATTTCCAAAGATTCGCGACATGAAAAATTTTTTCCTGGAGCTTTTATTTTAGTTTTAATTTCAAGCTAATAAATTAAACTTAATATTTCTAATAAACAAAATGCTTTGCTGTATTTCAAACTGTCTGGAAGATATCGACCATTTATTTAGCCATCTGTCATCGTTATCTCTTCATTAAAAAAAGAAAATACTGAAATAATTATACTTTTCTAAAAAGTTATTTCAGGAATATTAGCAGATTTAAAGTTTAACGAATATGATTTAAAACAAATATTATTTTAAGTTTAAAATTTCAAAATTAAATGTATAAAACTACTTCAGAACTGTTTGGTCCACGAAATGGCTAAAAAAAAATAATCAGTCAGAAGTGCCATACGTGATAACACGCTTGGGCGATCATGTCTCGAAAAAAACATGACCTTACTGGGCCGAAGATTATCCCACAGTAGGTTGCCATTGCTTTCTGCGGTAGACTGGTTGTCAGCCAAGGCTATAGAACCCAATCTTTCATATTTATTTAACCTATAACTGGGGGGAAGAGACTGACTTTTCCCAACGGTATTTGCGCGTAAGTGAATGCAAGGAATTCAACTGGAATTTGAACCCAGCTCCACGATTTCTCGTTATGAGCTGATATCCACTGCACCACAACATACATCCGAAAAGATCAACATGCCGTGATGAAAACACACTCTAAATGTAATGAAAAACAATAAAAACATAGTTTTAAAATTCTTTGTCATTATTAAAAGGAAGGGTCAAAGTAATTTTTGACTAATGAAATTTTTACTTCTTTTGCACATTCGAAATTTTGAATTAAAAAAACTTTCTTGTGTTGGCAGATGGACTAACTTTTTTTTTAATTTTTTGTAGCGTAGCAAATTTTAGCTTCATTTTTGCAGTGACAGACACATTCATTTGGAAATTCTTTCAAAAACCAAATAATTATTGGATCTTAATGAAATCCTGAGGACTTATTCACAATTGAATGAAATTAATTTTGAAAATTTTTATTTGAAAATCTTGGTAATTTTGTAAAAACTTGTAAAATTCGACTTGATAATTTTCAGTGACTATAAAAAGTTAAATTCAGGATTCTTTGAAGAATTTAAATTGCCAAACTCTTTTTGTAAAATTGGACCCTGTTTTGCTGAAAATCTGTTCTGCATTGAAAAATAATAAAACATTTAGGTACCTCCACTTACTAATTTGCTGGGCAAAAGAAAAAAAAAAATAAACGAATATAAAGAAAAAAGGTCCCAAACTAAATAAAAAACAAATTGTTTCTATCAAAATGTTTATGTTATTAAGAGTAAGATCAAAGTATTTTTTTATCCTTTCTAATATGTTCGAAACTCTTGTTTTGATATCCATCAGCAGCTAATGAACAAATCATTACCAGAGTTTACAATGGAATGTAGGTCCCTCTACTAATTTGCTGAAAAAATAAAAAACAGAACAAAAAAAAAAAAACAGCATATGAAAAAAAAAGAAAGGTTTCCAAACTTAATAAAAATGAACGTTTTCAGCAAAATATTATTAAGCAGATCAAAGTATTTCTTAATAATTTGTTTTTAATCCTTTCTAACATGTTCAAAATTTTGGTAAAAAAATTTTTCTTCATTTTCCTTATCTAATAACCAGTATATAAACTGTACTCATGAATTAATTCCTTGATTTTCTGCATATTTTTTTGTGTGATTATTATTTAAGCACATTTCTGATTTGCACGGAGTTAGTCTTCTTTTGGCTGATTGGTGTGTTGATTGAATCTCCCATGGCTGATACGAATGGCACATGCACAGTGGGCAAATGGTGGACCAACTGCTATGCACATTTCTGATTTGATTTTTAGCAGGAGTGTTAGTCAATGGTTGATTTTCACATGACATCAGTTGATCAAATAAACTATGTCCAGGTTATAATCTAGGTTACCAAAAATATGGAAGAATAGAAAGAGGGAAAGGTTGTATGTGTTGAGAGAAAAAGAGAGAGTGTTTCTCTGTCACTCTATTAGTAAAAAGGAAAGCATATATTTTAATGCGCTTAAACTAGTACCTATCTACTCAACATGGATCTAATGTTTTATTTGATTTTTAGTAATTTGGCTTTAAATTTACTATAATTATCGCTCTTATTTTCTGATAATGTCATCTATGGATGTCCATATTTACAAAAATTGGTATTTTATACACATGAAAAAATTAAAATTTTTTTTTTAAATAGTAATATTCAATGAATCACATTTATGATAAGTAAATATAGTTTTACTTAATAACACCTAAACTGATACAAAGTAAAGTAGAAATGTAAAAGATATTAAACTTTATATAAATTATTCAAATTAAAATTTAAAAAAATGTAAACAATTCTGGTAAAAATTCCTTATTTATTGAAAAATATTTTTTCTTAAGACAATAGTGTTCACAATATATCTTATACAGAAATGTAATCAAAAGCTTTTTTAATTAAATAATGTCTTTTTTATTGTATTTTTTATTTATGATTTCAGTTCTCCAAGAAAATATACTTTTAATAATAATAATATAAGCATTAAGTGGTACAAAATTTAATTTTTCAAAATTTCTTAATATTTTAAATTAAATAAGTTAGGGGTAACAGATAAAAAGAAATAACCATGATTTTCTTAAAAAAACATTTCTGAAATAATTTCTAAAATAAGTTTCATTAAAATTTGACTATTACTTGATTTTTACAGAAATTTTCAAATCAGTGTTTTTCATAGTAAATAAGTGTTAAAATTTCTGAAAATAATCTTTGATCACTGGGCTGATGCCGAAAAAAAACAACATTTTGAACCAAATTTTTGAACATTCTAAAAAAGATGAAAAAATATAATTTGATAATCAAAAGATCCTCTAGACTTTCCTTTTAATTGTAACCTGAAGATTTTCACAATAAAACTTGGTTTTTATTAAGTTTGGGACATTTTTTTATCACGGTATGCTAATTTTTAACAAATCAGTAAAAGTACCTAGAAGAAAGGAAAGATTAGGAATATGTATAATTTTTGTTTAAATTTCTGGCACTTGGAATTATGATTATTTTTATTATTTCCAGTTACAATGTTGTGTCCTTTGGCCATTTTCACATGTCTGTCAGTTTGAGTAATAAATATGCATTTGTGATTTCTTTTCAGTACCATGTGAAACTGTATCCAAGCCACATCCAAAAAGAAGATATAAAAAGCACCCAGAGAGACTGATGGTGACAGGCGAGAGTAATTAATATCTTCCTTGACCAAGTCAAGTGGTTACTATGCTCGTCCCTTCACCTTTCCTTACCTTCTTCCTTGTCTCAAAACTACTTACTGACCTAAGGAGCAACTACATCAAAGACATTCCTCACTTACACACTCCCCACATTCCTAAGCTTTTCAGCATTTTATTTGCCATGAACATTTTAACCTTCGTTGGACCTATATTCAAGTTATTACTCTAATTATAAAAACATTAATTGATATGTGTATATATAAAATGATATTTTCTACTCAAATTGCCTTTCTTGATTTGTAATCATTTTATGACTTATAGCGGGCTATCTACAACAAGGCCAAATTTCATTAACCTGCAACAGTATACAACTACCCTTCACTAGAACGGACTCTCCACTATAAATGGGATAACAATAGATAAGCAACCCACTATAAGTTTCCTTTCACATATATTATGTCAAAATCATTTGTCATGAATTTTATCACCCAACGCAGTAGCCTTGAAGACATAAGCTTTGGTAATTCTTTCCTTGGATTGAAAATAAATTCCAACAGCTTATTGTCTGACTTCAACAAAAAATTTTACCTAACAAAAAGTTCTGTCCCCTTTCATGCTCTAAACAATCACTAATGCCTCTTTCTCAATATTTGAATCAATGCTGGCATTAACCTTCTTGACAAATACGTAATTGGATGTTCTTCTTGTGATAAAATGGTAGCAATTACTTTCTCATTTGCATCAGTGGTTATGGTTATTTCTTTTTTAGGATCAAACAATTTTATTATCGGTTTTCTCCTCCTTCCATTCTTGAGTCCTTCAACATTTTTATGCAAAAGTTTGCATCCACACTTCAACGTGCTCTTGATCATCCAATAAACCTAAGGATCCTATCAGTGATGTCATTGTTGAGTCTCGTATAACTCTGGCTGTATCCATAGTCTTGGCATATCTTTGCACGTAGCAATATTTGTGATGTAGCTCTCCTTGTCAAGTGTGACACATTGGATTGCTGCCTGGCCTGTCATCTATTTACTACTTACTAGCAGTATAGCCCGGCATTGCTTGGGTGTAATGAAAGCTTAGACTATTTGGACGTTGGCACGAAAAACTAAAAAGCAATAGTTGTTTCCAGTTAAAGCGAAACCGTAGACTGAAAGAAAAATGAATGGATGTAAGTCAAATTTTGATTTCCTGGTATCGATATCAAATAAGTTTTTTTCGTCATAAACTGAATTTTGAAGGCTAAATAAGTCCTCTGAGTAAATGGTATCATGGCTGAGATTAAGAACTACAATTATACCTACTTAGAGCCAAACCTGAAGCAAAAACTAAAATAAAAGGGCTGAAAAAAATACAGACATACAGGCAGATAAACAGAAACACACGCAAACATCTTGCCTTTTATTTTTATATATATATATATATATATATATATATATATATATATAATCGATTTTCTGCACTATTGTAAGAACTGCAACATTGAAACTTATGAATATTGTTTCTTGTGTCTTTGTCTATGAGTGTATGAAATTTGATTAAAATTGGACCACTCCTATAACCTGATTTTTTTCGATTCTCAATTTTTGATATTTATCAGGGGTACCTTGATACAAAACCTAGCTAAGAACACTCGCAGACGCTTATAGTACAACTGTGTAAATTTTCAAGAAAATTGGTTCAGCCGTTTCGGAGTCTATAGGTAACGGACACACACACACACACACACACACACACAGACAGTTTCATTTATAAATAAGTTTAGATTAGATTTAGATTAAGATATAGTGCCAGGATGGGACACTACAAAAAAAAAAAAAACTATTTCCACTTCTCCTTAATAAAATTAAGCATTTTTTCTGCTTATGCATTTTTTCAACGATCAATAAACCCTACAGCCTGTTTGTCCATGGTCACTTCAAAATAGTAATTAACTTTTCATTATCACTTGCATTCAAGAAAATCTGAATTAATGTTTGGATATAAAATTTTCCTTTGGATGAATTATAAGGAACAAATGCTTCAGACTGGCTTCTCTCTCTGTAGAAAGTACTTCTCTTCTGGATGGCTGATTCAAAACAGGTGTCTTTTCCCTGATCTCTTTTGTCCAGAGAAATCATCAATGTATGCTTCCTTCTAATTGACATCTATTAGTATACGTTTAATGGTCTCCTTCTTATCGGGAAGCGGGAAGTGAGGCGGAGTGGTAGTCTTGGTTTTGCTTAATTTTAGTGAGTTCCGTCTAGTTAATTCTGGATTTAATTCTCCTTGAAATTATTTTAGAACATGATTTTTCAATGCATTTTTTTCTAATTTTCTTCTCAACTTTTCAATCCGTCTTCCTGCAATTTCAACAGTTATCATCATCAACAGTTAGTAAACTCTTTCCTCTTCTTTCTTTTGTTTTTAGTTTCTTCCTTTTTAGTTTGATCACTCTTTGTAATTCTTGGCATTTCAACTGTCTTCTGCAGTTGGTATTCTGTGTTTTCCACTCTTTTATCACAAGTCAACTGTTCCTGTAGGACTTTTCATTAAGATATACAGTCTGATGCAGCCATTGCCAAACACTTTAAAATGTTTATCTTTTCAAACTGCTCAGTTTGTCAAAGACCACACATTACAAGACTTTGTCACTTGCATCTCCTTAACTTCAAGAGTTTGTGGGATAGGAAATTAAGAATTAAAATCAATCTTCTTCACTTTTACAAAACTTCACAATGACGTGTGAAATCCTCATTTTTCCCATATAGAAAAAGGATTGACCATATGCTTAAAGAAAAAGTAGAAACAATATTTCTCAAATAGGTGTTAAATTAGTTTTCTGACCAATAGAAGTGAATTGCAAGACCATAAAGACTTTCACGATCCAGTGCAAAAAATCTAAATACTATAAAAGGCCCAGTCAGCATCAGCCAGAGATGGAAGCAGCAGAGACTACAAGCTAAAATGTAACAGGAGAAGCTTCAAGTGATTCAGACATTTGTCCTCTTTCCCCTTCTTTTTCATGTGCTGATTCATTTTACTTTTTCTCCATCTAAAGACATTCATACCGAACAAACGCAAAAACATACATACGTACCTACACATAAACTCATTCCAACAAATTACCACTACGAACATTTCTTCATTTCTTGATACCCTCAACTCTCAATGAACACAAACTCTAACCTTAACTTCTTAATAATGTTTCTAATTGCACATCAACTTCTACAACTTGTGTTATTCTTTCCTTTTAATAAATTTATATTTTAACATGAAAAATGTAAATTTTTATTCTTCTACTATTCCACACATCCAACATTCCAACCTGCTACCAACCTTCTGATAATTCTGATGGTAATTCTGGATAAAACTTGTAAGATGTAGGGAGTTTGGTTAAGTCTGACACAAGGCTGAATTAAATAAACATTAACCATCTCCCTACGGTTTCAAGTTGTCTTATTTAGAAATTAGATCCTTAAATTTAATGTTCTTATCTACTGTAGTTATGTTGTCAACTTTGGTTCTTTACAGTTTTCCTTCTTTTTCTATTGCACTTGATGACCCTGCTCCAATTGTTATGAGTTTTCAATGTTTTTTTATGCATGATAACTCCCATATTGTATGCCAGGCCCTGCCGAGAAGGCTGTCATGGCCTACCAGATTCAGATGTTTTATTCTCCTAACTTCTGTGTAAGATTTTTACTTCATTCCACAGGGGTTGGTTAGCACCAATTTCTTTCCATGTGTGACCAGCCATGCCTTGGGTGCTGTGGATATTGACTCGGAATGACAAATCGGGGAGTTGAGTTCAAATTCCAGTTGAATTCCTTGCATTCACTTACGCACAAATACCCTTGGGAAAGGTATGAATCCGTCTCTTCCCCCCAGTTATGGGTTGAATAACAGGACAGATTGGGTTCTATAGCCTTGGCTGGCAACCAGTCTACCACAGAAAGTAATGGCAACCTACTGCCCACTCATGTCTCTTTCGAGACATGATTGCCCAAAGCGTGTATCATGTATGGCACTCAACTGACTGACCCCCAATTACAACTTTTTGATAGACCTTCAGCCTTATTTTAGTGCTCAGCTGGTTTCATATAAGGTGAAAAAAAAAAAATCACAAATGTATGGCATTTATTACCCAAATTGACAGACAACTGAAGAAATCTGAAGGAAATAACAGAGAAAATATTTGTCATAAAACAAAGATGAGAACATGTTTTTAGGTTGTCCCAAAAGTTCATCAACACTTGCAAAAAATTGAAATTTTACTCGCAAAAACAACAAAAATTATTGCTCAAAATAAAGACCCTCATTTTCCAAGAATTTCTGCCATCAATCTGCAAGCTTTCGGATCTGGTCAAAGTACCATTCAGCTGGCTTCAAATCAAAGAATTCTTGACACGCTTCCTCAACTTCAAACGAATCGAATCGGTGGTCCTTCAGAAAGTGTTGCATTGAGCAGAAAAGGCCGTAATCTGATGGAGCACAGTCAGGACTGTAGGCTGGATGTGGCAAAACCTCAACGCCGTCCAGCTCTTCAAACTTGTCTTTTTGTGGCTTGGCATTGTCCTGTTGCATCAAAGTGCGCATTTGGTTGATCAGAGCCAGGTACTTTTTCTTCAACTTTTCGTAGACCCGCTCAAGTTGCCGACTGTAAAGTTCGGTACTGATAGCACGACCATTCAAAACCAACTCAAAATACACGATTCCTTCAAAGTTCCACCAAATGTACAACATGACTTTCTTGCTGAATCGATCTTGTTTTGGAACCGACGGTGTATCTTGCCCTTTCTGATCACATCGCTTGTCTTGATTGTGCTGGACCAGATAGACGCATTTCACAAGTGTTTACAAAGTTTTGGGACAACCTAATATAAATCTACCATCTGCCTGTATATTGAATACTGTTGCCACATCTGGTCAGGTGCCCCTGCTATTCTTCTCAGGGTTCTTGACAGGATACAACGGAGAAAATGTAATGTGATCAATACCGACTTGGCAGACTGGCTGCAGTCACTCTCTCACCGGCGTGACGTGACTTCCCTGTGCCTCAACTATAAATACTATCACGGCTTCTGCTCCGATGAATTTAGATCACCAGTGCCCCCCTAGTTATGAATTTGCATGCGATACTAGATTAGTAACTAGGTCCCACCCTTTTACAGTGAAACAGATAAGATGTAACAGTAATTTCTACTCCAACAGTTTCTTTTCTTGCACTTCCCGCCTGTGGAATTCCCTTCCACATGATTGCTTCCCAGACGGCTACAATCTCCAGGAGTTTAAATGTAAGGTCAATAGATACCTCCTAACACATTAACTCGCACCCATTCTCTCAAACACTCTTCCCACCTACCCAACCCTCATCCTCGGCATTCTTACCCATCTATCACCCTCCTTCTGACATTTCCTATATCTAACCACTCTCTCATCACTTTCTCCTATGTAACCCCGTGCGCAACAGTGGCAGTGAAATGCCTTGCTTGGGGTGAAATGATTAAAAAAAACAAAAAACAAAATGTCTGACTGAAAATAATGAAAATATAATGAGGTAATTATTTCTGCATCCACACAAGGTGAATTTAATATGCAAGTATATCAGGTAAAAATTGCTCAGGCTTGGGACTTCTATTTTGAGACTTCTCAAGCATCAATGAATTTTCCTTTGCTTCAATCACACCCACTTTAAAATCAATTTGTGGAAGAAGAAACGAAGGTTATATAACATCCAACTAAAACCCAAGCAAACAGGTAGATAGTTATATTGTCCAAGCCGCATGCACCCTGGGCGGGGTTGAGCCAGCTTTCTCCCTGATGGAAAAAGTTTCATTGAGATTTGTTTAAGGGCAGGGTCCCAAGTCGTACCCTGTTATTTAACCCATAACTGGAGGGATGGGACGGATTAATACTTTTCCCAAGGGTACCAGTATGTAAGTGAATGCAGAGTGTTTGACTGGAAATTGAACTTGGCTCACCAATTTCTCTTTCCAAGCTGATATCCACTGCACCACAATGCACAATCCATCAGTAATCGCTTACAGCATCTGGTATTCCCAAACTGTCACCCATCTAGTACTGACCAGGCTCAATGTTGCTTAATTTCAGTGATCGAGCGAGAACTGGTGTATTCAACATGATATGACTGGATTACCTGATTTATGCATCCAATTTTTTATTAGTTACACTTTCTCTACTTTCCTATGAAGGAGCTTTTGTTTGAGAAGAAAATAAGATGAGTGACGGGTAGATGATAAAAGAGGTAATGTGAGTAAATGATGTCGACTGAAGTTTCTTTGTGGTCACACAATTAAGTCAGTCAGTTAAGTGATACACGCTTTGGGCGATCATGTCTCGAAAGATACATGACTGACTGGGTAGAAGATTATCCCGCAGTAGGTTGCCACTGCTTTCTGCAATAGACTGGTTGTCAGCCAAGGCTATAGAACCCAATCTGTCCTGTTATTTAACCCATAACTGGAAGGAAGACGGATTAATACCTTTCCCAAGGGTATTTGTGCGTAAGTGAATGCAATGAATTCAGCTGGAATTCAAACTCGGCATCCCGGTGTCGCGTTCCGAGTTGATATCTACTGCACCACATCGCACATCCTACGATTAAGACTTCTTCTTTTTTCACTAAAATCTTCTATGTGACCTGCCTCCCCATGGACATGGGTGATAATGGCTATCCAAAATTTCGTCCTCTTTGTGATGTGTTGAAAATTTTAAGTTACACAAAAATAATAGGAAACTATTCTGTCTTTTTTAATTTAATTTGTATTGATTTTTCTCGTTTTTTATATTGAGTTATCGTAAGAGCAGAAGCAAAATTCCTTCCTTGATAGTCTTCACTTTGTCTTGCTCCGAGGTTGGACAAACAAACACTACTACTGTCAATAAAACCTGCATACTTGGATATATAGGGGTGGGGAATCAACTATCATGGAGAGCTCCTGACATTTTCAATCATACAGCAAACTGCACAGCTCATACCACATCTATTGATACAGCAAAAAACCACTTAGCAAATTGGATAGACATGTTACATGGCCTAAACACTACAAAACCTACGTTAAATGCTGACTCAGATTGATCCCTTTTTCTATCTGATCAATGTAGCTTGGTGGCGAGGCAGAAGAATATCATGTGAATGCCTAACCAGCTGGAAACGCCCTATAAAAAGATTTATGCACATGAGACTTGATGTATAACTTCTGGTTTATATAAAAGAAAAATATTTTAAAGAACACTTTTCTTTAAAATCTGGAGAGCTTTTGTGCAGATCAATACGTTGATTTTTCGATTTTTTCCCCAACTTCTGTTCGTTACAGTAGTAGTGTTTGTTTGTTTTTTTTTAATTCATAATAGTAAAATAACTTTGAATTATTATTTTTTATCACTTAAAATAGCAATGAATAAGAGGATTTTGGTATTTCAACTTAATTTAGCCACTGTCCACTACACTGTCAGTTGTAGTATAGAATCAAATTTTTGTCTTATGTCACAATGCAATCATAAAATGGATTATTTTTATTGTGAAAAAGAAGTGCAGACTTTGAAAATTAAAAAAAATGTTTCAGTTTGCGAAACAAATTTACTAAGCTTTCATGATTTGCCAACTTTGTATAAGTATTGCTCAATAGTTGAATAGTCAACTTTCAGTTCTTTTGCAACTTTTCGTTTTGCATACTTTGTTTTGTACAAAAGCAAAACAGGCCTCCATTTTAAGCGTGGACTTGCTTGTCGAAGCTAGTTAGTCACATCTTGTTTTCCTCATTAACAGCAGAACAGTTTGGCATGTCCAGATATGGGCCTCTTAGTAATTTACTCAGATCTAGATCTTTGTCAACTGTATCACGAAAATATAAGCGAAAAATAAAAATTAAAATATTCCGTTTAACACCCGAAAGCTAACTTCACGAAGACTATGACTATGAGCTGATGCTACTAAGTGGCTCTCACGTCACTCATGTGACTTCATCTGAACCAAAGTAGATAGTCACCTTTTGCTTCCATACATGTGACCCCCTCCCTAAACAGATTCTGCAACCTGCTATGAGAAGTTACTTTTATTCTGCTTGTTGTCGATATAATAGAAGCATGAAAACGTAATTTGTAAAACTACAACGTAGAAAATATTAATTCGCACTAGAATGTTTGGACAATGTCAATTCACGAGCACAAATGTTCTTTCTGTATTAGTATGATGCAAAAGTTCATATGAAAAATGTCCCGAACGAAGAGAAACTAACATAAGAAAAGCCTGGGCTTTCTAATATGACCCCTGGACCTGGACCCATTTTGATTTTGTTAAATCTGATGTTACTGTAGATTGTGTAGTTCTGGGATTTTTCTATTTAACCATGTAGCATCAAGAAAGGGTGTCCAAACAATTGTTTTGGTTTGCATTGTTGATATGTGCATAAAAAACATTATGTCTCTCCAGGAATTTGAATAGTCTTCTAGACTATATAATGGTTACAGAACATTTTACTTGGCTAAGTTGTCCACTGTTTCAAATACAGTTTTAAAAAAAAACCTGTATCTTTGATGTCGAGTTGTCCTGAAGAAACTTCTGGAGCTGTTGGTCCTTTGACTATTCTTCCTTGCTTGTGTTTTTAGTAGGAAAGCATTAATGCCATGGGACATGGATCCCATGAGGTTAAAAAAAAACAAAACACAACAATGATTTCCTGTAGCTTAATCTTAATAAACAGCAATTACGGGTTTAATAACTCTAATGAACAACAATGACAAAAAGTTAGTGGTGCTTACTGAAGCTTTATTGAGCTACACCCTGGCCACTGTATGGATAGATGCCTTTTATAGTCATAAATGTAAGTTACTATAGAGAGTTGAAGTAAATTTTATTCCCACTATATTATTTTATACTTATGAACAAGTATTTCTGGTAGTTCCTCTTTAAGTGGGTCCTGGGCATGACGGTAAATTGCATCCGGCAGCAAGGCCTCTGATTGGGAGGGTGTGAGGAGCATGGAACCACCTCTTAGTTGCTGTTGTTCCCAGGCCCACCCTGACCCGGGATGGTAGCTCCTGTTAGGGTCCCAGCTATGGGCAAATAGTTAACCTCCCAAACTGGGGTCAAAACACTATGAAAGTATAAAAATACACTTTTATAGAAAAATATACATTTTTTGAACGGAAAATATTACCAACAATAGTTTTGAAGAAAAACTTATAACCATAACACATTTTTGAAGGAAAAAAAATTATTACCAGCAATAAATTTTTTAATAAAAAACTAGAAGACATTTTCAGTTTCTAAAATAAAAAATTTAATCAAAATTTGACTAAACCTCACTATAATCGAACATTAAAAAAAATAACTTAAAACTATGTTTTTGGCATTAAATAACCCACAGAGGTTGATAGGTTCTGATGAGATATCTGGCTTTAGACTTTGAAACCTTCTAATGGTGTATAAGGCATCAAGGAGAAGATTTTGTCAAAGGTCTATTGAATACCTATGGCTAGCCACAGCCAACTCTTGATTTTAGATTATGCCATTGTATCTTTATTACATTGAATGTTGTATGGTTGAGGCCTTATATTCCCTGGTCTTGCAATAATTGCTTTAAGCATTTAGACAAATGCAGTCCCCTGGTCAGAGTGGATGTACACTGATAGTCCAAAGATGGTAAAAAGTGAACAGAGATTCAATCACAGTTGTCGCTGTTATATTTGGACAGGGAATTAGTCAGTCTGTTAACACATGTCCCGAGCCTGACATATAAATGGCGTCATTAATAAAAAATCCATATGATTTTTATGAAGTACTAACCTTCAAATGGCACGTGACAAAATTTGGGCCCAATCGGATGATTAGTTTACAAATTAGAGTTAAGTGAAGCTACTGTTGCAAATTTTCAAAACAATGGAAAAATCTGAATTTTGTGTGTTGATGAAACATTGCTTTTTAATAGGAAAAATACTGTTTAAGCAAAGCAATGGCTTGATACGTGTTATTTGGACACTGCTCCATCAAAAGCAACGGTTAAGAGGTGGTATGCTGATTTTAAAAGCAGTTGTACAGACAAAAATTATGCTGAATGCTCAGGTCGCCCAAATTTGGCAGTTGTCTCAGAAAACAAAAAAAAATCCACAAACCTGTTTTGATTGATCATAAATTGAAGTTGCATGAGATATCAAAGTAGTTGAACATATCAGAAGGCAATGTATTCAGCATTTTGCATGAACATTTGTCAAGGAGAAAGTTGTGATCAAAGTGGATGCTGTGTTTGTTCACAGTCAATCAAAAAAACCCAATGTGTCGATGATTCAGAACATTGCTTGCAACTGCTTCAATGCAACGAGGGATTTTTTGCATAAATATGTACCAATGGATCAAACATGAATCCACCACTTCACTCCGGAGTCAAATTGGCAGTCAGCTGAGTGGACAGCAGCAGGTAAAAGCTGTCTAAAGCGACCAAATATGCAAACATCAGCAGGCAAGGTTTTGGCCTCCATATTTTGGGATGTGCAAGGTATTTTGTACATCAATTACTTTGAGAAAGGAAGAACCATCAATAGCAAAGTCACAAGTCGATCGCAATGATGGCAAAACTACATGAACCAAATTGTTTTTGCAACTACCCTATTCTCCAGATCTTGCCCCCAGCGACTACTGGCTGTTTGCAGACCTCAAAAGAATGCTCCAGGGAAAGAGATTTGGCTCCAATGAAAAAGTGATTTCGGAAACTGCGACATATTTTGAGGCCAAAGACAAATCGCTCTACAAAAAAGGCATCGAATTGTTAGAGAAGCATTGGAATCAGTGTATCACCCTAGAAGAAGACTATGTTAATGAACAAAGTCAAATTTTGCCAAATTTATTGAGTGATGTAAGTGCCATACGTGATAGATGCTTGGGTGATCATGTCTCTTTCGAATCTTGACTCACTAGGTAGAAGATTTTCCCACAGTAAGTTGCTAATTCTTTCTACAGTAGACTGGTCGCCAACCAAGGCTATAGAACTCAATCTGTCCTGCTATTCAACCCATAGCTGGAGGGAGAAGAGATGAATTAATACTTTTTCACAAGGAGTTTTGTGTGTAAGTGAATACACCAAATCAACTTTAATTTGAACTCTGCTCTGATCCATTACACTACAACAGACGGGGGGGGGGGACAGTGAACAGAAAACAGGAGTACTTATCGATAATCATTAATATGTACTTATCGTTTTCAATAGAAGTGAACCACTTCAAAACTTTTGCTCTTTTGTTAATCGTGTGGACACAATGGATATCTGAAATAGAAATGGAAATGAGATAAAATTTAATTCAAAATGAATATCAAATAAAAATATCCGATTTCAGCTTTTGAATGGCCCATGAATTAGAAGAAATACATAAGTATCAACAAATATTTTACTATCTTAATCTGTCCTACTTTATACATGCAATCTTGGAACTTGAAAAACTCCTATGTTGACATCTGAGCTAAGCATTTATGTGCCTATAATCATTTGGGCATGGAGTATATATTAAGTTATTCAACTTTATGCATTCCTTGTAGGAACGCGGAAAAATTCTTATTTTTACATCTGGCTCCAAGCCTCTAGGTGCACATAGCGTATATTTAAATATAACAATTTAGCATTTGTAACAATTCTGTGAGCCTGAAGAATATTCAGATTTATTATCATCTATCTAAACTTATTTATAAATAGAACTTTGTGTGTGTGTGTGTGTATCCATTACCTATAGACTCCGAAACGGCTGAACCATACTGATGCCTGTTATATTACACGATAGTCCATTTTTAACCCCGATAGGGTAACGAGAAAATCATAGAATAACTGATCAAGACCTTGTAGGAAAAAGAAACGTAAATAAAAAAAGAATGTGTTTAGTAATCTGAAAACAATAATCATTATATCTCAAATACGTTCATAAAGCTACTAATACACCAGGGGTTACTAAAACTGAAAGATACTTTATTGGGGAGAAAGAACATTAGTAAAAACGGGGTTCTAGGCAACAGAGGATGAAGATTGATGTTGAATTTAGATTTTAGACAGTCGCAGTTGTCATGAAACCAAAAAATCTAAACTTATAAATGGACCTTTGTCAGTGTGTGTGTGTGTGTGTGTGTGTATCTCTCCGTAATGGCTGAACCGTTTTCTTGAAAATTTACACAGTTGTACTATAAGTGTCTGCGAGTGTTCTTAGCTAGGTTTTGTGTCGAGGTATCCCCGATAAATATCGAAAATCGAAAAAAATCAGGTTATAGAAGGAGTGGTTCGATTTTAATCAAATTTGATACACTCATAGACAAAGACATAAGAAACGATATTCAGAAGTTTCAAGGTTGCAGTTCTTACAATAGTGCAGAAAATTTGATTCACATCCATTCATTTTTCTTTTAGTCTACAGTTTCGCTTTAATTGGAAACAACTATTGCTTTTTAGTCTTTCGTGCCAATATCCAAAGAGTGAGCTCCAGGACCATGGATTAGTTTTAAAGCTTTCATTACACCCGAACAACACCGGGCTATACTGTTAGTAACATATAAGTCAACATTCATAACATTTTAGTTAGCCTGATGTATATTTCAATTCCATCAGTTAGCAGTCATAACATTTGTCTTGGTCTTATATATATATATCATGTCTTACCATTCAAAAAATTTCAAGTAGCGTCATGTATATTTAAATTTCTTCATTTACCGTACGTAACATTTTAGTTAGCCTGATGTATTTTTAAATTTCATCAGTTGGCCTGATGTATATTTAGATTTCATCGCATAACATTCATAACATTTCAGTTGTGGAATTTAAATGTAAATTAGTCCATCTTAGCATAAATATCATTTCAGTTAACCTGAAGTATATTTAAATTTCATTACTTGCCTGATGTAGATTAAAATTATAACATTTCATTTAGCCTGAATTACATTTAAATATTCTCACTTAGCCTGCATATAATTTCATTTACCTTGATATATATTTAAATTTCATCACTTATCATTCAGACCATTTTTTTTAGTTAGACTTGTGTGACTTTAAATTTCATCACTTAGCATTCACTTTGGTCAAGGGTCCAAATTTATCCAGTAGTCGTATAAGCACTGCTGCAGTACATAGCTTGTATTAGCTGGTCTGATACATGGGGGATGCCTATCCTAAATGGTATTTTACCTCTTCCTTCTTGCACTGGGGTGAGATGCGACATTAGGTCAGACTTAATGTGGGGAACCCAAGGGTAAATATTTACCCAACCCATACAAAAGTGTCAACCAAATGTCAAAATTTACCTATCCCCCACATACATGATGATTGGGTACGAAGCTTGTCTTTAGCTGCTCTGTGTAGTGGGGATGTGTATCCATAATCATTGTTGGTATTTACCATTACCACCCATCCACTGGAACAGGAGGGTGTGACACAGCATCAGAACACTTGAGCAATGTGTCAAACTTTATTCAGCCCCTGCGTATAATGGAGATTGGTTACATAGCTTCTTTTAGCTGGTGTGTAGTGGAGGGCAGCTATCTGGAAACCTTGTTTTTATTTACTAATGCCATCTCACTTTGAAGAGATGCAACAAAAGGTCCTAATTCATGTTTTTTCAAAGGGGGGAAAATAAATAAAAACATAAAATTTTGAAATATTACATAATCCATTGGTAAAAATTTTGTTACCGGCTGATAAAAAAAATTTCACAAGTATTAGAAAGACTTAAAAAAAAAACAAAAAAACCTTTTAAGTAATTGAAAATATGTCGATCTTTCCTCTTAATAACAAAAATCATTTTGACAGAAAATTTTTTTTATTAAATTTTGGGCCTTTTTTTTTTCATGTTATGCTGTTTTTTTCATCAAATTCATGGAGGTACCTAAATGAGTCATTTAAATAGTTTCAAGCAGTTAAATGCATATATGAGCAGCTAAAATTAATGACCCAGAGTAAATTTGATTATTCAATAGAAGTTTTTGTGAATAGGGGTTAGTTACCAAACACAACCGAGCCCACTGATATTCAAAAAATATTCTGTTGAACAAGCATAAAATAAAAAAAAAAAAGAAAAAAAAAAGAAAAAAAAATCGTTTGTAATAAGAAATTTAAGTTTATTTAACAAGAGAAATTTACATATTTGTTTGTTTTTAAAGACTTGTTGAAAGTTCTGCACAAAGTCTTTATTTTTAAATGTATGTTTTTAAAGTTGCATTTGTTTCAAAGTTGGTTGAATGAAGTGTAATGGACTTGTATAAGAGAAGACATGCCTGTTTTGCTATGTGTATAGGGGAAGGTGACAGTAGGAAGCGAGAGTGACATCCTTCATGAGAAAAAGGACAGAAGGGATGTCTTTGGTTTTTGCGTTTTTGGCTGACAGTACATAAGTTATAGGAAAGAAAGAGAACATGAGAAAGGGTGAGAGTAAAAGAAAAAAAAAATGAATGTCTCCTGGATGTAGACTCAAGTAGACAACTGGTTTTTCTCAATATTTATCAACATTTCTAAGGCTGAATGCAACAGAGTCATTTTTACTGTAGCCTGTAAACCTGACTAAAAACACTCCGTAGACAGGGTCAAGTTGGTGCCCAAATTCCGAAATTCCCCAGACGAGATTTTCTTGCAGAATGAGGAGAGTTTATAGCCATAAAAACCTCAATTATGCAAGTCACCTCACAACTTTAAAAATTATATATATATATATATATATATAAAAAAAAAAACAAACAAAAAAAAAAAACCGTTAACACCATAAGAAATTTTATCAACGAACAATTTTTTTGTATTTCCTGACTTTGAATTTTGACGTTTTCTTCATTTTTTCTTTTCAGATGGATTTTATTTTGTGAATTAATTTTGAAATTATATCCAATGTTAATGAAGAGATTCCAATGCTCCAACTGTGAGCAAATTTTGCCACGTGCCACTCATGTATGGAAAAGCGATTTCAATGAGCAAACAAGACAGTGTCAAACGTCCCCAGTGCCACAAGCTGGTAGGAACGAGTTGGGAATGGGTACGATTTTTTATTGCAGTCTTTGAGGTGCTGTAATCTGGAATCCACTGAATGGTGATGTGACTGGTGCTTTGAAGATGACAGCAGAGAATAGGATGTCCAGATTTGGTGCCCGATTTGTGAAAGTCTCTTGCGCCAGAACTGCCAAAGATACAAGAGATTCCAGCCAGAACACGAAACTGAAGGTTTGTAAGGCATGACCCGTAGTTGAGGCTGTAGGGAACATCATTATGGACAACAGTTAACTGCACTGCAAATGAAAGGAGGCATTTTGTGATCAGGGTAATGTGTGTCTCATGTTATGGGGATCATGCGACCGCTTTATATCAGTGTCAGGCTCAGTTCCTGTCTGTGAAAGAGGCGTCAAAAGGGAAAATGCGTAGACTCACCCACCCTTGAGCAGGAACTCCAGCAGTTAGAAAACTCAACCCATGTAATGAAGCTGATAACGATCCATGGCACAACTATCAACACGTTGCAATTCCTAATGTTGGAGAAGTTTAAGGCTATCATTGAAGACACACGGTGCAAAGATTAGGATGTCCTTTGTGGAAGTACAACTTACATCATGGTTCCACCAATTGTTTGCTCTACTTGAGAAAGTGGATTTGGTGGTGACATTTCCAAAATGGTGTCATGAATCCCTAGACTCTTTGAGAAAAGAAATGATCGAGTTAATGACTGTTGGGATATTTATGAATTTGAAGGTGGGAAAAAAGTACTGGCTGCACGATTTGAATTTGTATGGATTAATGACTTAATGGTAACCACCAACGAAGCTTGTTAGTGATTGGCATTTGATCAAGGAATTCAGTGAATGTGGAGGAATTAGTTGGCTGATGTCAATTAAGAGATGGAAAATAGGGATTCCAACTCCGAGACATTTGTTGCATTTGTGAAGCCATTGATATAGCGGAAGACAAGGCAATTCATTGCACAACTGCCAACGGATTGCGATTCCAAATGTGGGAGGATTTTATGGCATTCATTGAAGACACACGGTGCAAGTTTGGAGAGTTGTGCAAAAATATGAGAGTGACGACATCCAAATTATTGCAAAAATGGCACCTCTCCCTAAAGGAGAAAGACGACCTTTTGCCAATCGTTTGCTCTACCCGAGAAAGTGGGTGTGGTGGTGACATTTCCAAAATGGTGTCATGAATTCATAAATTCGTTGGTTTGGGTAAGAAACAATTTTTCATTTTTGTTCAAATAGACCTTAAACATTTTTGTTATGAGAAAGAAGCTATTTTTTTCGTTTTTGCTGGTAAAAGTTCTATACAAATTTCTGACCAAATCTCAGTATCATCCACAGATTGTTGTTTCCTTCATACGTGGAGGATTTTTTATCCTTTGGCAAAGGTTGTTGGGCCCATTGGGGTGCATGCAGTATAGAGTCCGAGCTTTAAGTAATGGCATATCAACCTCTGTGCGTTATTTAATGCCAAAAATGTGGGGTTTTAATGTATTTTTTCATGTTGGTTATAGTGAGAAGGTTGATTTAGTCCTTTTTTGATGGTTTTATTTTAGTTTAGAGTGTTAACTATTTGCCCCTAGCTGGACCCTAACAGGTGCTACCACTCCGGTTTAGGGTGGACTTGAGAACAACAGCAATTAAGAGGTGGTTCCATGCACCTCACAAACTCCCAGTCAGAATGCTTGTTGCTGGATGCAGTTTACCGTCATACCCAGGACTACGTAGCATGGAATCTGGGTAAAGATTTAACACAGAGAGATTGGAATGGGGCACCCGCAGAAGATGCCTCCTGTTTCTCCGTAGCATAGGTACAAGGTATGATCTAGGTTGGAGACAACATTCCATTATTTTCTCTACCCCAGACCATGTTCTGCCGTTGTGAACATGTATTTTGACTTCAACCTTCAGTGGGGTTAATTCCCTGTCTTCTGCCTCGTACCACCGTGTTTGTGTTATTTTAGAGATAAGAGTTTGTAGGTGACTGTTCACGAGTTTCACAGCTGGGAATAACAAGTCATCTTTTGCTGGAGTGGTTTGCACGGTTTGTATCACCAGCTATGAATCGTCTCCCATTTCTATAGATTTAGTGTTCTTTTTCACTGTCTGAATGGTTCTTTCTGCTAGACCATTGGATTAAGAAAACGGAGTCTTGCACATAAATTCCCACTCAGTAGCAAATTTTTAGTATTCTTGGGCTGTGAACAGTGGGCCATTGTCAGAATATACTAACTTTGGTATTCCGAATCTCACAAATATTCTTTTTGTTTGACATATGATGCTGTTCTATCGAAGAGGAAGCTGATATTAAAATATTATGAGTGATAAGCCACTACAATGACAGTCCTTTCCTTTCAATCTGAATAGGTCTGCGCAGACATTATACTGTGGTTGGTTATTTCTTACGGCCTGTCAGACCTCAGTAGTTTCCTTTTTTGAAGTATTTCAGGGGTATCTATCCAGATGATTATATCATCCTGAGAATTTTTGCAGCCCACTATATTTTCAATTATGGCAGCTATACAAGACATTAGATTTTTTTTCACTACAATTAGGGATGACATACAATCTGTTGACTGTTCCTGGAGTGCTAATGCCTAGCTCTGTCATGCTTTGGACTTCAATTTTCAGTTTTTCTTTTAAGGAAAAGGGTACCTTTTTTGGAGAGTCAATCACTGATTTAACTTCTGGGCCCACTGTTAGATGTTAAGTGGCTGCTTTTTTTTTTAAATCTTAAAAATGTTTTTGCAATGTTCTTATTCTTTGTGCCTTTCAAGCATGGAAAAGCTTTTTCAATGAGCAACACAAGATTTGTCATTTAGTTCTTTTCTGAAAAAGTTTTAGAATTTTATCCAATTTGAATAAAGAAAGATTCCATTGCTCAATTTGTGACCAATATTTGGACTTGTCCTCAAAGACATTACAAGGTCTTCTTTCTTTGTGCCGCTCATGCATCGAAGTCCAATTTGAATGAGCAACACAAGACAGCGTCAAATGTCTTCAGTGTCACAAGTTGTAGGGACATGTGACAAGTTGGGACTGGTACGATTTTTGGTGAAGTCCTTGAGGTGCTGTAATTTAGAATTCACTGAATGACGATGTGACTGGTGCTTTGAAAATGACTGCAGAGAATAGGCTGGCCAGATTTGGTGCCTGAATTGCCAGAGACTCTTGTGCCAGAAGTGTTAAAGATAGCACAACAGATTCCACCCAGAACATAAAACCAAAAACTTGCACGGCATGGCCCATCGTTGAGGCCATAAGGGTCATCACTATGGACAACAGTTAATTGCACTGCAAATGCAAGAATGCCTTTTGTGATCAGGGAATGTGTGTCTCATTAGATGGGGATAATGTGACCACTTTACACCAGTGTCAGCATCGGTCGCTGTCTGTGAAAGAAGAGGCGTTGAAAGGTAAAATGTGTAGACTCACCCACTCTGGAGCAGGAACTCTGGGAGTTAGAAAACTTTACCCGAGTAATGAAGCTGATAACAAGGCGATCCATGGCAAAACTGTCAACAGATTGCAATTCCAAATGTAGAAGGAGTTTAAGGCATTCATTAAAGACATATGGCACAAGTTTGGTGAGTTGTGCGAAGATATGAGAGTGACGATGTTCAAATTATTGCAAAAATGGCTCCTCTCCCTATTCGAGAGAGACAAACTTTTGCAGAAGGTCAAGATTAGGCACCATTTTTGTGGGATCACGCCAAAGATGGGGATGTTTGTGCAAGCAAAACTTACACCACTGTTCTTACAATTGTTTGCTCCACTCAAGAAAGTGGATTTGGTAGTGACATTTCCAAAATGGTGTCATGAATCCCTAGACACCTTGAGGAAAGAAATGAGTCAGGATATTTGAGAATTTGCAGGTGGAAAAAAGTACAGGCAGCAGGATTTGAATCTGTGGTGGATTAATGACTTTATGGCAACCACCAACGAAGCCTGTTCACAATTGACATGACGATTAGATGAAGGAATTTGGTGAGTGTGGGGAATTACTTGGCTGATGTCACTTAAGAGATGGAGGATGAGGATTCTGACCCCGAGACATTTGTTGCATTTCTGATGACATTTATGAAACTGAAGACAAGGCAATCCATTGCACAATTGTCAAGAGATTGCAATTTCAAATGTGGGAGGAGTTTAAGGCATTAATTGAAAACATACGGCACAAGTTTGGAAAGTTGTGTGATAATATGAGAGCGACAATGTCCAAAATATTGCAAAAATGGCACCACTGAATAAAGGAGAGAGACAACCTGTTGCAGAAGGTCAAGATTTGGCACCATTCCTTGTAGGACCATGCCGAAGGTGAGGATGTTGTTTGGGAAGCGAAGTTTACACTACAGTTCTACTTTCTCCAATGGAGCAAACGATTGTTAGATTCGGTGGTAACATTTCCAAAATGGTGTCATGAATCCCTAGATTCGTCCAGGAAAAAAATAATCGTGTTGATGACTGTCAGGACATTTGAAAATTTGCAGGTGAGAAGAAAATACTGGCTGCAGGATTTGAACCTGTGGTAGATTAATGACTTGATGGTAACCACCGACAAAGCTTGTTTGCAATTGGCATGATGTCTCGAAGGAATTCAGTGAGTCTAGGGAAGCAGTTGGCCGATGTCGCTTAACATGCAGAGGCTCGGCATACTGACCCCAAAACATTTGTCGTATTTCTGATGACATTGATAAAGATAAGGCGATCCTTTGCACAACTGTCAACGGATTCCGAATCCAAATGTGGGAGGAGTTTAAGGTGTTCATTTAAGACATATGGTGCAAGTTTGGAAGAGTTGTGTAAAGATATGAGAGTATCGAGGTCCACACTATTGTAAAAATTGCACCTCTCCCTAAAGGAGAGAGACAACCTTTTGCAAAAGGTCAGGATTTGGCATCATTTGTTGGGAGAGGATGCCAAAGATTAGGATGTCTTTGTGGAAGTGAAGCTTACATTTCCAAAATGGAGTCAAGACTCATAGAGGAAAGAAATGATCGAGTTAATGACTGTCTGGATATTCAAGAATTTGCTGGTGGAAATAACACACTGGCTGCAGGATTCGAACCTGTGGCGGATTAATGCCTTGATGGCAAGCAGCAACTAAACCTGTTTGCGATTGGCATGACAATTAGACGAAGGAATTTGGTGAGTCTGGGGAATCAGTTGGCTGATGTCACTTAAAAGACGGAGATTCTGACCCCAAGACATTTGTTACATTTCTGATGACATTGATGAAGCTAAAGACAACACGATCCATTTTGCAATTGCCAACGGACTGCGATTCAAAACGTGGAAGGAATTTAAGGCATTCATTAAAGATATACGATGCAAGTTTGGAGAGTTGTGCAAAAATGGCTCCTCTGCTTAAACAAGAAAGATGACATTTTGCAGGTCAAGGGATGACGCTGATGATGAGGATGTCATTCGTGGAAGTGAAGCTTACATCATGGTTCCTCGAACTGTTTGCTTCACTCAAAAAAGTGGATTTGGTGGTGACATTCCCAAAATGGTGTCATGAATCCCTAGATTCATTGAGGAAAGAAGTTATTGAATTTACGACCACTGGGATATTAGACCATTTGCATGTGGGCAAAAAATACTGGCTGCAGGATTCGAACCTGTGGTGGATTAATGACTTGATGTTAAGAACCAATGGAGCTTGTTTGCGATTGACATGTCGATTTGATCAAGGAATTCGGTGAGTCTGGTGAATTGGTTGGCTGATGTTGCCTAAAGGGGGAGGACATTTTCATTGGTGTCTTAGGGGTTTGGCTTGGGGGAGAGGAAGAAGCCTTTTTGGCTACCCTCTCCTACTTTTATAAAAAAGTAAAAATAAATGACATAAAAGTAAAGTTTTCTTTTATGAAAATTTGGAATTGTTCTTTAGAAAATGGTGAAAAAAAATGAAAAGAATCCTCATTGGAAGGTGGCTGGGGTCAGCTGGTTCTCCTTATCCCTCTTCCTTTGTGATCATATGACTAGGAATTTGTTGAGGGGTAAAACAAGGAGTGTCAGAAATCTTTGTCTTTATAGACAAAAATGGAGAAATTCTTTGTAAAATGAAAATGAAAGAAAATTTTTCTTTTTTGTCCAAATAAAATTTGAACATTTTTGTGATGAGAAAGGTTTAATTTTTTTCGGCTTTGTTGGTAAAAGTTCTGTACAAATTTCCAACCAAATCTCAGTACCATCCAAAGATTGTTGTTTCCTTTGTAGGTGGAGGATTTTTTATCCTTAGCAAAGGTTGTTGGGCCCATTGGGGTGCATGTTATAGAGCTTGAGTTTTTTTTAATGTTTGGCTATAGTGAGAAGGTTGATTTAGTCAGATTTTGAGGAAAATTTTTTTATTCTTTTATTTTAGAACTGAAATGTCTTAGTTTTTACGGAAGAAAAAAAAATGTATTGCTGGTTATCATTTTTTTTATTATCTTCAAATATCTATTATGGCAAAAGTTTTTTTTTCTCTTCAAGAATGCGTTGTGGTAATTTATTTTTCTTCCTTCAAAAACGTAAATTTTTCTATAAAAGTCTATTTTTATATTTCCATAGTTAACCACACAAACCAAGTTCAAAATACTATGTGCCAATAGCTGGACTATAACAGGTGCAACCACTCCAGTTTAGGGTGGACGTAAGAACAACAGCAATTAAGAGGTGGTTCCATGCACCTCACAAACTCCCAGTCAGAAGCCTTGTTGCTGGATGCAGTTTACCGTCATACCCAGGACTACGTAGCATGGAATCTGGGTAAAGATTTAACACAGAGAGATTGGAATGGGACACCTGCAGAAGATACCTCCTGTTTCTCCGTAGCATAGGTACAAGGTATGATCTAGGTTGGAGACAACGTTCTATTATTTTCTCTACCCCCAGACCATGTTCTGTCGTTGTGAATATGTATTTTGACTTCAACCTTCAGTGGGGTTATTTCCCTGTCTTCTGCCTCGTACCACTCATCTTACTACTTGGCAGTGTTATTTTGGAGGTAAGAGTTTGTAAATGACAGTTCACGAGTTTCACAGCTGGGAATGGCAAGTCATCTTTTGCTGGAGTGGTTTGCAAGGTTTGTATCACCAGGTATGAATCGTCTCCCATTTCTATATATTTAGTTAGTGTTCTTCTGAATGGTTCTTTCTACTAGAACATTGAATTGAGAAAGCTCTAGGCTACCGGTCTCGCACACAAAGTCCCATTCAGCAGCAAATGTTTTGTATTCTTGGGCTTTTAACTGTGAACCATAAACAGAATATACTAGCTTTGGTATTTCCAATCTCACAAATATTTTTTTGTTTGATTTTATGATGCTGTTCTATCAAAGAGGAAGCTGATATCAAAGTATTTTCAGTGATAAACGACTACAATGACACAGTCCTTTCCTTTCAATCTGAACAGGTCTGTGTCAACTTTATACTATGGTTGGTTATTTCTTACGGCCTGTCAGACCACAGCAGTTTTTTTAAAGTAGTTTTTGCATTCCAGTATATTTTCCATGATGGCAGCTATACTAGACATTAAGTTTTTTTTCACTACAACTAGGGATGACATGCAATCTGTTGACTGTTACTGGAGCGATAATGCCTAGCTCTGTCATGCTTTGGAGTTGAATTTTCAGTTTTCCAATTTTCCCTTGGAGGGCCGAATACTGGTTTAACCTCTGAGCTCACAGTTATATGCTAAGTGTCTAGCAGCGTTCCTAACTCAACAAAACAATCTGCAAATGCAGGTAGGAAAGCTGGTTCATCCTTTGAAATTTTTAAAACTCTGAATTAAATTCATGTATGGGAAATGCGTCCAAGTCTGCAACTATAAATGTTTCGTATTTTTGTATGTGATGTGCAGGGTGGATTTTCCTAACCCTGTAATGGAGGTATTGTTTTAAGTAGAGAATTTGACACTTGTGGTTGTCAACTTTGGAGTATGCAGCAATCATCAGTATTCTTTCATTGACAACATGTTAACCTGACTGCCATTTTTAAGATATTTTAAATAGAAATTGATCCCAATTCATGTGTTTTCCACATGGAAAAAATAAAATTAAAGTTTAAAATATGACATAATCCACTGTATAATCTGGTTAAAAAAAAAAAAATTAAATATATTAGTATGAATTACAATTTTATATTTTTTTTTTTTAGAAATTTTTTTTTTTAGTAATTTAGAATATGTTGATAATAATAATCATTTTGACACAAAAACCTTGTTTTTAATAATATTTGGGCCTTTTATTTTTCATGTTATGTTTTTTTCAGCAAATTAGTGAAGGTATCTAGATGAGTTAAATAGTTTTAAGCAGTTAAATCTGTACATGAGCAGCTAAAATTAAAGACCCAGAGAAAGTTTGATTGTTCAGTAGAATTTTTTGTGAAAAAAGGTTGGTTATGCTCACAAAAGGAATTGTGCCAAACACAACCTAGCCCACTGATGGAAAAAAAGAATAATAATAAAAAAAAAATTTTGTTTGTAATAAGAAATTTAAGTTTATTTAACAAGAGAAATTTACATATTTGTTTGTTTTTAAAGACTTGTTGAAAGTTCTGCACAAAGTCTTTATTTTTAAATGTGTGTTTTTAAAGTTGCATTTGTTTCAAAGTTGGTTGAATGAAGTGTAATGGACTTGTATAAGAGAAGACATGCCTGTTTTGCTATGTGTATAGGGGAAGGTGACAGCAGGAAACGAGAGTGACATCCTTCATGAGAAAAAGGACAGAAGGGATGTCTTTGGTCTTCGTTTTTGGCTGACAGTACATAAGTTATAGGAAAGAAAGAGAATATTAGAAAGGGTGAGAGTAAAAGAAAAAAAAAATGAATGTCTCCTGGATGTAGACTCAAGTAGACAACTGGTTTTTCTCAATATTTATCAACATTTCTAAGGCTGAATGCGACAGAGTCATTTTTACTGTAGGTATTCTGAGCCTGTAAGCTTGACTAAAAATACTCCGTAGACAGAGTCGGGCTGGTGCCCAAATTCCTAAATTCCAAGATGGGATTTTCTTGCAGAACGAGGAGTTTATAGCCATGAAAACCTGAATTATGCAAGTCATCCCAATGCTTTAAAAAATTTATATACATTACATATGAAAAAAAAAACATTAACACCATGAGAAATTCTAAGGATATTTAGATTAAGTCTGATAAATCTAAAAACATATACAAATGCAAACCCACATACTGTATTAGTCTTCTTAAAAATAATAAAATTACCAGCAATTACAAATTAGATTTAACAACGTAATATCCGAAAATGACAGGGGAAATGATGAATTTAGCTAGTGATTAAGATATTGCTGATAAGAAATAAGATCTCTACTAAGAATGCTTACTTTTAATTTAAGGACCACAAACTTAATTTTTATAAATTAGAAACTTGGTTAATTGATCCCACAATAGGTGATTTAGGATTAGTCTGAGGAAATCATGAAAATAAATAACTGCGGAACTACAGCTTGTTCTCCACTCTAATCTCTTTTCCCCTTTATTTATTTGTGAACTTAGAAGAGAAAAAGAAAGAAAAGTAGATTTTTATTTTGTCTTTTACTGACTTTTAATTTTGACGTTTTTTTTCTCTTCAGAAGGATTTCATTTTGTGAATTAATTTTGAAATGATATCCAATGTTAAAAAAAGATTCCAATACTCCATAGCGAACAATTTTTGAACTTGTCCCCAAAGATATTGCCAGTCTTTTTATTCTTTGTGCCGCTCATGTACCCAGGGCATTTTCAGTGAGAAATACAAGATTGGTAATTTATTTAGTTTCTGAAAAATTTACAAATGGCGACTAGTTTGAATGAAGAGAAATTGCAATGCTTAAATAGGGACCAATTTTTGAACTTGTTCTCAAAGACATTGCCATGTCTTCATTCTTTGTGCCTCTCACGTATCAAACGGCAATTTCAATGAGCAACAAGATTTCTGATTATTTATTGTTTGAAGAAATTTACAAATGGCGTTGAATGTGAATGAAGAGATCTTCCAATGCTCTAATAGTGACCAAATTTTGAATTTGTCCTCGAAGACATTGCCATGTCTTCATTCTTTGTGCAGCCCATGCATTGAAGGCCTATTTAAATAGGCAACACAAGACAGTGTCAAATGTCTCCAGTGCTTTGAGCTGGTAGGGACACATGACGAGTTGGGACTGGTACGAATTTTGGAGAAGTCTGAGACACTGTAATCTGGAATCCACTGAATGGTGGTGTGACTGATTTTTCGAAGATGACAGCAGAGAAAATGCTAGCCAGATTTGGTGCCCGAATTGCCACAGACTCTTGTGACAGAACTTCCAAAGATAGTACAAGAGATTCCACCCAGAACTCAAAACCGATGATTTGCATGGCATGGCTAATGATTGAGGCCATAGTTCCATTTAAAGTTCTATTTGTTTCAAATTTGGTTGAATGATGTGTAATGGGCTTGCATAACAGAAGACATGCCTGTTTTGCTATGTGTATAGAGGGAGGTGACAGTAGTAAGCGATAAGTGACATCCTTTAAGAGAAAAAGGACAGAAGGGATGTCTTTGGTCTTCTTTATTTGGCCGACAGTACATAAGTTATAGGAAAGAAAGAGAACACGAGAAAGGGTGAGAGTAAAAGAAAAAAAATGAATGTCTCCTGGATGTAGACTCAAGTAGACAACTGGTTTTTCTCAATATTTATCAACATTTCTAAGGCTGAATGCAACAGAGTCATTTTTACTGTAGCCTGTAAACCTGACTAAAAACACTCCGTAGACAGGGTCAAGTTGGTGCCCAAATTCCGAAATTCCCCAGACGAGATTTTCTTGCAGAATGAGGAGAGTTTATAGCCATAAAAACCTCAATTATGCAAGTCACCTCACAACTTTAAAAATTATATATATATATATATATATATATATATATATATAAAAAAAACAAAAAAAAAACAAAAACCGTTAACACCATAAGAAATTTTATCAACGAACAATTTTTTTTGTATTTCCTGACTTTGAATTTTGACGTTTTCTTCATTTTTTCTTTTCAGATGGATTTTATTTTGTGAATTAATTTTGAAATTATATCCAATGTTAATGAAGAGATTCCAATGCTCCAATAGTGATCAAATTTTGTACTTGTCCTGAAAGACATTGCCATGTCTTTCTTTGTGCCTCTCATGTATGGAAAAGCAATTTCAATGAGCTACACAAGATTTGTGATTTATTTATTTTCTGAAGAAATTTCTAAATTATATCCAATGTTAATGAAGAGATTCCAATGCTCCAACTGTGAGCAAATTTTGAATTTTTTCCTCATAGAATTTGCCACGTGCCACTCATGTATGGAAAAGCGATTTCAATGAGCAAACAAGACAGTGTCAAACGTCCCCAGTGCCACAAGCTGGTAGGAACGAGTTGGGAATGGGTACGATTTTTTATTGCAGTCTTTGAGGTGCTGTAATCTGGAATCCACTGAATGGTGATGTGACTGGTGCTTTGAAGATGACAGCAGAGAATAGGATGTCCAGATTTGGTGCCCGATTTGTGAAAGTCTCTTGCGCCAGAACTGCCAAAGATACAAGAGATTCCAGCCAGAACACGAAACTGAAGGTTTGTAAGGCATGACCCGTAGTTGAGGCTGTAGGGAACATCATTATGGACAACAGTTAACTGCACTGCAAATGAAAGGAGGCATTTTGTGATCAGGGTAATGTGTGTCTCATGTTATGGGGATCATGCGACCGCTTTATATCAGTGTCAGGCTCAGTTCCTGTCTGTGAAAGAGGCGTCAAAAGGGAAAATGCGTAGACTCACCCACCCTTGAGCAGGAACTCCAGCAGTTAGAAAACTCAACCCATGTAATGAAGCTGATAACGATCCATGGCACAACTATCAACACGTTGCAATTCCTAATGTTGGAGAAGTTTAAGGCTATCATTGAAGACACACGGTGCAAAGATTAGGATGTCCTTTGTGGAAGTACAACTTACATCATGGTTCCACCAATTGTTTGCTCTACTTGAGAAAGTGGATTTGGTGGTGACATTTCCAAAATGGTGTCATGAATCCCTAGACTCTTTGAGAAAAGAAATGATCGAGTTAATGACTGTTGGGATATTTATGAATTTGAAGGTGGGAAAAAAGTACTGGCTGCACGATTTGAATTTGTATGGATTAATGACTTAATGGTAACCACCAACGAAGCTTGTTAGTGATTGGCATTTGATCAAGGAATTCAGTGAATGTGGAGGAATTAGTTGGCTGATGTCAATTAAGAGATGGAAAATAGGGATTCCAACTCCGAGACATTTGTTGCATTTGTGAAGCCATTGATATAGCGGAAGACAAGGCAATTCATTGCACAACTGCCAACGGATTGCGATTCCAAATGTGGGAGGATTTTATGGCATTCATTGAAGACACACGGTGCAAGTTTGGAGAGTTGTGCAAAAATATGAGAGTGACGACATCCAAATTATTGCAAAAATGGCACCTCTCCCTAAAGGAGAAAGACGACCTTTTGCCAATCGTTTGCTCTACCCGAGAAAGTGGGTGTGGTGGTGACATTTCCAAAATGGTGTCATGAATTCATAAATTCGTTGGTTTGGGTAAGAAACAATTTTTCATTTTTGTTCAAATAGACCTTAAACATTTTTGTTATGAGAAAGAAGCTATTTTTTTCGTTTTTGCTGGTAAAAGTTCTATACAAATTTCTGACCAAATCTCAGTATCATCCACAGATTGTTGTTTCCTTCATACGTGGAGGATTTTTTATCCTTTGGCAAAGGTTGTTGGGCCCATTGGGGTGCATGCAGTATAGAGTCCGAGCTTTAAGTAATGGCATATCAACCTCTGTGCGTTATTTAATGCCAAAAATGTGGGGTTTTAATGTATTTTTTCATGTTGGTTATAGTGAGAAGGTTGATTTAGTCCTTTTTTGATGGTTTTATTTTAGTTTAGAGTGTTAACTATTTGCCCCTAGCTGGACCCTAACAGGTGCTACCACTCCGGTTTAGGGTGGACTTGAGAACAACAGCAATTAAGAGGTGGTTCCATGCACCTCACAAACTCCCAGTCAGAATGCTTGTTGCTGGATGCAGTTTACCGTCATACCCAGGACTACGTAGCATGGAATCTGGGTAAAGATTTAACACAGAGAGATTGGAATGGGGCACCCGCAGAAGATGCCTCCTGTTTCTCCGTAGCATAGGTACAAGGTATGATCTAGGTTGGAGACAACATTCCATTATTTTCTCTACCCCAGACCATGTTCTGCCGTTGTGAACATGTATTTTGACTTCAACCTTCAGTGGGGTTAATTCCCTGTCTTCTGCCTCGTACCACCGTGTTTGTGTTATTTTAGAGATAAGAGTTTGTAGGTGACTGTTCACGAGTTTCACAGCTGGGAATAACAAGTCATCTTTTGCTGGAGTGGTTTGCACGGTTTGTATCACCAGCTATGAATCGTCTCCCATTTCTATAGATTTAGTGTTCTTTTTCACTGTCTGAATGGTTCTTTCTGCTAGACCATTGGATTAAGAAAACGGAGTCTTGCACATAAATTCCCACTCAGTAGCAAATTTTTAGTATTCTTGGGCTGTGAACAGTGGGCCATTGTCAGAATATACTAACTTTGGTATTCCGAATCTCACAAATATTCTTTTTGTTTGACATATGATGCTGTTCTATCGAAGAGGAAGCTGATATTAAAATATTATGAGTGATAAGCCACTACAATGACAGTCCTTTCCTTTCAATCTGAATAGGTCTGCGCAGACATTATACTGTGGTTGGTTATTTCTTACGGCCTGTCAGACCTCAGTAGTTTCCTTTTTTGAAGTATTTCAGGGGTATCTATCCAGATGATTATATCATCCTGAGAATTTTTGCAGCCCACTATATTTTCAATTATGGCAGCTATACAAGACATTAGATTTTTTTTCACTACAATTAGGGATGACATACAATCTGTTGACTGTTCCTGGAGTGCTAATGCCTAGCTCTGTCATGCTTTGGACTTCAATTTTCAGTTTTTCTTTTAAGGAAAAGGGTACCTTTTTTGGAGAGTCAATCACTGATTTAACTTCTGGGCCCACTGTTAGATGTTAAGTGGCTGCTTTTTTTTTTTAAATCTTAAAAATGTTTTTGCAATGTTCTTATTCTTTGTGCCTTTCAAGCATGGAAAAGCTTTTTCAATGAGCAACACAAGATTTGTCATTTAGTTCTTTTCTGAAAAAGTTTTAGAATTTTATCCAATTTGAATAAAGAAAGATTCCATTGCTCAATTTGTGACCAATATTTGGACTTGTCCTCAAAGACATTACAAGGTCTTCTTTCTTTGTGCCGCTCATGCATCGAAGTCCAATTTGAATGAGCAACACAAGACAGCGTCAAATGTCTTCAGTGTCACAAGTTGTAGGGACATGTGACAAGTTGGGACTGGTACGATTTTTGGTGAAGTCCTTGAGGTGCTGTAATTTAGAATTCACTGAATGACGATGTGACTGGTGCTTTGAAAATGACTGCAGAGAATAGGCTGGCCAGATTTGGTGCCTGAATTGCCAGAGACTCTTGTGCCAGAAGTGTTAAAGATAGCACAACAGATTCCACCCAGAACATAAAACCAAAAACTTGCACGGCATGGCCCATCGTTGAGGCCATAAGGGTCATCACTATGGACAACAGTTAATTGCACTGCAAATGCAAGAATGCCTTTTGTGATCAGGGAATGTGTGTCTCATTAGATGGGGATAATGTGACCACTTTACACCAGTGTCAGCATCGGTCGCTGTCTGTGAAAGAAGAGGCGTTGAAAGGTAAAATGTGTAGACTCACCCACTCTGGAGCAGGAACTCTGGGAGTTAGAAAACTTTACCCGAGTAATGAAGCTGATAACAAGGCGATCCATGGCAAAACTGTCAACAGATTGCAATTCCAAATGTAGAAGGAGTTTAAGGCATTCATTAAAGACATATGGCACAAGTTTGGTGAGTTGTGCGAAGATATGAGAGTGACGATGTTCAAATTATTGCAAAAATGGCTCCTCTCCCTATTCGAGAGAGACAAACTTTTGCAGAAGGTCAAGATTAGGCACCATTTTTGTGGGATCACGCCAAAGATGGGGATGTTTGTGCAAGCAAAACTTACACCACTGTTCTTACAATTGTTTGCTCCACTCAAGAAAGTGGATTTGGTAGTGACATTTCCAAAATGGTGTCATGAATCCCTAGACACCTTGAGGAAAGAAATGAGTCAGGATATTTGAGAATTTGCAGGTGGAAAAAAGTACAGGCAGCAGGATTTGAATCTGTGGTGGATTAATGACTTTATGGCAACCACCAACGAAGCCTGTTCACAATTGACATGACGATTAGATGAAGGAATTTGGTGAGTGTGGGGAATTACTTGGCTGATGTCACTTAAGAGATGGAGGATGAGGATTCTGACCCCGAGACATTTGTTGCATTTCTGATGACATTTATGAAACTGAAGACAAGGCAATCCATTGCACAATTGTCAAGAGATTGCAATTTCAAATGTGGGAGGAGTTTAAGGCATTAATTGAAAACATACGGCACAAGTTTGGAAAGTTGTGTGATAATATGAGAGCGACAATGTCCAAAATATTGCAAAAATGGCACCACTGAATAAAGGAGAGAGACAACCTGTTGCAGAAGGTCAAGATTTGGCACCATTCCTTGTAGGACCATGCCGAAGGTGAGGATGTTGTTTGGGAAGCGAAGTTTACACTACAGTTCTACTTTCTCCAATGGAGCAAACGATTGTTAGATTCGGTGGTAACATTTCCAAAATGGTGTCATGAATCCCTAGATTCGTCCAGGAAAAAAATAATCGTGTTGATGACTGTCAGGACATTTGAAAATTTGCAGGTGAGAAGAAAATACTGGCTGCAGGATTTGAACCTGTGGTAGATTAATGACTTGATGGTAACCACCGACAAAGCTTGTTTGCAATTGGCATGATGTCTCGAAGGAATTCAGTGAGTCTAGGGAAGCAGTTGGCCGATGTCGCTTAACATGCAGAGGCTCGGCATACTGACCCCAAAACATTTGTCGTATTTCTGATGACATTGATAAAGATAAGGCGATCCTTTGCACAACTGTCAACGGATTCCGAATCCAAATGTGGGAGGAGTTTAAGGTGTTCATTTAAGACATATGGTGCAAGTTTGGAAGAGTTGTGTAAAGATATGAGAGTATCGAGGTCCACACTATTGTAAAAATTGCACCTCTCCCTAAAGGAGAGAGACAACCTTTTGCAAAAGGTCAGGATTTGGCATCATTTGTTGGGAGAGGATGCCAAAGATTAGGATGTCTTTGTGGAAGTGAAGCTTACATTTCCAAAATGGAGTCAAGACTCATAGAGGAAAGAAATGATCGAGTTAATGACTGTCTGGATATTCAAGAATTTGCTGGTGGAAATAACACACTGGCTGCAGGATTCGAACCTGTGGCGGATTAATGCCTTGATGGCAAGCAGCAACTAAACCTGTTTGCGATTGGCATGACAATTAGACGAAGGAATTTGGTGAGTCTGGGGAATCAGTTGGCTGATGTCACTTAAAAGACGGAGATTCTGACCCCAAGACATTTGTTACATTTCTGATGACATTGATGAAGCTAAAGACAACACGATCCATTTTGCAATTGCCAACGGACTGCGATTCAAAACGTGGAAGGAATTTAAGGCATTCATTAAAGATATACGATGCAAGTTTGGAGAGTTGTGCAAAAATGGCTCCTCTGCTTAAACAAGAAAGATGACATTTTGCAGGTCAAGGGATGACGCTGATGATGAGGATGTCATTCGTGGAAGTGAAGCTTACATCATGGTTCCTCGAACTGTTTGCTTCACTCAAAAAAGTGGATTTGGTGGTGACATTTCCAAAATGGTGTCATGAATCCCTAGATTCATTTAGAAAAGAAATTATCGAATTTACAATCAGGATATTAGACCATTTGCATGTGGGCAAAAATACTGGCTGCAGGATTTAAAAATGTGATGGATTAATGACTTGATGTTAAGAACCAATGGAGCTTGTTTGCGATTGGCATGACGATTTAATTAAGGAATTCAGTTAGTCCGGTGAATTGGTTGGGGGGAGGACATTTTCATTGGTGTCTTAGGGGTTTGGCTTGGGGGAGAAGAAGAAGCCTTTTTGGCTACCCTCTCCCACGTTTATAAAAAGTAAAAATAAATGACACAAAAGAAAAGCATTCTTTTATGAAAATTTGAAATTGTTCTTTAGAAAATGGTGAAGAAATGAAAAAATCCTCACTGGAAGGTGGCTGGGGTCAGGTGGTTCTCCTTATGCCTCCTCCTTTGGACTGATCACATGACTAGGAATTTGTTGAGGGGGTGTCAGAAATCTTTGTCTTTATAGACAAAAATGGAGAAATTCTTTGAAAAATGAAAATTAAAGAAACAATCTTTTTGCCCAAATAAAATTTGAACATTTTTGTGATAAGAAAGGTTCAATTTTTTTGGTTTTGTTGGTAAAAGTTCTGTACAAATTTCCAATGAAATCTCAGTATCATCCAAAGATTGTTCTTTCCTTCATAGGTGGAGGATTATTTATCCTTAGCAAAGGTTGTTGGGCCCATTGGGGTGCATGTAGTATAGAGTCCGAGTTTTTTTTTTTAATGTTTGGCTATAGTGAGAAGGTTTATTTAGTCAGATTTTGATGAAAATCTTTTTATTCTTTTATTTTAGAAAACTGAAATGTCTTAGTTTTTACTGAAGAAAAAAAATGTATTGCTGGTTATCATTTTTTTTTCTTCAAATATCTATTATGGCAAAAGTTTTTTTTCTCTTCAAGAATGTGTTATGGTAATTTCTTTTTCTTCTTTCAAAAAAGTATATTTTTCTATTTTCATAGTATTTTGAATTTGGTTGGCGGGGTTAACTATGTGCCGATAGCTGGACCATAACAGGTGTTACCACTCAGGTTTAGGGTGTATGGAGGAACAACAGCAATTAAGAGGTGGTTTCACGTTCCGCACAACCTCCCAGTCAGAGGCCTTGCTGCTGGATGCAGTTTACAGTCATACCCAGGACTACGTAGTATGGAATCTGTGTAAGGGTCTAACACTGAAGGATTAGAGTAAGGCACGATCTAGGTTGGGGACAATGTTCTATTATTTTCTCTACCCCCAGACCATGTTCTGCCGTTGTGAACATGTATTTTGACTTCAACCTTCAGTGGGGTTATTTCCCTGTCTTCTGCCTCGTACCACTCATCTTACTACTTGGCAGTGTTATTTTGGAGATAAGAGTTTGTAGGTGACAGTTCATGAGTTTTACAGCTGGGAATGGCAAGTCATCTTTTGCTGGAGTGGTTCGCAAGGCTTGTATCACCAGGTATGAATTGTCTCCCACTTCTATACATTTAGTTAGTGTTCTTCTGAATGGTTCTTTCTACTAGAACATTGAATTGAGAAAGCTCTAGGCTACTGGTCTCGCACACAAAGTCACATTCAGTAGCAAACTTTTTGCATTCTTGCGCTTTTAACTGAATCAGACAGAATATACTAGCTTTGGTATTCCGAATCTCACAAACATTCTTTTTGTTTGACTTTATGACGCTGTTCTATCAAAGAGGAAGCTGATATCAAAGTATTTTCAGTGATAAGCCACTACAATGACACAGTCCTTTCCTTTCAATCTGAACAGGTTTGTGTCAACTTTATACTATGGTTGGTTATTTCTTACGGCCTGTCAGACCTCAGTAGTTTCCTTTTTTTAAGTATTTCAGGAGGTATCTATCCAGATGATTATATCATCCTGAGAATTTTTGCATTCCAGTATATTTTTAATTACGGCAGCTATACAAGACATTAGGGTTTTTTTTCCGCTACAACTAGGGATGACATGCAATCTGTTGACTGTTAATGGAGTGATAATGCCTAGCTCTGTCATGCTTTGGAGTTGAATTTTCAGTTTTTCAATTTTTCCTTGGAGGGCCGAACACTGGTTTAACCTGAGCCCACTGTTATATGGTAAGTGTCTAGCAGTGTTCCTAACTCAACAAAACAATCTGCAAATGCAGGTAGGAAAGCTGGTTCATCCTTTGAAATTTTTAAAACTCTCTGAATTAAATTCATGTATGGGAAATGTGTCCAAGTCTGCAACTATGAACTTTGCATTATGCTTTGTATTTTTGTATGTGATGTGCAAATTTTTTTTGTTTTGCGGTATTGTTGTAAGTAGATAATTTGACACTTGTGGTTGTCAACTTTGGAGGATGCAGCAATCATCTTTCGTTGGTAACATGTTAACCTGAGTGCCAGAATCAATTTTAAAATCCAGGTCTATTCCGTTAATATTTAGGTTGGCACACTACTCCTTCAAGGCAGGATTATTTGTGTGAGAGTCCTGCAACTGGTTGCAATATTTTGTTGTGACAGTAGGAAAAAACTGAAAGCAATCTACTTGACTTTTATGCGTCAATGAAAAGCAGAATACCAGAAAGACAAAAAGAGGTGGTGAAAGTTATGGAGAGTCATGACCTACATCATGAGAGGGCATAAAGTTGATTTTACATTCAAAGTTAATTTTTACATTCACCTATTATTTAAAAGTGCTGCATATAAAAAATAAGGTATTTTTAAAATGCATTATTGATGCAGGAGAGGATAATATTAACATGAGAATTTTTGCATTCCAGTATATTTTTAATTACGGCAGCTATACAAGACATTAGGGGTTTTTTTTCCGCTACAACTAGGGATGACATGCAATCTGTTGACTGTTACTGGAGCGATAATGCCTAGCTCTGTCATGCTTTGGAGTTGAATTTTCAGTTTTTCAATCCACCTGTGCATTGAATACTGCTGCCATATCTGGTCGGGTGCCCCTGCTGTTCTCCTCGGGCTTCTCGATAAGGTTCAGAGGAGGGTCTGTAATGTGATAGATGCCGACTTGGCAGACCGCCTGCAGTCTCTCTCCCACCGGCGCGACGTGGCTTCCCTGTGTCTCTTCTATAAATACTTTCATGGCTTCTGCTCCGATGAACTTAGATCACTAGTGCCCCCTAAATACGAATTTGAACGAGATACTAGATTAGCAATTAGATCCCACCCTTTTACAGTGAAACCGATAAAATGCAGCCGTAACTTCTACTCCAACAGTTTCTATCCTCGCACTTCCCGACTGTGGAATTCTCTTCCAAATGATTGCTTCCCCGACGGCTACAATCTCCAGGAGTTTAAATGTAAGGTCAATAGACACCTCCTAACACACTACCTGCTCCCATTCTATCAAACACTCTTCCCATCTGCCCAACCCTCATCCGTCACCTTCCTCCTGACATTCCCTATGTCTAACCACTCCTTCTCTTTACCATCCCCTATGTAGCCCCATGCGCAATAGTGGCAGTGGAATGCCTTGCTTGGGGTGAGATGATTTAAAAAAAAAAAAAAAAAAAAAAAAAAAAAAAAAAGAAAGATTAGCTGGTATTGGAGGATGTTGGCATTTGGTGCAATTGCCAATGCAAACAAAACTTCTGCCCTGGAAGAGGTGGTGATGATTGAGTGTAGAAAAGTCAAGCAGTAGCAGCAGCTGACTGGCACTTTTAGAAACCCATGATTTCAAAAAGAAACTCACTCTTCCTTTTCCTTCATGTGATGCTGAGAATACCATGTAAGCAAAGACAAGGTTTTAGAGAAAATGGAAACAAAAAGGACACTTACATTCTATTACTCTGATGACAGCAATTTTTTTAATATCTTTCACACAAACATAGAAATGTAATATGAAAATTCATTTCCAATGACATCCCTTTGCTATGATGGCTAGCTAATCTCTATTGCAGATACTCCCTCAGGCACATTTCTTTGTCCATGCACACAGCCAACCTATGGTTTGTATTATAGTATATTGAAACTATGCTAAATAAACCTTAGTTTTTGACAGAGTTTTATTATTCAATATGAACAGTAGTTAAAAGAATGCTAACACAACCATCAACAGATAAGTCACATATCTCTCATCTATCTAATATAATATATATATACACATATATACATACACACATACAAACCCCCTTGCCTAATGCATCTTGGAAGTTTACTGGATTAGTTATACCTTTTTTATTTTTCTAATGGTTGTGGATCTAGGTTTACGGTTGTTACTTCATTACCCCACCTCCGATTGCACTCACGGCAAATGCTAAATAAAAGTTTATGTAAATTCTTTCAAGTTTCCGAAACCTGTCACTTCTGCTAAAATTTAATTTTTTTCTCTATTTGCTTTCCGGCCTCTTGGTTTCATGGTCTTCTCTCAAAGTTTTTAGCATGTTAAACAGATACAATGTAACCTCTTTTTTCATAGCTGATGCAAAGACTTAACCAATGTCTAACCCAAAGGGCTGTTTGCTAATTCCTGACACTGAATCCTAGTCCTAGTTACATTTTCATACAGTCTTTACTCCTGCATGACTTTTCTGACACCCTGGGAGGAGAATATGATATAAAATATTTTCCAGAAACAGGAATTCAAGAATGCTTTTTTATTTCAGGAAGTTTGTCATCACTGCTACTTGATATCTTTGTGTACATTAAGGCCTTTTAGGAGACAGGTGTTAAGTTTCTCTCTTCATTGGAAAAATGACAGAAAGAATTTCTAATTATAGAAACGTGTCAAGTACTTAGAGTGCAAAAGACTGAATCACATACTCACTGAATTTCTCTCACTTACTCCAAAAGTAAGTGTATTCCAGTTTTGGGGACCCTGCCAGTTGAAAGGGATGACCAATTGGACAACAAATTGCTGAGCATTTTGAATCCAAATCCATTATTTTTTTCAATGTATACTTGAAAACATCCAAAAGCAGTTGATGTATTTATAGTTATCTGCATTCAAAGCTGAAATTAACTTTGTACTTGACTTTAGCATAATCACCAGAGAAAAGAAAATCACACATCATATATAACAAAAAACTATTATAATTGTGCTTTTCTCTCTTTATTAGTTTGCACGACCATTACACCCTGCAAATACCTCATTAATGGACGAGAAAAGCAAAGAAAGAAAAATAAAAGTTTGTTTCAGTAAAATGAAAAAAGTTGTTTCAAATCTTTTCATTTGTACACACTTCTTAGAATAAAAATCAACCTATTGCAATATTTTGTGAAGGTTATTAAACTCAAATGTGATAGAGGAATTTCTATGGACAATATATTGTTGTAGAACTTACCATGAGCTTAAAACTAAAGATTCTTCAGAATATTAATATAGTAAAACCATGAAATTTTCACAGGTTTAAACTAGTTTATTATTGACAGAGAGAACTGAAAGGTACAAATCTGTTTTGAAATATTATCTTTCCAAATAATTCTTTAGTCAATTGCTCAGTAGCTGCCAAAGAAAAATGATTAAGTTCTGTAAGTAAGTTTTTCATTTAAATTTTAAATAATAAAAATTTATATATATATATATATATATATATATTAGAAAGAATTACAATTTTATTTTATTTTATTTTAAAGTAATTTAGAATATGTTGATCTTTCCTCTTAATAATAATCATTTTGACACAAAAGCCTTGTTTTTAATAATGTTTGGGCCTTTTTTTTCATGTTTTTTTTCCAGCAAATTGGTGGAGATACCTAACTGAGTTATTTAAATAGTTTCAAGCAGTTAAAGCTGTACATGAGCAGCTAAAATTAATGACCCAGAATAAGTTTGATTGTTCAGTAGAATTTTTTGTGAATAAAGGTTGGCTATGCTCCCAAAAGACCTTGTGCCAAACACCACCGAGCCCACTGATATCAAAAGAATATTCTTTTGAACAAGCATGGAAAAAAAGAATAACAAAAAAAATTTGTAATAAGAAATTTAAGTTTATTTAACAAGAGAAATTTACATATTTGGTTGTTTTAAAAGACTTGTTGAAAGTTCTGCATAAAGTCTTTCTTTTTAAATGTGTGTTTTTAAAGTTCCATTTGTTTCAGAGTTGGTTGATTGATGTGTAATGGACTTGCATAACAGAAGACATGCCTGTTTTGCTATGTGTAGAGGAGAACGTGACAGTAGTAAGTGATAAATGACATCCTTCATGAGAAAAAGGACGGAAGTGATGTCTTTGGTCTTTTTTGGCTGACAGTATTTAAGTTTTAGGAAAGAAAGGAAACATTAGAAAGGGTGAGAGTAAAAAAAAAAAAAAAAAATGAATGTCTCCTGGATGTAGACTCAAGTAGACAACTGGTTTTTCCTCAATATTTATCAACATTTCTAAGGCTGAATGCGACAGAGTCATTTTTACTGTTGGTATTCTGAGCCTGTAAGCTTGACTAAAAATACTCCGTAGACAGGGTCGGGCTGGTGCCCAAATTCCTAAATTCCCCAGATGGGATTTTCTTGCAGAACGAGGAGAGTTTATAGCCATAAAAACCTGAATTATACAAGTACATCCCAATGCTTTAAAAAATTTATATACATTATATATAAAAAAAACATTAACACCATGAGAAATTCTAAGGATATTTAGATTAAGTCTGATAAATCTAAAAACATATACAAATGCAAACCCACATACTGTATTAGTCTTCTTAAAAATAATAAAATTACCAGCAACTACAAATTAGATTTAACAACGTAATATCCGAAAATGACAGGGGAAATGATGAATTTAGCTAGTGATCAAGATATTGCTGTTAAGAAATAAGATCTCTACTAAGAATGCTTACTTTTAATTTAAGGACCACAAACTTAATTTTTATAAATTACAAACTTGGTTAATTGATCTCACAAAAGATGATTTAGGATTAGTCTCTGAGGAAATCATGAAAATAAATAACTGAGGAACTACAGCTTGTTCTCCACTCCAATCTCTTTGATCCTTTATTTATTTGTGAACTTAGGGGGGAAAAAAAAAAAAAAAAAAACTTTGAAAAAACTGATTTGTTTTTCTTCTAAAATCTGAAAATTTTGGCTTATTTTTCATGTAGTTTTATAAATTACATTTTTATATTGTCTTTTACTGACATTGAATTCTGACGTTTTTTCTTTTCAGATGGATTTTATTTTGTGAATTAATTTTGATATGATATCCAGTGTAAAAAAAAAAAAAAAAAAAAAAAAAAAAAAAAAAAAAAAGAGCGATTCCAATGCTCCATAGCAAACAATTTTTGAACTTGCCCCGAAAAACATTGACTTTATTCCTCGTGCTGCTCTTGTACTGAGGGCAATTTCAGTGAGCAACACAAGATTTGTGATTTATTTAGTTTCTGAAAAAATTTACAAATGGCGACAAGTTTGAATGAAGAGAAATTGCAATGCTTAAATAGTGACCAATTTTTGAACTTGTTCTCAAAGACATTGCCATGTCTTCATTCTTTGTGCCGCTCATGTATCGAAGGGCAATTTTAATGAGTAAAACAGGATTTGTGATTTATTTATTTTCTGAAGTTTTAGAATTTTATCCAATGTTAATGAAGAGCGATTCCAATGCTCTAATTGTGACCAAGTTTTTGACTTGTCCTCAAAGACATTACCATGTGTTCATTCTTTGCGCTGGTCATGCATTGATGTCCACTTTGAATGAGCAACACAAGACAGTGTCAAATGTCTTCAGTGCCACAAGCCGTAGGGATATGTGATGAGTTGGGACTGGTACAACTTTTGGTGAAGGCGTTGTAATCTGAAATCCACTGTGTGGTGATGCGACTGGTGCTTTGAAGATGATAGTGGAAAATAGGCTGGCCAGATTTGGTGCCTGGATTGCCAGAAACACTTGTACCAGAAGTATCAAAGATAACACAAGAGATTCCATCCAGAACATGAAGCTGAAGACTTGTACGGCTAACTGCACCGCAGATGCAAGGACGCCTTTTGGGACCAGGGAATGTGTGTCTCATGTTACGGGGATCACGTGACTGCTTTACATCAGTGTCAGCCTCAGTCGCTGTCTGTGAAAAAGAGGCATTGAAAGGGAAAATGCGTGAACTCACCCACCCTTGAGCAGGAACTCCCGCAGTTAGAAATCTCGACCAGAGTAATGAAGCTGATGATAATGTGATCCATAGCACAACTGTCGTCATGTGATTCCTAATGTGGGAGAAGTTTAAGGCTATCATTGAAGACATACCGCGCAAAGATGAGGATGTAATTCGTGGAAGCGAAGCTTAAATCATGGTTCCACCAATTGTTTGCTCTACTCGAGAAAGTGGATTTGGTGGTGACATTTCCAAAAATGGTGTCATGAATCCCTAGACTCTTTGAGGAAAGAATGATAGAGTTAATGACTGTTGGGATATTCAAGAATTTGAAGGTGGGTAAAAAAGTACTGGGTGCATGATTCAAATTTGTATGGATTAATGACTTGATGGTAACCACTAATGAAGCCAGTTTGCAACTGACATGACGATTAGATGAAGGAATTTGGTGAGTCTGGGGAATCAGTTGGCTGATGTCACTTAAGAGACGGAGGACGGGGATTTTGACCCCGAGACATTTGTTGCATTTCTGATGACATCTATGAAGCTGAAGACAACTGTCAACGAATTGCAAATCCAAATGTGGGAGAAGTTTAAGGCATTTATTGAAGACATACAGTGCAAATTGGAAGAGTTGTGCGAAAATATGATAGCAATTATTGTAAAAGGTCAAGATTTGGCATCACTTGTTGAGGGAGGATGCTGAAGTTTAGGATGTCGTTTGTGGAAATGAAACTTACATCGCGGTTCCTCCAATTGTTTGCTCCACTCTAGAAAGTGGATTCGGTGGTAACATTCCCAAAATGGTGTCATGAATCCTTAAACTCTTTGAGGAAAGGAATGATCGAGTTAATGACTCTCAGGATAATCGGGAATTTGCTGGTAGAAAAAAAAAAAAAAAAATACTGGCTGCAGGATCCAAACCTGTGGTAGATTAATGACTTGATGTTATGCGATGTTAAAAGCCAACGAAGCTTGTTTGCGATTTGGCATGATGATTTGATCAAGGAATTTGGTGAGTCCAGGGACTTGGTTGGCTGATGTCACCTAAAGGACGAGGACATTTTTATTGTTGTCTTAGGGGTTCGGCTTGGGGGAGAGAAAGAAGCCTTCTTTTTGGCTACCCTCTCCTATTTTCATAAAAAGTACAAATAACTGACACAAAAGAAAAGTAATTTTTCTTTTTTTATGAAAATTTGACAAAACGTATTGCTTGTGAAAGAAAATTTGAAATTGTTCTTTAGAAAATGGTGAAGAAATGAAAAAGGTGGCTGGGGACAGGTGATTCTCCTTATGCGTATTCCTTTGTGCTGATCACAGGACTAGGAATCTGTTGAGGGGCAAGACGAGGAGTGTCGGAAATCTTTGTCTTTATAGACAAAAATGGAGAAATTCTTAAAAAGATGGAAATTCAAGAAACAATTTTTGATTTTCGTCCAAATAAATTTGAATATTTTTGTTATAAGAAAGAGGCAATGTTTCCAGTTTTGCTGGTAAAAGTTCTGTACAAATTTCCAACCAAATCTCAGCATCATCCAAAGATTGTTTCTTTCATAGGTGGAGGAGGAAATTTACCCTGAAGAAATATGAAGATTATCAAAGATAACAGACTTAATGAGTTGACATGTTTATTTTTCTCCAGTCAGAGAGGAAGTATTTTACACTGAAATCAGTTGTTTTTCAGCATTGAATGCTGTCTGCTTTCACATCTGTATAGAAAATCTCTCCACCCACTCCCAAGACTTTTACAGTTGTGGTTGCTGTTTGTACCCAACATTATAGTCCAGCATCCATCTGGGTTGACATGCTAGTTGTCCGGACTATGTTCATTGCTCCAGATCTGTAACAGCAAGATTTTCTTATCCTTGGCAAAAGTTGCTGAGGCCATTGGGGTGCATATAATACAGAGTGAGTTTTGTTTAATGGCAAATCAACTTTTGTGATAATGTCAAAAAGTGGGGTTTTAAGGTATTCTTTTAATGTTTGGTTATAGTGTGAAGGTTGATTTAGTCAGATTTTGATGGAAAATTTCTTGATTCTTTCATTTTAGAAAACTGAAGATGTCTTAGTTTTGAATAAAAAAAATGTATCATGGCAGAATTTTGTTTCTCTTTAAAAATGTATTATGGTAAATTTTGTTGCCCTTCAAAAATGTTTATTTTTTCTTTTTTTTTTTTATAAGTGTATTTATGTACATATTTCTGTAAAATTCTATTTTTATATTTTCATAGTGTTTTGGCCCCAGTTTGGGGGGGGGGGGGGCAACTATTTATTTATAGCTGGACCCTAACAGGAGCTACCACTCCAGGTCAGGGTGGACCTGAGAACAACAGCAATTAAGAGGTGGTTCCATGCTCCTCACAACCTCCCAGTCAGAGTCCTTGCTGCTGGATGCAGTTTACAGTCATAACCAGGACTATGTAGTATTGAATCTGGGTGAAGAATTAACAGACAGATTGGAATGGGGCACCTGCAGAAGATGCCTTCTGTTTCTCCGTAGCATAGGTACAAGGTATGATCTAGGTTGGGGACAACATTCCATTATTTTCTCTACCCCAGACCATGTTCTGTCGTTGTGAATATGTATTTTGTCTTCAACCTTCAGTGGGGTTATTTCCCTGTCTTCTGTCTAGTTTTGTCTTCTGCTTCATACCACTCATCTTACTACTTGGTGATGTTACTTTGGAGTTAAGAATTCGTAGGTGACCGTAGCTGGCAAAGACAAGTCATCTTTTGCTGGAGTGGTTCGCAAGGTTTGTATCACCAGCTATGAATCTTCTCATTTCTATAGATTTTGTGAGCGTTCTTTTTCACTGTCTGAATAGTTCTTTCTACTAGACCATTGAATTGAGAAAACTCTGGGCTACTGGTCTCGCACAAAAAGTCCCATTCAGTCGCTAATTTATTGTAGTTTAAGGCTGTGAACTGTTGTCATTCTAAATCTCACAAATACTCTTTTTGTTTGACGTTTGACTGCTGATGCTGGTCTATCGCAGAAGAAGCTGATATCAAAGTATTTTGAGTGATAACCCACTACAATGACATGGTCCTTTCCTTTCAATCTGAATAGGTCTGTGCCGACATTTTAGTGTGGTTGGTTATTTCTTGCAACCTGTCAGACCTCAGTAGTTTTCTTTTTTGAAGTACTTCAGGGGGTATCTGTCCAAAAGATTATACCGAATTAATGACAGTCAGGATATTCGAGAATTTGCAGGTGGAAAAAAGTACTGGTTGCAGGATTTGAACCTGTGGTTGATTAATGACTTGATGGTAACCACTGACGAAAACTGTTTGCGATTGACATGACGATTAGATGAAGGAATTTGGTGAGAAAGAACTAAGATTTCTTTCTTTTTGTGTAAGCTTGACAAAGTTTTGCTTGGGAAAGAAAATTTGAAATTGTTCTCTAGGAAATGGTGAAGAAATGAAAAGAACCCTCACTGGAAGGTGGCTGGGGTCAGCTGGTTTTCCTTATGCTTATTCCTTTGTGCTGATCCCATGACTAGGAATTTGTTGAGGGGCAAGACGAGGAGTGTTGGAAATGTTTGTTTTTATAGACAAAAAATGGAGAAATTCTTATAAAGATGAAAATTTAAGAAACAAGTTTTGATTTTTGTCCAAAAAAATTTGAACATTTTTGTTAAAACAAAGAAGCAATTTTTTCGGTTTGCTGGTAAAAGTTCTGTAAAAATTTCCAACCAAATCTCAGTATCATCAAATGATAGTCAGATGTTTCCTTCCTAGGTGGAGGAGTAAATTTATCCTGAAGAAAATATATGAAGATTATAAAAAATAAAAAGTCTTAATGAGTTGACATGTTTATTTTTCTGAAGTCAGAGAGGAAGTACTTTACACTGGAATCAGTTTTTCAGCACTGAATGCTGTCTGCTGTTACATCTGTATAGAACACCCACTCCCAAGACTTTAACAGTTGTGGATGCTGTTTGTACCCAACATTATAGTCCAGCATCCATCTGGGTTGACATGCTAGTTGTCCGGACCAGGTTCATAGTTCTAGATCTGTAACAGCAGGATTTTCTCATCCTTGGCAAAAGTTGCTGAGCCCATTGGGATGCATGTAGTACAGAGTTTGAGTTTTGTTTAATGGCATATCAACTTTAGTGGGTTATTTAATGCAAAAAAAAAAAAAAAAAAAAAAAAAAAAAAGCGAGGTTTTAAGGTATTCTTTTAATGTTTGTTTATAGTGAGAAGGTTTATTTAGTCAGATTTAGATGAAAAATTTTATGATTCTTTTATTTTAGAAAACTGAAAATGTATTCCTGGTAATAATTTTTTTTTCTTCAAATATGTATCATGGCAGAATTTTCTATAAAAGTCTATTCTTATATTTTCATAGTGTTTTCACCCCAGTTTGAAGGGGTTAACTATTTACCCATAGCTGGACCCTAACAGGTGCTACCACTGTGGGTTAGAGTGGACCTAGGAAGAAGAGCAATTAAGAGGTGGTTCTATGCTCCTCGCAACCTCCCAGTCAGAAGCCTTGCTGCTGGATGCAGTTTACCATCATACCCAGGATTATGTAGCATGAAATTTGGGTAAAGATTTAACACAGACAGATTGGAATGGGGCACCTGCAGAAGATACCTCCTGTTGCTCTGTAGCATAGGTACAAAATATAATCTAGGTTGGGGACAATGTTCTATCATGTTGTCTACCTCAGACCATGTTCTGCTGTTGTGAATACATATTTGGTTTTCAACCTTCAGTGGAGTTAATTCTCTATCTTCTGGATCTAGTTTTGTCTTCTGCCTCGTACCACTCATCTTACTACTTGGTAGTGTTATTTTGGAGGTAAGAGTTTGTAGGTGACAGTTCACGAGTTTCATAGCTGGCAAAGACAAGTCATCTTTTGCTGGAGTGGTTCGCAAGGTTTGTATCACCAGGTATGAATTGTCTTCCATTTCTATACATTTAGTGAGTGTTCTTTTGCACTGTCCAAATAGTTCTTTCTACTAGACCATTGAATTGAGAAAACTCTGGGCTACTGGTCTCGTACATAAATTCCCACTCAGTAGCAATTTTTTTGTATTCTTGGGCTGTGAACAGTGGGCCATTGTCAGAATATACTAGCGTTGGTATTCTGAATCTCACAAATATTCTTTTTGCTTGACATTTGTGGTTGTCAACTTTGGAGTATGCAGCATTCATCAGTATTCTTTCGTTGATAGCATGTCAAGATGACTGCCAGAATCAATTTGAAAATCCAGGTCTATCACATTAACATAAAAGTTGGGTAGATTACTCCTTCAGCGCAGGAGTATTTTCATGAGAATCCTGCAATTGGTTGCAATATTTTGCTGTGGCAGTGTAACAAAAAAAAAAGCAGGTGTCTTTTCATCATCAGACAACTCAATTGCTGAACATTATGTACAGCTTTGTTTGCTGGGCACCTATTTGGAAAGTGGTTAAGTTGTTTCTTCAGGGCATGAATGTTCATGCCTCTCCACAATTTCCTGTCCTTTGTAGCTCTTAAGTATTGTTTTTTTGCTATCTATCCTTATCAATGCTATGCCATCCATTTACATAAGCTTATTAGGTACTTCATGCAGTTTTTCTGTCCTTTGTCTTCAATGTCTTGTGAGTGTCAGATTTTCCAAACCCTCTTCCTAGAAATTTCAGCTATCTCTTTCTGAAGTAAAATAGAACATCAGTAAGTCTGAAAAATTTCTTCACTGTTGAAAAAAATGACCAGAAGCAGCAGAGACGTGATTCTGGCAAAGAATGTTGAAAATAACATGTGTGAAGTAATAAAGTTAAAAAATAACAAACACTACAAGGAAGTTGTTGCTTACAAGAAGAAAGAAACAGCGGAATATTTGAGGGATATATAATAAAAAAAAAAACAGTTTGAAGAATTTAACACTTTCAGGGTGTATGGGGAAAAAGGGAAGAACTGCAAGCAATCTACTTGACATTTGTGTGTCCATGAATAGCAGAACAAATACCATGAAGATAAAAAGGTGGTGGTGAAAGTTATGGAGAGTCATGACTTACATCATGAAAGGGCATAAAGTTGATTTTACATTCAAAGTTAATTTTTACATTCACTTATTTAAAAGTGCTGCATATAAAAAATGACTTTTTTAAAAAATGCATTATTGATGCAAGAGAGAATAATATTCACATGAGAGAGAGAGAGATTAGCTAGTATTGGAGGATGTTGCCATTTGGTGCAAATGCCAATGAAAACAAAGCTTTTGCCCTGAAAGAGGTGGTGATGATTGACTATAGAGAAGATAAGCAGTAGCCGACTGGCACTTTTAGAAACCAATGATTTCAAAAAGAAACTCACTCTTCCTTTTCCTTCACCCGATGCTGAGAACACCATGTAAGCAAAGACAAGGTTTTAGAGAAAATGGAAACAAAAAGGACACATATTCTATTACTCTGATGACAGCAACTTTTTAATATCTTTCACACAAACATATATAAAAGTAATATTTCGAATTACATCCTTTTGCTACGATGACTAGCTAATCTCTGTTGCAGATACTTCCTCAGGCACATTTTTGCTTTGGCCATGCACACAACCAACCTATGGTTTGTTGCATAGCATATTAAAACTATGCTAAGTAAACTTTTCAGTTTCTGACAGAGAGTGAGACTCATAATCCAACATGATCAGTAATTGAAGAAGAATGCTAACTCATATCTCTCTCTGTATGTAAAGCCACAAAGTTATTTGCTTGAAGAGAGTCAATCTTCGACTTGAAACACATACGTCACAAATACTAGTATGAACACTTAATATATGTATAGTATCTTTATACAATAATAAATATATACTTTAAACTAAATGTTCACAGCCACTCACCCTTTTCATTTTATATAAAATCATACCTTTAATGCATGTTAGAAGTTTACTAGATTAGTTATACTTTCTGTATTTTTGTAATGATTGTGGACTTGAGCTGTTACTTTACTCATTAAGAGCGTTTAGGAGACAGGTGTTATTAGTTTCTCTCTTCATTGGAAAAATGACAGAAAGAATTTCTAATTATAGAAACATGTCAAGTACTTAGAGTGCAAAAGACTGAATCACATACTCACTGAATTTCTCTCACTTACTCCAAAAGTAAGTGTATTCCAGTTTTGGGGACCCTGCCAGTTGAAAGGGATGACCAATTGGACAACAAATTGCTGAGCATTTTGAATCCAAATCCATTATTTTTTTCAATGTATACTTGAAAACATCCAAAAGCAGTTGATGTATTTATAGTTATCTGCATTCAAAGCTGAAATTAACTTTGTACTTGACTTTAGCATAATCACCAGAGAAAAGAAAATCACACATCATATATAACAAAACTATTATAATTGTGCTTTTCTCTCTTTATTAGTTTGCACGACCATTACACTCTGCAAATACCTCATTAATGGACTAGGCACTACTTGGTTTCAGTGAGAAAAGCAAAGAAAGAAAAATAAAAGTTTGTTTCAGTAAAATGAAAAAAGTTGTTTCAAATCTTTTCATTTGTACACACTTCTTAGAATAAAAATCAACCTATTGCAATATTTTGTGAAGGTTATTAAACTCAAATGTGATAGAGGAATTTCTATGGACAATATATTGTTGTAGAACTTACCATGAGCTTAAAACTAAAGATTCTTCAGAATATAGTAAAACCATGAAATTTTCACAGGTTTAAACCAGTTTATTATTGACAGAGAGAATTGAAAGGTACAAATCTGTTTTGAAATATTTTTCCAAATAATTCCTTGTGCCACTCCTGTACCAAGGGTATCTTCAATGAGGAACAAAAGATTTGTGATTTTCTTTCTTTTTCTGAAGAAATTTACAAATGGCAACAAGTTTGAACGAAGAGAGATTCCAATGCTCAAATAGTGACCAATTTTTGAACTTATTCTCAAAGACATTGCCATGTCTTCATTCTTTGTGCCTCTCACGTATCGAACGGCAATTTCAATGAGCAACACAAGATTTGTGATTTATTTATTTTCTGAAGAAGTTTTAGAATTTTATCCAATATGAATGAAGAGATTTCAATGCTCCAACAGTGACCAAATTTTGAAATTGTCCTCAAAGACATTGCCATGTGTTCATTCTTTGTGCCTCTCAAGTATGGAAAAGCATTTTCAATGAGCAACACAAGATTTGTGATTTATTTATTTTCTGAAGAAGTTTTAGAATTTTATCCAATTTGAATGAAGAGATTTCAATGCTCCAACAGTGACCAAATTTTGAAATTGTCCTCAAAGACATTGCCATGTGTTCATTCTTTGTGCCTCTCAAGTATGGAAAAGCATTTTCAATGAGCAACACAAGATTTGTGATTTATTTACTTTCTGAAGAAATTTCCAAATGGCATCCAATTTGAATGAAGAGAGATTCTAATGCTCTAATAGTGACCAAATTTTGAACTTGTCCTCAAAGACATTGCCATGTCTTTATTCTTTGTGCCACTCATGCTTCTAAGGCCTATTTAAATGGGCAACACAAGACAGTGTCAAATGTCTCCAGTGCTTTGAGCCAGTAGGGACACATGACGAGTTGGGACTGGTAACATTTTTGAAGTCTTTGAGGCACTGTAATCTGGAATCCACTGAATGGTGATGCGACTGATGCTTTGAAAACAACTGCAGAGAATAAGCTGTCCAGATTTGGTGCACGAATTGTGAAAGTCTCTAGCGCCAGAACTGCCAAAGATACAAGAGATTTCAACCAGAACACTAAACAGCATGGCTTATGATTGAGGCCGTAGGGGGTCATCACGATGGACAACGATTAAATGCACTGCAAACGCAAGGACGCCTTCTGCGATCAGGGTAATGTGTGTCTCATTATGAGGATGCGACTGATGCTTTGAAAATGACTGCAGAGAATAAGCTGTCCAGATTTGGTGCCCGAATTGTGAAAGTCTCTTGCGCCAGAACTGCCAAAGATACAAGAGATTTCACCCAGAAAACTAAACAGCATGGCTTATGATTGAGGCAGTAGGGGGTCATAAATGATGGACAACGATTAAATGCACTGCAAACGCAAGGACGCCTTCTGCGATCAGGGTAATGTGTGTCTCATTATGAGGATCATGTGACTGCATCACCACAGTGTCCGCCTCGGTTACAGTCTGTGATAAAGGAGGTGTCAAAAGGGAAAATGTGTGGCCACACCCACCCTGAAAAAAGGAGCCCCGTGTTAGAAAACCCGGCACGTGATGAAGCTGAAGACAAGGCGATCCATTGCACAACTGTCAACGGATTGCAATTCCAAATGTGGGAGGACTTTTAGGATGTCATTTGTGGAAGTGAAGCTTATATCACGGTTCCTCCGATTGTCTGAGTCACTCAAGAAAGCGGATATGGTGGTGACATTTCTAAAACGCTGTCATAAATCCCTAGATTCATTAAGAAAAGAAATTATCAAATTTACGACTGTTGGGATATTAGACCATTTGCAGGTGGGCAAGAAATACTGGCTGCAGGATTCGAACCTGTGATGGATTAATGACTTGACGTTAAGAACCAATGGAGCTTGTTTGCGATTGGCGTGACGATTTGATCAAGGAATTCAGTGTGTCCGGGGAATTGGTTTAATGATGTCGCTTAAATAACAGAGATTCCAATCCCGAGATATTTGCCGCATTTCTGATGACATTTTCATTGTTGTCTTGGGGGGCTTGGCTTAGGTGAGAGGAAGGAGACTTCATTCTGACCACCCTCTCCTATTTTTAGAAAAAACAAAAAATAACTGACACAAAAGAAAAGAAATTTTTCTTTTTTCATGAAAATTTGACAAAACATTTTGTTTGTGAAAGAAAAGTTCAAATTGTTTTTTAGAAAATGGTGAAGAAATGAAAAGAATCCTCACTGCAAGGTTACTGTGGTCAGGTAATGATCCTTGTGCCGATCCCATGACTAGGAATTTGTTGAGGGGCAAGACGAGGAATATCGGAGATCTTTGTCTTTATAGACAAAAATGGAGAAATTCTTCAAAACATGAAAATTAAAAGAAAATTTTTGATTTACATCCAAATAAATTTGCAATTTCTCATAACAAAGAATCAATTTTTTCGTTTTTGCAAGTAAAATTCTATACAAATTTCAGTATCATACAAAGATTGTTGTTTCCTTCATATGTGGAGGAATCCAACCCAGAGACATTTGTCACATTTCCCAAGACATTTTCATTGCTGATGAGGAGGGAGGAGAGAGGAGAGATTTCTTTTTGGCTACCCTCACCCATTTTCATAAAAGCTAAAAATAACTGACACAAAAGAAAAGCATTTTTTCTTTTTTTGTGAAAATTTGAAATTGTTTTTTAGAAAATGGTGAAGAAATGAAAAGAATCCTCACTTGAAGGTGGCTAGGGTCAGGTGGTTCTTCTTATGCCTCCTCCTTTGTGCTAATCACATGAATAGGAATTTGTTGAGAGGCAAGACGAGGAATGTCAAAAATCTTTGTCTTCATAGACAAAAATGGAGAAATTCTTCAAAAAAATGGAAATTAAAGAAAAAATTTTTGATTTGTGTCTAAATAAATTTGAACATTTTTGTTAAAAGAAGCAATTTTTTCGGTTTTGCTGGTAAAAGTTCTGTACAAATTTCCAACCAAATCTCAGTATCATATAAAGATTGTTGTTTCCTTCATAGGTCGAGGAGTAAATTTACCCCAAATAAAGTATAATACGAAGATTATAAAAAATAAAAACAGACTTAATGATTTGACATATTTAATTTTCTGCAGCCAGAAAGGAATTATTTTAAACTGGAATCAGTTCTGTTTTTCAACATTGAATGCTGTCTGCTTTTATAGCTGTATAGAACCCCCACCTCTGCCTCCCAAGTCTTTTACAGTTGTGGTTGGTGGCTTTTACCCAAGTCCAGCATCCATCTGGGTTGACATGCTAGTTGTCCGGACCAGGTACATTGTTCCAAATCTGTAACAGCAGGATTTTTTTTTTATCCTCGGCAAAGATTGTTGAGCCCATTGGGGTGCATGTAGTATACAGTGTGTTCTGCTTGATTAATAAAGTTATTTTTTATTAAAAATGTAAATTTTTTTTTTGTTTATAGATTTGGTGTTTCTTGCAGATTAAATTATACTTTCAGACAATAGAATAGGATCGATAAACAAAATTTGTAAAGTAACAGTTCTTTTTCTCAAAGTATGTAAGAGGGCACACTGTCAAGTGTTTGGCCTGATTAAGCAATCACAATATAAATACTTAATATGGGAAAGAAAAAGGGTCTTACTAAAAACGATCATGCTGAAATTACTCGCATGCTTGGAACTGGTCTTACAACACTAGAGATTTCAAAAAAGTTACATGGAGACTACCGTACAGTCAAAGCATTTATCTTTGACAGTAAATCATGCAGAAAGACTTCTAAAATGATTGCATTTGCTGAAGTTAACTGCCAGAGACATTCATAAATTAAATATGAAGTCTTAAAGAGGCCCCATGCAAGCAGTAAAAATTTTTTTGAAAATGCAGAGTGCCTAAAGTTGGTTAAACTACCTGTTGTGAGGTTCTCAAGACCCTTTCCAAAGTGAAGAGTCCGATCAAGAGACCCTCATTGAGCAAATCACACAAGATGAAAAGAGTTGAATGGGCACACAGTTACCTAAGACCAATTTTAGCAATGAGATTTTCACCGATGAGTGCCGTGCTATCCTCGACGGGTCTGATGGGTGTTAAATTGTCAACCGACAGGAGAACACATTCGTTGACAACAGGGTGGCAGAGGAGTCATGTTTTGGGCTGGGATTTGCGGAAATGGACTAATAGGCCCATACAAAATACCAACAGGCACAAAACTAAATTCAAATGCCTATTATAGGCTTTTGGTAGATGCCTTACTTCCTTGGCTTGATGAACAGCCAATTCAAAAAAAGATCGTTAATATTTTAGCAGGATAATGCTCCAGCGCATAAACCAAGAAGTAACACCGACTGGCTATCAAACCATGGGTTCAAAAGGCAAAATTTAATTGTATGGCCTTCAAACAGTCCTGATTTAAACCCAATAGAAAATTTGTGGTCCAGTGTCAAGAGAAAGATTTATGCTGAAAACAAGCAATTCACTAGCTTACAAGTAGTGTGGGAGGCAATTGTAAGGGCTTGCCAATCAATCACACCTGAAATTAAAACAGTGATGTCAGCAGTGGACACACCTCATAACGGTTTTGAAGAATGGAGGATGTCATGTTGGTTTGTAGCCCCTTAAAAAGACTTTTTTTTAAAACATGCTATACATATGCATTATGTAATGCAGGACTTAGAACACACTGTTTTTGTCACATGCACTACAATTCGATTAATAAAATTGGGTATAAAATGTGTTTTTCTTGTTTTATTTCTTATTTGCATAATGAAAATGAACACTAAATTATGGCATAAGTTCATAACTCATTAAAAAAGAAGCATGTTTTGTATATTTTGGAAAATTAAAATATTGACAAAATAATAAACCAATATCAACAGCACATTAAAACTTGTTTTCAGAACATATTGATTAGCTTAGATATTTTGGGGTGAAAAATGACTGCATAATCAAGCAGAATGCACTGTAGAGTATGAGTTTCGATTATTGGCATATCATGTCTGTGGGTTATTTAATGCCAAATAAAGTGGGGTTTTAAGGTATTTTTTTAAAGTTTGGTTGAACGAGTCAGATTTTTATGTAAAATTTTTTGATTCTTTTATTTTAGAAAACTGAACATGACTTAGTTTTGAATAAAAAATGTATTGCTGGTAAAAAATTCTTTTTTTCTTCAAATATGTATCATGCCAATTCCCCCCACAGCTGGACCTGGAAAGAACAGCAATTAAGAGGGGGTTCTATGCTCCTCACAACCTCCCAGTCAGAAGCCTTGTTGCTGGATGCAGTTTACTGTCATACCCAGGACTATGTAGCATGGAATCTGGGTAAACACACATAAACTCCGTAGCATAGGTACAAGGTATGATCTAGGTTGGGGACAACGTTCCATTATTTTCTCTACCCCAGACCATGTTCTGCCGTCGTGAACATGTATTTTGACTTCAACCTTCAGAGGGGTTAATTCCATGTCTTCTGGATCTAGTTTTGTCTTTTGCCTCGTACCACCGTGTTGGTGTTATTTTTAGAGATAAGAGTTTGCAGGTGACTGTTCACGAGTTTCATAGCTGTCAAAGACAAGTCATCTTTTGCTGGAGTGGTTTGCAAGGTTTGTATCACCATGTATGAATTGTCTCCCATTTCTATAGATTTAGTTGGTGTTCTTTTTCACTGTCTGAATGGTTCTTTCTACTAGACCATTGAATTGAGAAAACTCTGGGCTACTGGTCTGGCACACAAAGTCCCATTTAGTAGTAAATTTTTTGTATTCTTGGGCTGTGGGTTATTGTCAGAACATACTAGCTTTGGTATTCCGAATCATACAAATATTCTTTTTGTTTGACTAATGACTGTTGATGCTGTTGTATCGAAGAGGAAGTTGATATCAAAGTATTTTGAGTGATAACCCACTACAATGATATAGTTTTTTCATTTCAATCTGAATAGGTCTGTGCTGACTTTATACTATGGTTGGTTAAGTATCTCATGCTGGAATTCATCGTTTTGCTGGTTATGATGTGTTGGTAGGTATCAGTTTTTTATTGTTTTTTTTAAATTATGTCCTCTATTTCAGAATTGATGCTTGGCCAAAAAAAGCTGGTCTTGCTTTGGTCTTCGTTATGCCTTAGTGAGCTCGATGCAAAATTTTTCGCACTTCTGCTCACATAGAGGATCGTACATTTTGCTGTCCCTTTAAAACTAACCCATCTTGAATTGTCAATTCATGCCTATAATCGAATTAAGGATGGGGACATTGGTCAAGGTCCTGATGGTGTTCTGGCCATCCAGCTGCAATTTATTGCTGAATTCTCTGTAAATTACTACTGTTGTTGTTTTTCACTGATAGGGAGCAAGGATACCAAGTGAACAAAGAAATTCATTTCTTTGTCCAATATTTCTGGTGTGTTGGTCCTTTGTGCTGCTTGGCTAAGAGTATCTGCCACATGCACGAGTTTTCCTCCAGTGTACTCCATATTAAATTCTCAGAGTCGGGGAAAAGTTTTTAGCAATGGATTTAGTCACTACGCTTTTCAGTGATTAGTGATAATTGTGAACAACGAACTGTTGCCCTTAAATTCATGAAAATGCTTACAAGCAAATAGAATTGATAACATTCAGAGCTCCAGAGGACAGTAATTTTCTTCAGCAGGAGTGAGAGAGTGACTAGTGTATGCAAGTGGGTACCAATTTTCGCTATGCTTTTTGCTTAAGCATAGCTCCTGAAATTCTGATAGGAATTTCTGGGTCAAAATATTTAAGTGTTGGGCTCTGTGTTACCAACCTTTTCAGCCTTTGTATAAACATCTTTTTAATGGCTTGTCATAAGATTGAATGTTATCTTTTTCTAGAAGTAGACGGAGAGGAGCTGTTTCATCTGACAGCTTAGGGATGAATTTTCCCAAAAATTTTGACCACACCCAAAAATTACTGGATCATATTTGTCAGATTTGGCATGTCTACCATGGACTTGCATTTTTTCACCCCCCTCCCCACATCGGGCTCCACCCCACTGCTGAAAATTGCATGCCAAGGAATATCAATTCAGTCATATTGAACTGACACTTTGCTTTATTCTGGAATTTCTTATGGCCTGTTAAATCTCAGTAGTTTTCTTTTTTGAAGTATTTCAGGGGTATCTGTCCAGATGATTATATCATCCTGAGAATTTTTGCAGCCCACTATATTTTCAATTATGGTAGCTATGCAAGCATGACATACTTTACTGATGATGCTGTGAATGCCATATAGGACCCGTGTAAATCTGAATTGTCCACAGGGAGAAGTTTAGAGCTCTCTTTGTCAACTTTAATCTGCCAAAAGGTATTTGATGTATCCAATTTTGTAAACTATTTTGTTCCTGACATTTTGTGTATTATGACGGTTACTACAGCTAGTCTGTAGTGTTGTCTTTTGATGGCTTTGTTTAGGTATCTAGGGTCCAGGCATATTTGTAGAAAGCCATTAGGCTTTTTTCGCTACAACTAAGGATGACATGAAATCTGTTGACAGTTACTGGAGCGATAATGCCTAGCTCAGTCATGCTAGAGAGTTCAATTTTGAGTTTTTCTTTTAAGGGAAAGGGTACCTTCATTGGAGGGTCAATCACTGGTTTAACTTCTGAGCCCACTGTTATATGATAAGTGCTCGGCAGTGTTCCTAACTCAAGAAAACAATCTGCAAATGCAGGTAATAAAGCTGGTTCATCCTTTGTCTGCAACTATGAACTTTGCCTTATATTTTGAATTTTTGTATGTGATGTGCAGGGTGCATTTTCCTAACCCTGGAATGTAGGTATTGTTTTAAGTAGATAATTTGACATTTGTGGTTTTCAACTTTGGAGTATGCAGCAATCATCGATATTCTTTCGTTGACAACATGTTAACCTGACTGCCAGAATCAATTTGAAAATTCAGGTCTAATCTGTTAACATTTAGGTTGGTAGACTACTTCTTCAAGGCAGGATTATTTTCAGGAGTTCTGCAATTGGTTGCAATATTTTGCTTTGACAGTGTACACAAAATTCAGAGTATTTTTATTGTCAGATGCAGAGCAGTCTGAGCTCGATTGCTGAACATTATGTACAGCTTTGTTTGCTGGGCACCTATTTGAAAGTGATTACGTTTCTTGCAGGTGTTATAAGTTTGCTTGCAGGCAGGACAGTTTCCCTGGAGATGCAATTATGACTGGAATGAGCAATTCATCATTTTTTTTCTTTCTTTTATGAACAGCTTTCATCTGACCTTGTAGACTATCAACTCTTAGCCTGGTAAGTTCAGCAGTGCTAACAGCTTTTATTGTTAATCTGAAGCTATAAAGAGATGGTTAATTTTTATTGATCCCAGCTTTGTGTCATACATAATCGAACTCCCTACAACTTACTACAGTGTAACCCGGATATAAGAGAATTGCCGGGACAGGATTAAAGCTATCTTATATCCGGGTTTGGTCTATTTTATACATTACCACAGGCTCTGATTTGGGACCAGAGAAAATCTCTCATATCCGGGTTATACTGTATTATTCGCTGTTTTCAGCAGGTTGGAATGTGTGGATTAGTGAAAGAATAAAATACACATTTTGCATGTTAAAATAGAAATGATATGAATTGTAGAAAAGGTGAAAGGTATAGTTCGTAGCAGTCTTTGCAAGAGTGAATTTATGTGTATGTATGAGTGTTTGTTTGGTTTGAATGCCTCTGAAGTTACCATTCACTCTTAGAAAGTTCAGCGTGGTTATTACATAAGTGAACGATGAAGTGAGAGAGAAAGATAGAGAAAATAACAATTAGTTTATCTCTCTGACACGACTGTCAGCTTGCTGTCTTATTTCGTTTGGTGATTCACTCCCGGACGTTATTCTGGCCTTTCCATTGAACGACAAACATTTCGCATAGACGTGTGAAAATTCACGAGTTTTATGTGTGTTAAGCAAAATTTGTAAATTCGAGAAAAATCGTCATTTCTAAAAATGAGTCAGATTTGAATTTTAAATCTCGTTTCGTTCATTACAATCCGTTGCCGTAACTAGCTTTCCTTGCTAGTTAACGATCATTAGATCCAATTATGTAATGACATCTTTGACTTAGACTGTCACAAAGATTACCTAATTTGGAGTCATGACGACGTGCTTTTAATCTAGTCACAAATTCGTCAAAATTTTCGTCATCTCTCTGAAGTGAAGTTAAAAATTTGAATAGTAAAAGCGTCACATTTTTTGGTCAGTCGCAGTACTTTTCAAATTTGTTTAAAACTATAGTGTAGTTCATGTGTGCCTCCTCTGACCTAAAAGTAAAATTGTTATAAATTTGACGGCCATGTTTGCCCAAGTATGTTAGTAAGACACTGGTTTTTTGACTTCGGTTTATCCAGTTTTTCAGTTGTCAGATACAGGCAGAGTTCGTTTAAAAAAAATGTCCAGCTTTTTGTGATATTACCCGTAAAAAAATTCGGGTGGTCCGGGTAGCGAGAAGTCATTGTAAGCCATATTATCATTTGAGATTTTAGACAAAGTTTTGTTAGTAGACGTAGATTTTCGCTAACTGACGCCATATCGTATTCAGGTTACGAATGTGCAGACTCCGTGTGTGTCGATTATAATCGACTGTAGTTTAGTTTTAAACTATAAAAGAGATGAACAAAACTTGTCTTACCGTGGTGATAGGGTCCTTCATAGATGGAGGAGTAGATTTACCCTGAAACAAGCATTATAATATGAAGATTACAAAGATATGAAGACAGACTTCAGAAGCTGACGCCCATCGGTTTCTCTGGCAAGGCGGGAAATACGTGGCATCTGAGTCATTTCCGGTTTTCAGCACTGAATACTATCTGCTGCACAGTTGGTTTTTCTAAGTACCGCTTGGGTGTGGCACAAAGCCTTGTCCATTGTATAGATCCGTGATTTACAACACCCCGCAGAAAATTTTGTTTTATAAACAATGGAAAAAAGTTCATGATAATTTTCTAAAATTTATTAAAAAAAAAAAAATTATTTTATTTTTGAAAATAAAATCAGTTTTATTTAAATTTATTTTTGTGTTGCTTTTAGAATTTTCGAGAAAGTTTTTCGATGAATTAACAATATGAGTTGAGGTAAATAAATGAGAAAAATGTTGTTTTTCGTCATATGAAAATAACGCAAATGTTGTTTTAGAAAATAACGCCAAATAATAATGTGTAAAGAAAAAAATATTTTTTTTTCAATAAAGTTTTCGTTTTTTGACTGCTTTTCCTCGGACCATCAATGGTTGTGACCGACAGAATATGTGAAGGTCAAATATTGATTTCATTTTTCGACGGTTAAAAGTTAACATTAACAATAAGATCAGTCAAATGTGGAAAAATATATTTTCTTCATGTTTTCTTTTTTATTTTTCAAGGATTAAAGTAAAGGGTTTTTTCTTTCTTTTTTCCCGAGGTTGCGGGTCACTGAAGTGGGTTGGGATGGGTGATAATTTTTCAGTAATTTGTCTTTATTTTATTTCTTTATCCATTTTTCAGACTGGGATTGGCGACAATAAGAAAACCCAGACGATAAACAATTGAAAATAGATTCCAAGAGGAATTACAAATTTCATTCGCTTTTTTTTTCAGGGTGTGTGACTGTGTGAGGTTTGATGTCGGCAAAAACTAAAAAGTAAGACGGAATCATGGCGTTCATTTTTATTGTGTCCTTGTGGTGGCATGAATCTATCTCGTCTCTGCAATATAACAGTTGTAGGTAGGATACATTCTGTAGCCTAAATAGTAACCAGGCAATGGAAAAGATTGCAGAAAGAGGAGACAGTGGATAGCCATAACATGGCCACTTAGGTCTGGGATAGAAAGGAAGGTTGAAATTAAAAAAGGGTGTGTTAAAATCATCAACAGTATTAACAATTAATTAAGAAAATAAAATACTTTCTACCCCACTGCAACCTTTTATCTTTTCTCTCATTTATTTTTAATAGCCAAGCGAAAAACAAAGAGAAAAAAACTTTAAGCGCTCAAAGGGAAATAACTCAGCAAACAAGAATTTTCTCCCTTAAATTAATCTTTGATTTCTGGCGAATGGCAAGAAATGACACACGCATCTTAAAATTATTATACATATTGTGGTGATACCGAGCAAAGCGAGGGACCGGATGTTTGCCCTCGGAGGTCCAGAAAGCAAATGACCAAAACTGGTCTTTGCGCACCCGGCTCCACGCATATGTTCCGGCAGAAAACCAAAAATTAATAAATATCAAATTCCTGTTCGCGAGCCTACGCAAATTTTATTGATCATCCAATGGGGAGCCCAGAATTAGATACGGGTGTGAATTTCCAAATGACCTGCTGGGACCCACAAAGACGAAATAAAAAGCCGACAGAGAAAGCATCGCCAGAGTTGAAAAAGTACTAGCATAATTAGAACGTCCCTTGACCTCGTCAAGCGATCATACTATGCTCGCCTCCTTTCCCTCTCATCTTCTTCTTCGCTGTCCCTGAGCTACTTACCCGATATACGAAGCGGAGATGTCAAGGACGTTCCTAACTGACAAACGCTCCCACATACGCACAAACTCTCTTTTCGTCATTTACTGCTATAAATATTTTAACATCCTTTGAACTCATCCAAATGACATTACTTTTATTTATAAAAAACCTAAATTGATATCTGTGTATATATAAATGTTGTTTCTATACTAAATTTGATTTTCTTGTTTTATAATTCCTTTTAAAACTTATAGTGGGCTATCTACTAACGAGGCCAAATTCAGTTAATCTGTTTCAACATACAACTACGTTTCACTAGAACGGATAACCCACTATAATATAAATAGAAAAATATGTGTATTAATAAATATATCTATGGGAATACACACATGTAGAAAATGTCATTCAGGTGTTAACAAAAAAAAAAAAAAAAAGATTTAATGTAGTATAAACAGCTTTAATAAATACATTAATAAATATACATATTATATACACGTATAGGTTCATGCACTATGCCCTTATCAGTTGCATATTACAAACTGATCTTTTAAGTGGTTTAAGTTCACTTGATGTTCGTGGAAGTTAAATCTTATAATGTTAGGTTACTATTTTTTTATTTTATCAAGAGCATAATATGAATAAACAAAAGCTGCAGGAAGATAAAAGAATTAAAACTAATATTTCAAGCAAGAGAAAAAATTGTGTACTGGAGGTTATTGAAGAAAGGCTAAAAGATGAACAAGAAGAAAGAAAATGACAGTTGATGTTGTAGCTATCAGGGAAGCAAGATAAATGGAAGGGGGTGCCACAGGGGTGAAGTGCAAAAAAAAAAAAAACTAGACAGAGAAGTGGTGGTTACATTTAACCATTTCAACAGTAAAAGGGTGGGACCTATATGCCAATCTAGTAGCACGCTTAACTTCATGGGGTCGTGGCGACAGGAAAAAAATCCAACTGAGCATTAATTGAAACCAATTTCTATGGATCGTCTTTTTTTAACAACTTTTTCTCCGACCATCAATGGTTGACAGGTAATGTACAACTGAAATTAATTTAATTTCGAAATGGTGATAAAAACAACAATAAAATCGATAATTATTGATTGACTAAAAGGATTGAAATTTTTTAATTATCTTTTATTTGACATTTTTTCTTCGACTATCAATGGTTGACAGAATATATTCTTCGACTGTCTATGCCCCACAGAATATATTCTTCGACTGTCAATGGCTGACAGATTCACTCGAAATTGATTTAATTTCGAAATGACCATAGAAACAGAAAATACATCGATAATTATTGATCGACTCTAAACATTGGAATAGGTTCGACTTTTATTTATGAAAATAAATAAATTTATTTTTACTGATGACTTTTTTATATTTTTTTCCTTGGAGGTCGGGGAGGGCCATTATTTTTTCATTTGTGTACTGATTGGTTAATTTTTAACCAATTACATAATTTTAATGTAAGATCAAGTTTTCTGCAGTTCCCTCTAGAGCCTACCTTTTCCCCTTATATACGACGTCTTTTCGCAAGTTCGTCAGTAAGATGCTAGCTAATATTCGAATCTACGCCAGTCTTACTCAGCACACATTAATGCACACACGGACACAGGACTTTGTATCTAGAAATTTACATTTTCTCTTTGAACATTTCGCCAAGTACTTGAACATTGTTGATTCAAACCTGTTTTTTCACAACACATTCAAAACGACTGCATTCTCTGTGTTATTCATTTTTATCATACAAACATTGTTTTAACAATTATTCAGAACATTTTTTCACAGGAAAGTACTTTCTTCTCTCAGTTGACCTTGATTAACGATATTTATCTACCTCCCCATCGAGGCGGAATGTGGCACATGGCGTTTTTAATGTGGGGTGTCCGGGCCCCAAAACCAGGGGCAAAAAATTATTGTCTAATATTGCCCAGACGAGACTCTACCGTTCAGCGGAGCCGTAACTGGGTCACTCTCTGTCCGAAGGCAGATAGTCAGACAAGTGAGCGTGTTGGCGCTTCCGAACCGATTCAATCTGCAGTCAAAAGGCAAACAACCCTTTTTTTTCCTGAATTGTGTACAAATATTACATGTTTTGTTTTTCATTGTTTTATTTTATTTAATATATATTTGTTGGTTACAAACTGGGGTGGTCGTTATTATTATCTTGAATCTTTTAGGTTGGACGAATCGTATTAATATCAATAGTAAAGGTACCTGCACTTTTGTGCAAACCCGTTACAACGGTAAATGTCGTTGAGGAAAGTATTAGTATATAGCGGGTATCTTATCTATTTTATTCTTTTTCTAGTTGTAGTAGGATTCTGTTTGTAGTGAAGGGTAATTGTATACCGCAGCAGGTTAACGGAATTTGGCCTTGTGGAAGATAGCCCACTATAAGTAAAAAAATGATTATAAAATCAAGAAAAGCAATTTGAATATAAAATAACATTTATATATATACACATATCAATTAATGTTTGAGATAAAAGGCTTAGGTATGTGGAGAGCAGAGGTATGTTCATTTTGAAGTTGCCGCTTCTAAGGTCCGTAAGTCAGTAAGTTGGTTTGTGTGGAATGTCTTTGAAGAGGTCACTCTTAAGGTCAGTAAGTACTTTTGAGACAGGGAAGAAATGATGCGAAGTGAAAGGAGGCGAATATAGTAGCCGCTCGACTTAAGTCAAGGGGATATGATTACATTCTTCTCCTGTCACCGTCAGTCTGTCTGTCTTTCTGCCTGACGATGCTTTATGTCTCCGCTTTTTTAACTTGTATAAAATGTATCTACATTTCTCGTGTATCTGTGGTGATACCGACCGAACAAAAACGATGGACCGGATGTTTGCACCCTCACAACCAAAAAGCAAATGACCAAAACTCGACGGTGCGCAGCTGGCCTCGCACAGATGTTCCGGTTGAAAAATAAAAATTAAATATTAAATTTCCAGTTCGCGAGCCTACGCGAATTTTATTTATCGGCCAACGGGAAGCCCAGAATCAAATACGGATATGAATTCCCAAATGATCACCTGCGATCCAAAAAGTCGAAACAAAATCCGATACATAGACAGACAGACAAACCGATGCACACGGACTGACTAGAGAGAGAGAGAGAGAGAGAGAGAGAGAGAGAGAGAGAGAGAGAGAGAGGAGTGTAATCAGTATCCCCTTGACCTAAGACAAGTGGCTTACTATCCTAGCCTCCCTTCCCTCTCCTCTTATCTTTCGCTGTCTCAAAACCACTTACTGACCTAAGGAGTGAATACATCAAAGACATTCTTTACTTACAACGCTCCCACATTCCTAAGCATTAATTCTCTTTTCAGCATTTTATTGCCATGAACATTTTAACGTCCGTTGGACCTATACTTCAAGTATTACTTTAATTGTAAAAACCTTAAAATGTTATTTTTCAACTCAATTTGCCTTGATTTATAATCATTTTATGACTTATAGTGGGCTATCTTCAACAAGGCCAAATTCCGTTAACCTGCAACAATATACAACTATCTTTCACTAGAACGGACTCCCACTATAAACTATGGATAACCCGCTATATATCAACAAAAAGCAAGCAAGTCATGACCTGTCATTTTAAACGACACGTGATTACTTGTATATGGATCAATGAAAAGGATTCATTTGAGAAGATAAAAAGGCATTAAGCAAAACGTTGTTTTTGATAATAAAATTGAAGAAATTAGTCCAAATAATATATAGAATAATGAAAGGTCTTCATCTGAGAAGAGAAAAACGCATTTGGAGAAATGTTCTGTTTATAACAATAATGATGAAGACGATAGTGTAGGGGAAGAATACCCGGATTAAAAAGGAAATTTAATGCCAAGTATTCTGTTCACAAAATGGAACAATTTTTAAGGAAAAACAACACGAAAAGAAATGTTTTGTAGAAAAATAAAAAAGAATCATATATTTCATATATACATAATTCATAGATAAATGGTATTTTTCATTGTCTTATTTGATAGTGTAGTAAAAGTTAAGATAAGTCTATGCTTCGCTATGTGGATGAAGAATCGTAGTAACGTCTGGCGATTGAGTCTTTCTTTTGTGAAGAAAAGACAAAATGGTGTTGGTAATGTGTGTGAAGTCTTTGAAAAGACAAATCTGATTTCGTGGATAAAGTTCATTTAGAGTGTGAATGAAAGCGGATATGAATTGCCTTTATTTCTCTTTCTTTGTTGTCTATACGTGAGGAAGAAAAGAAGATAAAGAGCGCAGCGTGAAAGAAGGTGAGATGCGATTGTTTTGTGAAACTCTTTTAACTACAGATGCAAGGCTTCTACATGACCCCTGGATTATCGATCTCCCAAATGTAAGGATCGGAACCTCGATTTATCTCTTCCTTATGCAATTCTGCGCCCATGATCATGACTTTCTTAGACATAGATATCTGTCTATTTTTAAGTCCAAGATGACATTCCAGTCTCCCACTAAGACTAAGTGCGACGAATTCACCTGGAACGGACCCAACTGACGGAAAAAAAAGAAACATTCCACGTGGTTATTGGTAGCTTAAACCGTAACGATCCGAAACGAACTATATCAGCTACGATCATCCGCCCCCACCCGCATCGAATTGGATAAGGCCCACTCTCGTACCTCGGGTATGTTTAACCATCAAGGAAACACTTTTGGCCCTTTTGTTCGCTTATGCTGAATAAACAACAGAGTCGCTACACAGCACTTAAGCATCAAATTTGCAAAGAAAGTGAGTGTTGGATCAGGCCACATACACGCCGAAAAACAAAAGATCACGAACTTCTTACTTCGACCCATAAAAATCCCTCGCACAAACTGTTTAGTTTAATAGACATTTTTTAAATTTAATCTTTATAAGCAGACTGAACGGAAATCTACCGATGTCGTCCGTCCGAGACAATACCGCCAGTGTTCGTCTGTAAGGTTAGTCTCAAGGCCCTGTGTAAGTAGATATGGAGGAGAACCGGGACCCTCCCTGTACAAAATTGGGTTAACTTTTTCAGCTCGGAAGACTATTTAGCTTTACCTGAGCTTCGGGAAGGAGTTTTTTTCCCTTCCGCCAAATAGTCCCGCATTTTTAGGCTACTCACATTGTACCGGATAAGAGTGATTTCACCGGAGGAATATGGCGTTCTTGAGTCCTCCGTTGATTTCCCATAAACGGAATTACATTTAAAAAGAGGTCTTAAGAAGGCCCTCTTCTGTAAAGAAAAACCCCTCTCGAGGCTGTACGGTCCACAACACATATGTTAATATGTTATCCTTTTTGGGGAATGTTCTTTTCTTTTTTCTTTGGTACGAATTGGAGGAAATTTAAGACGGAACCCTAGAAGTGAAAGGCTCTTTGTTTTCCTTTGCGTTTCCGGTTTTTCTGTTCTTTCTGGCAAAGTAGGGATATATTCCATGGCCTTTTCTGTCCTTATTTTCCTTCTTTTTTTGTTACTTTTCCATCTGCATCTTCTTCCTCTCTTTTCTGCTTCAGGGAGGAGGACCTAGGTAGAGAAATTTCCTCCATCTCCAAGTCCAGCTGCGGTAGAACTATCGGCTCCAATGGTTGTTGTGGCTGCTGGAGCTGCTATTGCTATTGAACACTTCCGTTGTTAAGATAAGCACTCAGTTGTGGAACAGTCCGAGATCTTAATAAATCCACGTTGAGAAAGAGCTATTTATGTTGCCCTGGAGCATCTCATTATGCTCAAGTGGGATAGTCCATTGCTTGGGCTGTGATTGGCTGCTGATAAATGAGTGGAAGCATTTCAGGGTTTGTGTATTTATTTGCATTGGAGCAGTCGTTTTCGGATGACTGCTCTGTAACCCTATAACACTGTCAGCTCTCTGCTTCCGAGCAGAGAGCACAAACCCAGTCGTGGTTCCGCCGAAGGGTAGAACCACGACTCGGTAAAAATAGACAGACATATTTTTGGCCCGGCTATATGGCTGGGAATTCCCACATTAAAATGACCATGTGTCACATCCGGCCTTGCGTGGGAAGGCTAGTAAATACAGCAGGGTTTGCATTGAAGCAGTCGTCTTAGGATGACTGCTCTATAACCCTATAACACTGTCAGCTCTCTGCTTCCGAGCAGAGAGCACAAATCCAGTCGTGGTTCCGCCGAAGGGTAGAACCACGACTCGGTAAAAATAGACAGACATATTTTTGGCCCGGCTATATGGCTGGGAATTCCCACATTAAAATGACCATGTGTCACATCCGGGCTTGCGTGGGAAGCCTGGTAAATACAGCAGGGTTTCCATTGGAGCAGTCGTCTTCGGATGACTGCTCTGTAACCCTATAACACTGTCAGCTCTCTGCTTCCGAGCGGAGAGCACAAACCCAGTCGTGGTTCCGCCGAAGGGTAGAACCACGACTCGGTAAAAATAGACAGACATATTTTTGGCCTGGCTATATGGCTGGGAATTCCCACATTAAAATGACCATGTGTCACATCCGGGCTTGCGTGGGAAGCCTAGTAAATACAGCAGGGTTTGCATTGAAGCAGTCGTCTTAGGATGACTGCTCTGTAACTCTATAACACTGTCAGCTCTCTGCAGAGAGCACAAACCCAGTCGTGGTTCCGCCGAAGGGTAGAACCACGACTCGGTAAAAATAGACAGACATATTTTTGGCCTGGCTATATGGCTGGGAATTCCCACATTAAAATGACCATGTGTCACATCCGGCCTTGCGTGGGAAGGCTAGTAAATACAGCAGGGTTTGCATTGAAGCAGTCGTCTTCGGATGACTGCTCTATAACCCTATAACACTGTCAGCTCCCTGCTCGGAAGCAGAGAGCTCAAACCCAGTCGTGGTTCCGCCGAAGGGTAGAACCACGACTCGGTAAAAATAGACAGACATATTTTTGGCCCGGCTATATGGCCGGGAAATCCCACATTAAAATGACCATGTGTCACATCCGGGCTTGCGTGGGAAGCCTAGTAAATACAGCAGGGTTTGCATTGAAGCAGTCGTCTTAGGATGACTGCTCTATAACCCTATAACACTGTCAGCTCTCTGCTTCCGAGCAGAGAGCACAAACCCAGTCGTGGTTCCGCCGAAGGGTAGAACCACGACTCGGTAAAAATAGACAGACATATTTTTGGCCCGGCTATATGGCTGGGAATTCCCACATTAAAATGACCATGTGTCACATCCGGCCTTGCGTGGGAAGGCTAGTAAATACAGCAGGGTTCGTATTGAATTACAACCTGCTTTGTTTTTGTCTGCCAGCTGGACGCTACCTGGGACCCTTACGCAGGTAAGTGTTGTTATTCTACAGTTGCTACTTCCGCTGTTGTTTCAATCGCTGCTACTGTTTCACTTGTTTTTTTAGACGATAAAGCCATATTTGGTGCGTCATCTTGCCGTGGTAGAATGACTGTAGACTCTGTTCCCCTGCTCACTACTTCAGTTTACTCACCGGGGGCATTGGTGCATGGCTGAGCTTCTCTACCCCCGTTGTTTCTTTTGGTGTTGATGGCATTGGAACTGGTGTCGGCTTCTTTCCGAGGCAAACCTTTGACAAATGTTTTGTGGCACCACAGTATCAGCAATAGGGTCGACGGCCTTCAACCGTAACATATATGGAACGGCCGCCACAGGTAAGTACGTGGGTGATGTCTAAAGAATTATTTCAGGTCATTGTCACTATTACGATAAAGTCACCAATGGCTATGCCTGCTTTGCTCTTTATCGCTGAGATACCCCCGACCTGTCCATAATTGGCCATAATTGGTCATAATTGGCTAAAAAACTCCAAATGATCTTCGGTCATTTGCAGGCTTACTCCGTGTAAAGTAATCCACGTCTTCCGGGTGCTCAAATATTCGGTATGCGACCTCAGCAGTGATTTCGTAGTTAGGATGTTTCCGGCCAAGGACTCGACTACTTCCTCTGTCGCTAGCAGGATGCCCCACAAGGTGTTAGTCCGACGTACCAATATTTTGGCTCCACCATTAAGGTTCTTTATGGCCTTCTCCATTGCTTCTGGTTGAGGTAACTTTGTCTCACCCATTAACCTATAATCAAACAGTATGATATATTTGTCTATCGGCCTAATTATTTACGATAAACAAAATATCTACTTAAATACGAGTATCGATCAAAAATAAAGTCCAAACAAATCATTTCATTCATATATATATATATATATATAATCATGTCTATTTCAATAGTAATTCTTTCGAATTCGCAGAAATTGTGTGACTGACTTCAGTGTGAACCAGTTCTCTGTTTTGTGTCTGGTTCACACTCTACGTTTCACTTGCAGGAATTGGAATCATTGTACATTAGATCTAGGAGGCCGTCTCTCTGCAAACAGAGATTGCCTTTTTGGACTACATATTATTACTATCTAGTGCTTGCCCCTCTCCCTTTTTCCCTCTTTCCAGAACTCTTTTATGTTCATTTTTAAATATTTTTGAAAAAGATGAAATAACTTCCCAGTTGACCCTGATGAAGCTTGGAAATGTTTTCGTGTTTCGTATTTTTTTTATTTTTCCATCTTTAAAATGCATGTAAGTATAAAATTTACTTTATTTCGTGCCCTTATATGTTTTCGTACTACCAACAAAGTATATATATATATATATATATATATAAATGTAAACTTATCGTTATACACGTTTCGAAAAACCCTCTGAGCACATACGCGGAAGGAAAAAATACCGATAAAAAAAGAACGAGCTAAGCACTTGAAAATTAGTCAAAGTACACAGCCCAAAGAAAAAAAAACCCGAGACGTGTAACCTAAAACAAAAAGCGCTCAATACGCAAGTAGAGCACACACACACACACACACACACACACACACACACACACACACACACACACACACACATATATATATATATAGAGAGAGAGAGAATAAAAAGTATGAAAGGCCGTGAACGTTTTGTTTAAAGTGTATATTTATTGTTGTTGTTATTATACATGTTATGATACTTTAAGTGTCCAGAATGGTATTTGTGATGCTAAACATGTTTCGAGTCTAAAGTTGACTCTCTTCAGGCGAATAAACTTGTAACTTTACGTATCGAGTTCCTTTTGTTCTGTTCGCTAAGGTGTCGTTTGTAAATAGGTAAGTAAGTAAATAAGTAATTATTTTTATTTTGGGTTGGTGTTTTTTCATATCAGCGCGTGGATAAGCAGTATATATATATATATATACTAGCAGTATAGCCCGGCGTTGCTCGGGTGTAATGAAAGTTTTGGTCCTGGATCTCAGACTCAGCCTAAAGAATATTTGTGTGAAGTTTGGTGAGAATCGGATAAAAATTGTGGATTTGTATAAAGGACATACAGACAGATAAACACACACACAAACATCTTGCCTTATATATATATATATATATATATATATATATATATATATATATATATTATCGATTTTTTGCATTGTTGTAAGAACTGGAACCTTGAAACTTCTGAATATTGTTTCTTACGTCTTTGTCTATGAGTGTATCAAATTTGATTAAAATCGGACCACTCCTTCTATAACCCGATCTTTTCGATTATCGATTTTCGATATTTATCGGGAGTACCTCGACACAAAACCTAGCTTAAAACACTCGCCGATGCTTATAGTACAACTGTGTAAATTTTCAAGAAAATCAGTTCAGCCGTTTCGGAGTCTATAGGTATATATATATATATATATATATATATATATATATATATATATATATATATCTGATGACATTCCCAACCAACCAACCAACCAACAAACAAACAAACAAACAAGAAACAATAGTGTGGATTTATTACGACACGCACGCCCACGCACACCCACGCACACACACATGTACGTTAATAAGTAGATTAGTAAGCCAGAGGGTGACATTGGACAAATCAGAATAGCAAAATTGGTAGGCCACTAGTTTAAGTGGGGATGAGCTGCCTTCTTGAAAAATCGTTTTCTAAATCTCGTTAGGAACATCAAGGCAAATATGAAATTATTACAACTTCAAACAGACAACATCATGCGTCCTCATCCTCACTCTCCTTATATCTCGGTCACCCTTCTCGATCATTAATGCAGGCGTCTATTCTTGGATTTACGTTGTTCCAAATTTTCATCAATGACCTTCCAGACGTTAATTGCTCTCAACTCGGTGTCTGCTGATTACGCAACTGTTTACACCTGTCTTAACGATCAGTCTAATCTGTTCGATAAGGTTAAATTTCCATCTGACCTAAAAATGACCGACAGTCTGCTTTTAAATGGGACAAGGAATGGCTATTAATTTGAAGGCTTCCAAAACGAAACTTTGCTCTGTTACTCATCTGAGAGAACCATTTTCTGCTTCGCATTAGCATAGCTGATGCTAAACTCAATCTCAGGCTAACATTCCCAGATGACATGAAGTGGAAAGATTATTGATTAAAATTATTGAATAAATTGTTAGGTCTGTTGCTAAGAAAGTTGGTTCACTGTGTCGTGTTAGACAATTTTTCTTGTCCGCATCTTGCGTATTTACATGTCTACCATTCTTCCATGCATTAAATATTGCTGTCATATATGGTCTGGTACTCCTGCTGTATATTTCCGTATTCTTGATAAAATCTAAAGAAGAATTTTGAATATCATTTGTTTTGAATTGGGATTTCGGCTCCAGTCACCGGAGTAATGTAGTTTCCTTATGACTTTTCTAGACTTTCATAGCAATTTATGAATTTAAGCACAGTACTAGATTGACTGCAAAATCTCGTCATTTTACAGTTGAAATGGCGATATACAACCGTAAATCCTATGCTAATAGTTTCTTCTGTCGCATTTCTCTCTTGTGGTACTCTCTTCCGGCTTCTTTCTTTCCAGTCAAGTTTGAACTTTAACGATTCTGTTCTTCACACTCAGCTACGCCTGCGTGACTTTGTTGCACTCACTCTCACGCGCACAAATATGTACATTTTATGCATATGTGTAAAGGTTCTGGTATAAATATATCCGTAAAGACAAAAGCAATAAAAAAAAAAAAATGGTTCATATGCTAACACGTTTCATTTCTTGTTGAACTTTATCAAGGTTCTGAAACATGAAAATTTTTGTGTAGTATTATAATGCTTTTATAAACCATTGAAATAAAATTACAATATTAAGCTCTACTCTGTATTGAGCACTCTTTATAAAAGTAAATGCATGAACAGTAGGTTTTTAATCTGTTTTCAATATATATTGAATAAGTTCACGCCGATTTTTCATAAAAGTGAATATTTTATTTATAAAAATTAGTACAAATTATGTCACTCAAATTATTGTCCATCGTTAGCCATTCTTTCGAATCTTTTTGAATTGCACATCGGAAAAACGACACGTCTTTTGAGACCAACTACGAGCTGACCCATTTTTATATGAATGAAAATGCTGCCTAGTTAGGGCATGTGACATCGAGTGGATCAAGTAATAATCGGACGGGACAATATCTAGCGATTACGCAGGTGGAGTAGGACTTCCCATTTAAGCGTTTTCAAGTCAGTTTTCACCCGTTTTGAAACTTGTGACCTAGCGTTGTTACGTTGCAAATTAACTTTGTCGCGTCTCTGCTTGTATAGTGGCCATCTATTCTTCAATGCTCGGCTTAAACGCATCAGTTGTAGTCGACAGCCATCACCCGTGATGATTTCGGTCGGTTTGGGCAGTTCATAATAAATTACACCCAGCTGATTCCACCAAATGCAGAACAGAAGCATCGAAACATCGATATTCAGCTATGCCGCCAATGTTGCTTACCCCTTTGATCTTCTACGCTTAGGTTTATCGTAGTATTTCCACTTTACATCACCGGCCACGATACGATGCAAAAAAAAAAAAAAAATTCTCTTTTTCTGCCGTCGAAGCACCTGTTCACACGTGACAAGACACCGTTCGACGTCTGTAGGGGCCTCGATGATGTTTAATAAATTGGCCTTGTGCCAAACACAACCGAAATCCCCACAATTTAAATTATCATCAGGTTGGGGGTTTGATGTTGGAATGTGAAAGAATAAAATATTTCGTTTTGTATGTTAATGTAAAATTTTATTAGCTAAACAGCATAACAAATTTGTAAAAAGAAAATGTTCAAAGAGAAAAATGTACGCAGTTAAATGTTCCAGAGAAATAGTATTAAGGAGTTAATGGTTCAGAATTCTAGTTGATAGTAGCAGAATGTGTGTATGTAGAAAGATTAACAGGTTACTAATAAAGTTTGTGTTCCTTTCCCTCTTTTTTTGGCCGGCGAGAAAGTGAAAAGGAACGGGAAGCAATAAAAGAAACTGTACTTATCGGAGTTAATATTTGAGAGTTAGTTGAAGTATCTTGGTGTTGTTGTAGTCGTCGTCTGTGGTGGTGGTGGGGGGAACACTTTCTCATACAACGTTATAGTAAATCGAGCCTCCATTTTGAAACCAGTCGCCAGTACTACATTACCGCCACCTGTAAACGTGTTCATTATCAATATTTTTTTTTACTTTTTCAGTGCAATATTATCTTTTACACCTTAAACTTTACGAATGACAAAAAAATTTGCAAACATTTCCATATTTAAACAATTTTAGTTTGGGCGGGGCAGTTTCTCATACAACCTTATAGTGGATGAAAATGGAGAATCAATTTACTTTAACGTTGTATGAGAAACTGACCCCACCCACCAAATTTGTTTAAATATTGTAAATTTTCAATTTTTTTTTTTTGATAATCGGAAAATTTAAGTAACAATTGATACAACTGCGCTGAAAAAAGTAAAAAAAAAACAAAAACAAAAAAACAAAAACAAAAAAAAAACAACGAAATTAACATAAACAAAGTGACCACAATGCGAGTGGATTGAAAATGGAGGATCGATTTACTTTAACGTTGTATGAGAAACTGACTCCACAAAAATTTGTTTAAATATTGTAATTTTTCAAATGTTTTTTGATAATCGGAAAATTTAAGTAACAATCGATCAATCGATAGGACTGTGAAAAAAAGAAAAAAAAGAAATTAAACGTGGTGGTAGTCTGCTAAAGCTCCGCTGAATAGGGCTATTAAATTATATAAAAATTATCTTTGAAAGTAATGAATAAATGACAAGAGTAAGAGAAGTGTATATGCCCATTAGAGATTCGAATGAAGCTTTTTTTTTACTGTTAATTATGATTTTGAAAGGAAAACATGATTTTTTTCATTATTGAAAAAAATAACAAGGCAATACAAAACAAAGTAAAACAAAAAGAAAAAAAATAAATATTAAAATATCAATATCGTTTTTTTATAAGATATCGTCAGGTATTCAGAATATGCCACGAAAAGTTGCAACTTTACAGGGTCTTGTGTCTCTGTTTAATTTCCATGTATTAAAACTTCTTAACGTTTTATGAGCATTGAATTATAAAATACTAGGATTTTGTGATTTGAAAGGAAACCTCACGAACATCAAATTACAGCAAGTGATAATTTTCAAAATGCCTTTAACAAGAACAGAAAAGTTTTACTTCAAGGGAACTGACTCTTACAATTTTTTTAGAGTAATCCCCCATTAAAATTTAAAAGGGGAATAAATCTTGCAGAACTTGTATAACATTCGCAAAATCAATGATAGAAATTAAATTGGCTAAATTTATTTATTAAATGTAGGTACCTCCAATCAATTCTTAGATACCTAAATTTAAATTGAAAATTTAAAAATAATTAATCTATCTTCAAGTTTTAAAATTAGGTCTATTTGAAAGCCAAGGGATTAAAGTTAGTAATTCCAATAATCAAAATACACTAGTGTATTTTAAACTGAAATTATATCGATTGGAATCCGAAATTTTTCGAAAAAAAAACAAAAAAACAAACTTTAAACTTTCCGCCATTTTTTGAATTATTGGCAGGTTACGTCAACATTAGCCAACTTTCTGTTTAAAAAATCTTGACAAAAATATATGCATCAAAGACACTTTTTTAAAGTCAATTGTTTAAATTGAACCTTACCTTAATCTGATTTCACACAATAGTAATTCCTTACTTTATGAAATTTAAGACAGAAACTTATCTTAAATACAGTAGTCCTGTCATCAACGTAATTCGAGCTGTGATTGATTGAATATGTCAGCTAATGTCTGTCAACACCCCAAGTATGTCGTCCGGAAGTGCCAAATTTTTATGTATCTAAAAAACCGGTTTCTGTTTTTTAACTGCATAGCTAACCATAACATAATATTTTCATCAATTACATAATATTTTATACAATGTTCATTTAGCATTATAGCTGGATGATTGAATATGCTTGCTAAATAAATAAAAATTGAAATTGCTTTTAAAAGAATTTTACAATTTAATAACAAAGAATGAAATTAAAATAACCCAGTAAAGTTATGAAATATTATGCTAATTATTATTTTTATTATACCTTATTCATATTAATTAGTAAGATAACTAGGTAAAAATATCTAATTTAATTTTTATATAACTGTAGATGTTATAAATAAGTATCTATATTTTTTGTACATGTCATACTGTATTTATGCAATATCTTGAAGAGAAAGGAATTTCGGGAATATTTTGTGGCCCTGAAAAGGGCCGTGGTGTTTTCTTAATTGGCACTCCAATCCTCCTCACTGTTTAGCTGCTTTTCCAGGTACAGGTATGTAGGTATCTCTCTTAATTTGATAAAGGTAAAATAATTTTATAACATGTGTTTTGTACAATCATTTACAATTTAAAAAAGAACATGAAAGTAGAAGTTAATCAATAAAAATGCATAAATTCAATAGTAGGATTAGGCTATGAAATAAAATAGAAAAAAATGTCTTTTTCATTCAATTGAAAAAAAAAAATGAAACCTTTTCCAATTTGTTTTAATCTTAGCTAGGCACCATAAAATTGTAGTACATATTTGTTTCTTAAAAACATTCTGCAAACACAAATTGAAATTAAACATTTTTTTAAAATTCCAACTTTCCTCTTGATTTTTCCATTGTGAATGTAGGTATCTCCCTTAATTTGATAACTAAGGGTAAAAATAATTTTATAACATGTGTTTTGTACATTCATTTACAATTAAAAATAAACTTTAAAGTATTAGGTTAACATTGAAAATGCATAATTTCATTAGTAGGATTAGGCCATGAAATAAAGAAACTAAAAAATGGCTTTTTCATTCAATTGAAAAGAAAAAATGAAACCTTTTCCAAATTGTTTTAATCTTAGCCTATCCACGATAACATTGTAGTACATATTTATTTCTTAGTCACATTTTGCAAACACACATTGAAAGTAAACATTTTTATCCCTAATAATTTCTTTTATGAATCATTACCACATGCCATTGGAATGAACAGCCCAAAAAAGCAAAACAAATAAAAAAGAAGTTTTGATGTTTTTTCTAAATTCTGTCAGGTAGATAGATTCACAATTAATATTAAAAATGATTAAACTAATAAGTTCAAAATATAAAAGTTACTTTAAATATTTAAATTCTGACTAGAAATGATTTCTTTCTTGAGCGATTCAGAGACACGTATGAAAAGAATAGCAGTAAGGACCTTCGGGATTTATATACGGTAAAATTTTATGTAAGGGCGGACAACCCTTGAGTCATGTGACCTTTTATAGATTTATATCGTTTATGGGCACCCGTACTTACCAAAAACGGGAAATTAACATGCAAAAATAAACAGTTTTAATTAAATTACAAAAAAAAAAAAAAAATAAGCTTCTCTTTTAGAGTAACTTTTTAAATTTTTCGATTAATAAATATATTTGCAACACATTAATTAAAAAAACATCTGAGAGACCTATAAGGAGAAAATTGTAAAAGACTTTATGAAACTTTTTAAATTACTGAATAAAAAATATGAAAAAAACAATTCTTGTAAAAATTCATTACTAACGGAAAAAAAAAATTTATTCGAACGATGACACAATTTTAATTTATGTTTATAAAAGTAATTAAAAGTTTACCCAAATAAAAATTGGCATAGTTCTATTGCATTTTTGTTTTCCTAATTCAGAGCTGATTTTCTAAAAGGTAGCTTGTTTTGAAGAAAAAAAGACAGTTGATTAGCTTTCCTTAATGACTCCTGAATTTAATGAAAACTATCTATATTTTGTGACCGAGTTGCATTTTTCGACATTTCTGGAAATTAAATATTGGGGGGGGGGTAACAAATTAAAAAGATATTTTTTTACCAATATTTTTTAAAAATAATTATTTCAAAAATCATTTCAGTCATTTCTGAATAAGTCCTGAAATTTTCATCAAAATCAGACGATTATTTGAGTTTTGCAAGAATTTCCAAATTAATGTCTTTCACAGTAAAAAAAAAATGCCTTCGCGTAATATTACGCTGTTGACGTAATAAACTCTAGCGTCAATTTACCCCTTTCACTGACGAGAGAGAAAAAAAAAAGATTTTCTACCATTAAATGAGCCTTTCAGAACCTGTTAGAACAATTTTAAAAATTTGTAAAAATAATGAAAAAATACTTTGATCTATTCTCTTTATGATAGCATAAACATTTTGCCGAGAAAACTTTGTTTTTATTTAGTTTGAGGCTTTTTACTTCAGACTATGCTGATTTTCCCACGGTAAAATTGGAGGTACCTAAAAATGTAAACCTAAAATTAATTTAATATTTTTTAATTTTTGGATGTCAGATTTTTTAATAAGAAATTCTAATAATGAAAGTAATAGATATTTTAGCCAAAATATATGCAAAAAAAAAAAAACTTTATAAACTTAATTATTTGGTGGGTTATTAACACTTAATGTATTTAAGCATAGATATCTATTTTTTCTAAAGGTCTTTTTATCGTTTATTTTCTACATACACACAATTGCGAATTGATTAATTTTTTTGCAATGTTTTAGTTTGTTTAATATATAATTCACTTTCGAAATCATTTTTCTTCTACAGTTTCAACATTTCTTATACGTTTTTCTCAGAAAATCTGGAAGCAAAGCATTGATCGATATCAGAGAAAAAGGAATTAATGTATCAATATGAAACAATAAAGATTCTTCAGGGGTTATCCGTAATTAACTACTAATCATTTCAATTTCGGAATTTCATAGCCTGACCTGAACATTCAATCATCAGGAGTTATCAGTAATTGACTAGTATTTTTGTTCGTTTTCACACGCACGCACGCACACACACACAAAAGCATTTTTTTCTAGTAACCCAAAAATGTTGTTTACAGATAATATATTTAAAATAAAATTTATTTGATGACTTTGCTTCACAGAATGAAACGTGTTGGCGAGAAAAATATAGTTTTCCCATTGTCTTTCTTATTTAAACATATATATGTATGTATGAAACAAATCAATAAAATCATCTAGTTAAATCTGTAAAGATTCTGCCCATATTCTGCCACAAGTTTGGATTTTTTTTACTGATTTGTTTCATTTGGGTTATTAGAAAAAACGCTTTTACACAGATGTGTGTGTGTGTGTGTGTGTGTGTATGAATTGAATATATGATTCGGAATCTAACAAAATGATAGAAAAAAGAAGAAAAATGAAACGCTTCTCAATCTACACCGGAGCTATACGGGAGCGACTCGTCTAAATACAATAGGAAACTCTTTGTCTCTGCTCGTAATGAATGACAAACGTGTCCTAAATGATATCAAACTGTTATTTGTTAGTAGAATTAAACAACGGAGAGCTGTAGGAAATATTTTCTCGCAAATTACTCCAATATCGGGCCAGAAAAAGAAAATTGCTGACAATATCGCCAACTGCTATCCACCTAACCAGTTAAACCTTCTCTTCGCTTCGAGAACGACTGCTTTTATCGGCCAATCAATGTTTTCCATTGGCCGACAACACAGAGAGGACGCCAAAGATTTGCATACACTCCCATAGCGACTCCTGCGGCGGACTTGTTTTGGGTCTGTAATTTTCTTTTTCGCCGCATTTTACGTCGTAGTATTAACGCGACGCGCTGTCGCTTGGTTTGACGAGGTAAGTCGCCGTTTTCTTCGCTATAAGAGCATTTCACAAGTTCGATTCCAAAGATTACTGGCGTCTCTGCAAGAGTGTGCTGAACAACATAAAACCCTCGACCCCTGCTCTATTTAATCAGCTCAAAGTCCTTGCATCCACAGCAGACAAGGTCGAGTGCTTTGCTCATAAAATCTTCTGCAACTGAACAAGTGACTCGTCTGGAGTACCCACGTCCGATTTTCCTCCTAGAACAGAGGCCCAACTGAGTTGTATTTGCATAACGCCGTCTCTGGTCTCGGATATAATTTTTAAACAAGACTCTCATAAGGCAAGCGGAGGTGATAAGATTCCATCCACCATCATAAAGAAGTGTACCTCTGATCTGGCTCCTGTTCTCTCTAAACCCTATAACTACTGCTTCACTGCTTCCTGCATGTTGGAATTCCTCATCTGTAGTTCCTGTCTAGAGAAACCTCTGAGCCCTCTAACTATCGCCCTATTAGCCTCTAACAGCTTTTTGGTAAAGTATTCGAGGCTTTTATCTATGGTGAAGTAGTTATGTATATCACCTCATATGAACTATTCTCTGACAAACTTCTTCCGCTTCGCCAGGTCTACCGCTAATGTGCTAACAGCCGTCATTTAATATGTATACCGGGCTCTTGATAAGAATACTGAAGCTCGAGCTGTAATCTGTCAAACGCTTTCGAGATATCTAGAGCCGTGTAGCTCTAAATATCTCAAAAGCGTTTGACAGGGTTTGGCATGCTGGCCTTCTGCACAAGCTCCAAAGCTACGGTATTTCTGGACGATTGTTATATTTAAACCAATCGTTCGTATCATATCGTGAAATGGAGGTCGTTTTGAACAGGCAAGCTTCCAGATCATTTCACACGAACGCGGGCATCTTTCAAGGCTCTATTGTAGGTCCTACTCTGTTTCAAATATACATCAATGATCTTCTTGATGCAATCGGTTGTCAAGTAGGCATTAAGCAGATGACACCACCATTTACTCTCGTTTCAATAGAAAGCCTGTCAAAGCTGACAATAAATCTTGAAAAAGACCGCTAATCCATGATGAATTGGGGTAGGGAATAGCTAGCTGATCTTTAACCACCATAGAAATACTTTCTTACCTGCCATTGGGATGGATGACGCTAGTCTACTGAAGAGCAACACACTGCGACTCTTTGGCTTCACTTTCTCAACCGATCTTATGTGGGATGAATATATCAGATATATACCTGCATCTGTTAGGAAGGTTGTCTCACTGCATTAGGCCAGAAAGTTTTTCTCGTCAGAAGCCATCTTGCACATTTATAAATCTACCATTCGTCCGTGCACTGAATACTTTTTCTATATCTGTTCGGTGCTTTTTGCTATTCATCTCGAGTTTCTCGACAAAATCCAAAGAAGGGTTTGCAATGTAATCGACCCTAACTTGGTATTTCGATTTCACTCACTTTTTCACCATCTGTCTTTTCTATAAATATTTTCTTGGCAATTGCTCTAATGAGCTTTTTTCCTTATGACCCGGCCACATGAATTTAAGCGTGGTACTAGATTGGCATCTAGGTCCCACAATTTTACCGTTGAAATAGTTGAATATAACCTTCTCTTCTACTTTAATAGTTGCTTTTCCTTCCCTTCCCACCCATGGAACTTCCTTCCATTTACTTACTTCTCTGATATATACAATTATCAAAACAACGTTAATTGCCATCTTCTATTTTTTTGAATGCCATTCATCTTTGATCTTTTCCTCAATATCATCTACACTCAGTTTTTTCTTACACCGTAACCCCCCCTGCGCACTAGTGGCTGTTCTTTCTAGATTGGGGGTGATATTAAATTCCAACATACTTGCTAATATATATGCTTCCGAAGCATTTTATTTTTACTCCTTTATATCTTTATCACAACGCTTTGGGTTGTTGGTTGTTTTGTTTTTATGGCATATCAACCTCGGCGGGTCATTTATTGCCAACTAAATTTTATTTATTTATTGCTGGTAATATCTTTTTCTTTCAACAATTTATTGTTGTTTTTATATAAGTTTTGTGTCTAGTAATACTTTTTTCTTTTTCGACTATCAAGATTTATTGGGATTTGTTTTTAAGGTCAGGGTCCCCAAATCTTACCCTGTTATTTAACCCATAACTAGAGGGAAAGGACAGATGAATACCTTTCCCAAGGGTACCAGTGCTTAAGTGAATGCATGGTATTCAACTGGAATTCGAACTCGGCTCACCGATTTCTCTTTCCGAGCCGATATCCATTGCACCACAACGCAACACAACGTAACGCACACCCGTCACTAAACTCTTACAGCACCTGGTATTCCCAAGCGGTTACCCATCTAGGTACTAACCAGGCCCAACGTTGCTTAACTTCGGTGATCAAGCGAGAACCGGTGTATTCAACGTGATATGGCCGTAAGCCTCTCTTAATTAACTTTCTCCCCAAGAGCGAATCTGTGCCGGTGTCTATTTCTGCAATGGGTGAACGCTACGCTAAATTCACAGGATACAAACTTATTACTTAATCTATGAACGCTTGAAAAGCAGGTTGAATAAAATCTGTATCTCATTATAAGGGTTATCAATTACACGAATTGGTCATGGCAGACAGTCAACGGCAGAAATCAAGCCGTTGAACTGACATTTTTAGATTAGTAAGACCTCATACGAGAAGTAGTTATAGAAAGCGGAAAGAAAGGACTGAATATAAACTACGAGAAAACTGAATCCATGATAATCAGTAAAAAGAGGAGCCCAAATTATCAATTACAAGTTGGAGATACTAAAATCAAACAGTTACAAAAATTGAAATACCTATGAAGTGTTATATCAGAGGACGGGAAGTGAGATACGGAGATCGGAAGGCGTATTGGCACGGCCAAGGATACATTCCAGAAGCTAAGTAGAGTATTAAGAGACAGGAAAATTTCGCTGGAAACAAAGAAGAGGGTACCGGGTTGTTAAATGGTCTCTCTTTCAATGTGGCAAATACTGGACAATCTCATAAAATATGCAGGAAAGACTTGAAGCAACCGAAATGTCGTTATACAGAAGGATGCTGAGGATACTGTGGATGGAACATGAAGAACGAGGTTTTATTGAAGAGAATGGAAACAAGAAAGAGACTGATTCTTAACATCAAGATCGCTGATATTTTTTGGGACATGTAATGAGGAAGGAGAGTTTGGAGAACCTGATACTCACTGGATGGATAGAGAGGAAAAGAGACAATGGAAAGCAACGCATGGCATACTTGATAGGCTTGAGCAGATGGAGGGTGGAACGGGGATAACAGTAGAAGGTGTATTAAAAGCGACAAGTGATAGGGAGATGTGGAGGGCCATGCTTGCCCACGTCCTGAAGAAACACGTCATATGGAAGAAGATGCAGTTTAATGTGAATTGTGATGTGGATATGTTACATCAAAGCGTTCACTTTCTATTGTGGGTTCCTTGCATTCACTTACGCACAAATACTCCTGGAAAAGATATGAATCTATCTTTGAATTACCCCCCCCCCGTTATTAGTTGAATAGTGGTACATACTGGGCAACCAGTCTACTGCAGAAAGAAACAACAACCTACTACTAGAAAGCCTTCTGCCTAATCAACTATGAATTGAAAGAAAGATGATCGTCAAATGCTTTTCACGTACGGGATTTTAGGTTTCAGGAAGAAATTGACGTTTTCCCATCGTCTGGCGCACGCATATTTTGTTGTGCGAATAATTACATAATATATACTTTTGTAGCAAACATTCAGTAAGGGATGTTTGAATACAAGCCACAAAAATGTCCTTTTTGCATTTTAAAAAAAATAGATTTTAACATGGCTTAACTTTTTCTGTTGGTATGTTAGGGAACATAGGTCAGTAAACAGCTGGAAGCACACGATCAACAATGTTTACATAGACTGGACACTGGACTAACCCACATTTAGTTTCATGGAAATAGGGGAGAGTTTAGTGAACAGCAAAATTAGTAAAACAAAACGAAGCAAGGTAAATATTTTTTGTCAGTGACCTTGCACAAAAACCATATCTATCTATCTATCTATCTATCTATCTATCTATCTATCTATCTATCTATCTAAAAAAACAGCGCAAAGTGAATGTTAGTGCAATAAATCGAGGTTCGATGTAAAATAACAGAACTAAAATTTGTACTTATAATAACAATCCATTTGTTCTTCAAAAACGTGGAAATCGTAAAATTATGACATTAACACATCACTCAATAAGTCCCGGGCCTGACATATAGATGTCGCTACTAATAAAAAATCCATATGATTTTTATGCCCTTCAAATGACACGTGACAAAATTTTGACCCAATCGGATTTTTAGTTTACAAATTACAGTTATTTAAGTGAACCAAATTTCCAAAACAATGGAAAACATTTGAATTTTGTGTGTTGATAAAGCATTGCTTTCTGATTGGAAAAAAAAATTCAAGCAAAGCAATGGCTTGATAAGTGTTATTTGAACTCTGCTCCGTCGGAAACAACGGTTAAGAGGTGGTATGCTGAGTTTAAACGCGGTCGTACAGACACAAATGATGCTGAACGCTCAGGTCATCCAAAATCAGCAGTTGTCCCGGAAAACACCAAAAAATTCACAACTCCTTTCGGTCGATCGTAAATTGAAGTTGCGTTAGATAGCAGAGAAGTTGAACATATCAGAAGCCAGTGTATTCAACATTTAGCATGAACAATTGTCAATGAGAAAGCTGTGTTCAAAGTGGATGCTGTATTTGCTCACAGTCATTGAAAAAAAACAATGTGTCGATGATTCAGAACGTTGTTTGCAACTGTTTCAATGCAACAAAAAGGAGTTTTTGCATAAATATGTAACAATGAATGAAACATGAATTCACCACTACACTCCTGAGTCAAATTGGCAGTTAGCTGAGTGGAAAGTATCAGGTGAAAGTTGTCCGAAGCGACCAAATATGCAAACATCAGCAGGTAAGGTTTGGCCTCCATATTTTGAGATGCGCAAGGTATTTTGTTCATCGATTGCCTTGAGAAAGGAAGAATCATATAGCAAATATTACTGCGTTTGATGGAAGAACTGGTTAAAAAACGGCCACAAATGAAGAAGGAAAATGTGATCTTTAACCAAAACAACGCACCATATCACAAGTCAATCGCCACAATGGCAAAACTACATGAATTGTACTTCGAATTGCTTCCGCATTCACCCTATTCTCCAGATCTTGCCCCCAGCGACTACTGGCTGTTTGCAGACATCAAAAGAATGCTCCAGGGGAAGAGATTTGGCTCCAATGATTTCGGAAACTGAGACATATTTTGAGGCCAAAGACAAATTGTTCTACAAAAAAGGTATTGAATTGTGAGAAAAGCGTTGGAATCAGTGTATCAATCTCGAAGGAGACTATGTTGATGAATAAAGTTGTATTTTGCCCAAAAGTTGTTGTTTTATTAGTTAGGCCCGTGATTTATTGAGTGATGTGTATATACAGAGAACGAGGGAAAGTTTAAGCCCTGAGGTTAGTTTAGGTAAAGGAAGGGGTTGGGATGTATTGGTTTTCATTGGGTTGAGAAAAAAATAATATACCCGTAAAAGACACACACACACACACACACACACACACACACACATATATATATATATATATATATATATATATATATATATATATATATATCAGTTTGTGTGTGTTGATAATCGATATTTAATTGTTCTCAGTAAAGATTGCCATAAAAATTAATTAAAAAAAAAAAACACCAGAATATCATTTAAATTGCTTCCATGTCGAATGTAGCAGATATTTATTGAGCCAAGAATGAAAATTTGGTGATAGGATAAACAAAGAGAATCAATTATAAAATCGATGAATTATCCCAGAAATGCGATGACAGATTAACCGTTAAATGCCAATAAGCCGAATATAGAATAAAGGTTTTATCTAATCTCCATTCAATATATAGCAGTATTTGATACGAGTTTTCATTTTCAAATGAATACTTGATGGTTTTGCTTGGATGTCGCGTCATTGTTTTTCTTTCCCTGATAAAAGAAGTATAAACATAGGAACAAATTATCGTATAGTAATGAACAGAACTTGTTGAGTGAATTGTATAAAACATCGTTGAAAAAGCAGTAAGAAATTGTTATGTTTCTGTACAAGAAACATAAAAAACATGCAAACATCATTACATATAATAAAGAAACTAGCTTGTGTTGATAAAAAAGAAGTGTCTTCTTCTTCTTCTTCTTCTTCTTCTTCTTCTTCTTCTTCTTCTATGTACCCTGTCCTTTCAGGACGTAGGTGATCATGGCTTCCCATGTCTCTCTATCCCTGGAGGTTCTTAGCACACTTTCTTCTGTTACCCCATCCAAACCCCGTTCTGTCATCCACCTGCTCAGGCCCTTCAAATATGTTATCCGCTGCTTTCCCCTGTCTCTTTTTCCTTCTATCTGGCCTGTAAGTATCAGGTTCTCCAAGTCCTCCTTCATTGCACGTCCCAGGAACTTTAGCTGTCTTTTCCTGATGCTCAGTATTAATTTCCTTTTCGTTTCCATCCTTTCCAAAACCTCATAATTGCTCACACACTCGATCCATGATATTCGCAGCATCCTTCTGTAGAATTACATTTCAGTTGCTTCAAGTTTTTCTTTCATCTTTGTTAAGATTGTCCAGCATTCACTGCCATATTGAAGAACTGACATCCAGCACTATGTCCTTCGCCATACCAATTCGCTTTCGGTTGTCGCACTTTCTGTTAAGTTTAATGTTTAATGTTTTAGAATGATGTCGAATCACATTAGGCAAGTGAAATCAGATGAAGTCGACTGACAAAAATGATTTTCAAAGGCAAAAATATCCCAATCACTTTCTTTCAGGGAAACTTTTGCACTGGTTCAATATGTGAGGCGACGTGTTGTTTATAATTTTTTTAAATTCAAAATTCGTATCAAGCGTCTCTATACGAGATGCCTTTTCTGATTTAGTCTGCTGATTAAAGCGAGATCAGACTTGTAATTTTTATTTTCTTGTTGGAACTGTCTGTGGCTGCAAGGAGAAAGACCAAAATAATTCAATTATGACAAGAAATGCAACAGTAACAATACTGACAGCAACAATAATCGCGATTCTAATGAAACTTATGGTTGATCTAAATTAAACAATAACATATATATCCGCTCACGTCAATTATTTTTATCTTTCAATGTTAAACCAACGATGGCATATAATAAGTTTCTGCCTTGATAATTCGGTTCAAGAAATTTAAGGTTTCTCTAAGACAGAAAAATAAAATCAATAGATTATTGTCTTATATACTATAAAAATAGACCCTGAGAGGGTTCAGAATTTAATAATATATTAATTATTTAAAGTAATATTAATTCTTTATATTTAGTCTATAGATGTTGAAAATGTTTGTTGGAAAACTTGATGTAAATTTTACGAAAAAGAGGCTTGGTTAAAATTTACAGTTCGCATTATAACCAGTTTGGATGATGTTGTAATATTTGTACCTGGTATGTTTTGGATAATGATTAAGAGATACAATATTAATCTGTTAAAACAAACTTTATTTAATTTCGTCTATTTCTTGTGTGAGTCCCTCGTGGCTGGCTAAAATGTCCGCTATCGTGAGTAGCACGTGTGGCTGATGTGAAATCTTTTGAGGAACTAAAAAAAAAGCTGAACTACTACTAGTTGTTGGTCAGTAGGGATGGGCCAGAGAGGGAGAAAGAGAGGGAGTGAGAGATGAAGGGATTTCTGGGATAGTAGTTCGTGACCTAGGTGGAAGCACCTGGAAAAGAAGAGGGAGAAGAAGATAAAGTTAATATGTTTAGGTAGTATTATTTCTGACCTCTAGTAAGCGGGTACTACAATGTGTTGAGTTTCCCTTTATGTATATCATATTGCTTTGGATAATATCCATTGATCTCTCTATACAGCTTAATCGCTTAATATTTTATATTAAATAGATCTTTTGGGAGTATCCTCTCCGTTTACGGATTTGACCGTTACCCCCCCCCCCCCCCCCCACACACACATATTTATAATTGTTTAATTACTTAGTTTTTGGTCATAATAAAATTAGACCAGTACATATTTGTATGAAAAAGTTTTCAATAAAATTATATTGTAGAACTTTTGAATAATCGTCATTTGTAAATGAGTTATTTTGCGACCTAGGTTTCTACCATTAGTGGTGCCTTTAGGCGATTTGCAATAATTATTGCATATTGCCTGAAGACACTACTCATGGTAGAAACCTAGGTCGCGTAATGACTCGTTTACAAATGAAGTATATATATATATATATATATATACAAATGAATAGATACGGAAAAATAATTTCCAAGTTCAAATTATTAATTTAAAACCGTGCTTAATATAAAAATAGAGCAATGGATATTTATTATTAATTATTACTTTAGAACAAGTACAAACTACAACGAAATTGTATATTTTGTTTCGACATTGAAAGAACAATGACTCATCAGGTAGTTAATAATGATTATTAACTATTATTAACTAATATTAACTACCTGATGAGACATTGTTCTTTCAATGTCGAAACAAAATGTACAATTTGTAGTCTGTAGTTTGTATATGTTCTAAAGTAATATTTAATAATAATAATAATAATAATAATATATATATATATATATATATATATATATATAGAGAGAGAGAGAGAGAGAGAGAGAGATAAATAGATGGAAAGAGAGAATTACTGTGACAAAAATGACAATGCCAGTAGGAATTTGATAATTTAGAGAATACTAAAATTATGTCAGTTAAATTGGAAACAAATAGTAGCAGCAAGAATGCACCCTCTCCCCAGTCGAGACACTCAATTAAGAACAAAAGGTGTAATTAGTTACGTGATTTTTTTGTCTTTATATGTCGTTCATGGTCTTCCATAGTTGAACAGAAGTAGCATAACGTGTACGCCGGGTCTAAAAAAAAAAAAAAAAAAAAGGGAAGAAAATAAAATAAATGAACAGTATTGATCGAAAAGGGAAAAAGAATGAGAAAAATAAAGAAAAACAAAAGGAACATTCATTTGTAATTATTTTGGAAACAAAATAGCCTGGGTATTTTTGTAAGATGCTCAGTAGAAATCGATGTCTGTTACCAACGAGTTTGTCAACCGTCGTTCTGCGGCAGACTTGCCTATACAAGCGAGATATTAAGCTTAATTTAGTCTCTCATAAGACAACGTTAACGAGTCCACCACATGTGGATAGAATTCACTACACCAGCAGTGACATTAGAGGGAGCAGGTTGCAAATTATCCCTCTACGGATGACGCTTAGGAACACTTACGTCAATGAACAATTACAGACATTTATATAAACCCAGACACATACACTCATACGAACGTATACATTTACATATGTAGACATATGCAAACACAAATATATACTCACACAATTACGCACATACTCATATAGACATAAAAACAGACATGCAGATATACTCAACTGCAAACGGGGTTACACACACACACACACACACACACACACACACACACACACACACACACACACAACAAAAACAAAAAAACGCCACCGACACTTGCACTTTCCAGAAATGATCTGTCTAAGAGTACACTCCGATCATTTGTGAATATATATGCTGAAGATACAACGGTATATGAGGACATTTCCAAAACTCTAGGTAACCAGCTGATCTATTCCCTGACTTAGCTCTAAGAGCTCTAACAGCTCAGTGGGGGAAAACTGGCTGGTTTCATTCAATGTCTCGAAAACCCAAATAGTGACGTTACGTCATCATCGAATTGAAGTGTCACCTATTGCGATAATGGGTGTTCTCTTTAGATGGCCTTGTGCCTTGAACGCATATAGAGACTTAAACTCGACTCAAATTTTATTTTATTTTTTTATAATCGTGTCGTCCCAAGCAAGATATTTTACTGCCACTGTCGTGCAGGGGTTACATAGGAGGAATCTTATGAGAAGGAGTCAGAGGTTGCAGTGGGTGTCAAGAAGAGAGTAGGAGAAGGAAAAGAATACTGATGAGAGTGGGGTGGATGTAAGTTAGTGAGACGGGAGATGACTATTGACTTTAAAATCTCAAGTGAAAAAAGAATGTACGATCCATTGCTAAAGATCCTGGACAAATAGTCGGTTTCCTCTACCGCTTCAGTAAGTACATGGCTCCTGCTGCTATTCTATGCCTTTACAATATCCAGATCAGGCAATAAAATGGAGGACTTTTTTTTTTAATCGTGTCACCCCAAAGCAAGGCATTCCACTGCTACTATAGCGCAGGGGGTTACATGTTACATAGAGGGATTGGGTATAGGAAATGTCAGAAGGAGGGTGATAAACTTCGGTGATCGAGCGAGAAGCGGTGTATTCAACGTGATATTGTTAAGGTGATAATGGCTAAATTTGATAACAATTTAGTAGGCCGATACAAATACATATGACCTACTTTTAACAAAAAATTGGAGCCATCTTTTTTGCCTTTTCGCAAGTGAAAAGATCATCTATTCAACAGTAGTTAAACCAATAAATATTCAATTAAATATTTTGAAAGACAAATGAAGCATTTTTGATTAAAAAAATGTTTACATAAACATTTGAAAAAAGTGTTTTTCTCTCTTTCTACGAAGTCAAATAGCACTTCGACGTGATGTAATGGTGAGTTCGATCCTCACTGGGTGTCCCATACTTTCAGCAATGGGCCACATTTAAAAAGCGCTTAGGAAGTCAACTTTCGCCGATGTCAGATTATTTTTTTAGTTTAACTAAAAGTTTAATCAGTGTTGCTCCCCTTATCAAATCTTCCTGACCAGATGGTTCTAACAAAACAGTTGTATATATATGATCGGTTTGCCGAACTGACGATAAATAAAGGAAGAAAATGGAAATATTTTAATATTTTCTTTTGTAAATTCGAAACATTATTGGTACTAAGGTATTTTTTCTACTAGCATCGCCTACTGATCTTTTGATTCTGCATTGCCTTCCTCTATTTAATTCCGACTTGACACCATTTTAATTTTCACCTACGTGCTTTTTCCATAATCTTTACCTTTCAGATAAAAGTTTTTCGCAATAGTTTCTTGCTTAAATGGACGAACTTTCTATTTTAATTTTACAATTTCACTCCTGTTTCATTCTTGATATAACCCACCTACCCCGATTCACGTAGTAGTGACCAACCTTTTGCTGTCTCATCTATATATATATATATATATATATATAATGCCAGGTGAAGAGGACTCAAGGTTTTTTTATTTCGAGTGATCTGGCATTTATTTTATTATAAACAGTGCTCAATATAATGTGTATTATAGAGCTTAATATAATTATATAGTTATGTATCAATTGTACATTGCGACACGGAAATTTCTATGCTTCGAGATAAATTCTCATTATCAAGCAATGTTGATGTTAGTTGTGTAGATGATTTACATTTAAATGACAAAAACCTTTGGTTTGCTGTGTATGTATGTGGGTGTTTCTTGTGGCTAATCAGAATGGAGATTCATTTTGGGATTTGGCCCCCAAAAATACATTCTAACCAACTTTTTCTCGTTTTTCCTTTTTTCTCCCCTTTTTTCCCCTCATCCTACCCTTCCTTTGTTTCTTTTCCCTCCTTAATGTTAACCTGCCTTTAACCTGATTTTATCATTTTCCCTTCTTTCCCTTCAGTTTTATTACTTATATATATATTTATATATTCTCCAGCTGCTGCCATGGTTGATAGAATTAATGTTGTGTATGAATTCAAATGTCCTTTTGAAGAATGCTCTTCTAATCCACATTCATATATTGGGTTTACGACCACCCGGCTCTCTCGACAATTAACTATGCATGTAAATGATTCTAGTGCCATTACACAACATCTCATGTCACATACTGTTTCCCTTCTACATTCTGACATTCGTAAAATCTTTATAGACAATACTAAAATTATTGATCAACACACAGACATTAGACGCCTTAAAATTTTAGAGGCACTACATATTAGAAGCAATAAACCTCTTATCAATCGCACAGCTTACCAAATTTCCGGGCACACCCTTCAATGTGTATTGTATATGACTACGTTATAAGATAATTCACATAATTACTTCCCTTGAAATTTTTAAAATTCCAAAACGTATTTTTTGGTTTTTAAAAAATTTTCGCAACTCTAAATATTCCACGTATCCAGATAATTCACGCCTTCACATGATCACATAATTTCACGCTTGCACGTGATCACATTATCACTTCTCTTGAATTTAAAAAAAAATTTCTTAACGTTTATTTAAATCTTCAAAATCTAGCAACACTATTCCGCTACAAGGCAATTGTTAATGGTTAAAAGATTGTTAAAAAAATTGGCCCTGGACAATATGCATATGAATATAATGTTGAAATAAAGTCTCATTAGAAAATATGAGAAAATACAAAAGGAAATCAGCAAGACTATGTTGTCTTTAACGTTCAATACAACGTGTTTAATATATATATATATATATATATATATATATATATATATATATAAAAAACTACTAAAAAGTTGTAAGTTAAAATGTTTTTTTTGACAGTATTTATTTATTGCTATTATATATATATATATATATATATATATATATATATATATATTTGATATTTCAGACCGGCCTTGGCCTTTCATCAGTCATTGCTGAATTTGCTTTTTAACTGGACCAGATGAGCTAGATGACGTTTCAAGCAACTTCACTAACTTCAGCAGATTCTTTGAATACAATGTGGACGTAGGAGATGATAGCAGAGCCAGACCTATCTGAGTGGGCTTGAGCCTTGTTAGAATTGGTACTCTGATCAGGATTTGATACCAGATACAGCTGAAAATATCATTGTCGATTGAAGTATCAATGCCCAGAAAAAAACTTGTAAAAAGGAAAAAGTGAAATTGGGGACTTTCAGATTAATCCTCAAGTCGATAACAAGTTAAAGAAGATAAATTCACTCCTTGACAATTTTAACCCAGAAAAACAGAATTGATAAAGATATTCCTCTCTCTTTTATTCCTGTGTAAAAAGTTGATAAAATATGTACACTACCGGCCATAATTATTAGGCCACCCAGTTTTTTAAAAGAAATGATGTATTTCATACATTTTTTTTTAGTATTTATTGACAAGTGAATAACTGTAAGTGAAAATAGAATGATTCTTTTGTTAATACTGCACAATAACATGTATATCAAATGAATTTATAAATATTTAATAATGACCTATAATGCAGCTTCATCAATGAAAGAATGAAGAAAAGTTAGGGTGATTTGGGCGAGTTCATCTTTGTTTCCTTGTAAAGTAATAAAAAAAAACATTCTATTTTCCTGTAGAATTATTCACTTGGCAATAAATACTAAAAAATAGTATGAACTACATCATTTCTTTAAAAAAAACTGGGGTGGCGTAATAATTATGGCCGGTAGTGTAGATAGAGAACAGCAGAAAATCTCGTTAATAGAGTCGAGCGGATCAAAGATCACAGTATTTACAGGGTAAGCAGTAAATTTCAGATTGTGAGCGGTGAAAGAGAGACAAAACCTGTAAATTAACAGATCCGGAGGTGATTAATTTAGCTTATAAATATTGATTATCCATATATGTCCAATAGTGAGTTATGGGGAATTTGCAGGTTCAGCCCACGTCATTCGGGTTTTGGCAGGAATAAAATAAGAAAAGAAAATTCTGGCAAAACGTGCTAAAATAATCATGAAATTAGCATTGCAGAATGCGAAACAAAAACAAGGTGTACCAATTCAGTATACAGCAGGGTACATTGTAGGGATAATAGACAACCCGTTGGTCTGAGGTGTATCAATTTCTAATATCTGAAGCATTATTGGCAACATGAAAGAGCAGAAAATTAGACGAAAGCTAAGCTCAGTGTCAGAGAACATGGCATCAAAAAACAAAAAAACAGCAAAAAACAAAAAACAAAAAAACAAAATAATAAACAAAAAACGGAAATGTGGTTTGGAACTTCAAAATCTTGATTACCATTATTATCTCTTCAAGTTATATGCAATATCCTTTTTAGGCGTACATAACTCGAGTTTTTAGGTTAATGTTATGGTTTTGTTAGGTAAAACTAGACGTAGCCCAACCTATACTATGTTCAATTGTTATTGTCTCCAATACTAAATTAGCTCCAACTGATCCATACACCAAGATATTTTAAGCGTTTAGTATTTAGTAATTCCACATGATGAATTTTCAAGACGCATTCAGGGTAGGTTATCATCAGTGCTTTCATTCAAATTCTAGATCATACTTTTTGTTTTGGAAAGGCTTATTTTGAGCCGTGATTTTTTGAACACTTGGTAGATGATGTTAAATTTTTGTTCATGATCATTCTCATCTTAACTATAAATATCTATGTCAATGACATGTCTTCCATCATCATCAGTAGATTGGCTTCGGTAGAAAAAGCAGGAACGCTGTTTTCTATTAGTTGATTTGTTTGTGATGTGGTATGGAATGCTGAAATGAACGGTGCCCATCTCTTCACATTTATGCAAAGAGAGTATATTGGGGCACTCACTTCCTCCGCAAGGTGCTCCTGACGAGGTTTGAAATGTTTCTGTGTTGTATTCTTAGTCAGACATTTTGTGGCTTGAGATACTTCCTCTATCAGATCTAGACAATCGGTTCAGTCAGAGCATGGAAGGCCGTTTCTAATGAATAAGAAAAGGAACTCTCTATGGATGCCGTTATACGGTGTTGAGAGGTCAACATAGCAGATACAGAGTTTCTTATTAGAGAGGTATACAATGTTCTGAAGTTGTTTGATAACATATATGCCATTATTACACCCCTTTCCAGAACGAAAGCCAAAGTGGGTTGTGAAGTGTAGACTTTTAAAAAACGATGAGAACTTAGTTAATACAGTGTCCATTAGTCAGTCAGTGAAGTGCCATACCTGATACACGCTTTAGGCGATCATGTCTTAAAAAAGATATGACTGGGCAGAAGATTATCCCGCAGTAGGTTGCCGTTGTTTTCTGCGGTAGACTGGTTGCCAGCCAAGGCTATATAACCGAATCTGTTCTATTATTGAACCCATAAGTTGAATGAGAGGAGATAGATTATATTACATTATTATATTAAGTATAATTAGTGGGGAATCAGTTTATTACCTCATAACAATAGAAAACCTGTCCTATTATTTAACCCATAACTGGAGGGAAGAGACGGATTAATACCTTTTCCAAGGGTATTTGTGCGTGAGTGAATGTAAGGAATTCAACTGGAATTCGAACTCGGCTCCCCGATGTGTCTCTCCGAGTCAATATCTATTGTACAACAATGTGTGTTTGGTTAATGTGTTTGGATTACCTTTCTGTTTCCATACTGCATAAATGTTCGATATAACCTACTTTTTAGGGAGACATTTCTGATTCTAAACTTCCATCATGAAACTGAGAAATTGTTATTGACTTCATGGAGATGATAAGCTATTTTCAAAAGTTTTGCCTTCATGTCAAGTTATACTTTAAATAAACACGACGAAATTATCAAATTTAAGAATATGAACGAAGAGAGGATTAGAAAAGTGACTACTTAAAGATAACATGAACTGTAAACAATCCTGATATTTAAAGAAATGATTACATTTTTTGGAAAAAAAATGGTAAGAATAATCAGTGAAATACAAAGGACACGAAGAAATAGAACAAGAGAAAACAAAAGGCAAGATAAATAATTCAAAGGATTTTTTTATATATTAATCACTCAATTCAAGGTTCAAGACCCTCTCAAGGTAGCGAGTTGCTAAATGCTTTTGTAAGGAGTTAAGAAGTTCATATTCCTTCACGCCAATAGAATACAAAGGAAAGGATTAGACAGCTCCAGCTCAGGTACGGCAGCAATACTCTATTTTTGATCTGATCTGACTCTTGAAAAGATTGAGCATGACAGGTGGCACCAGGCACTTTCTGATTTTTGAGACATCTGTATCTATGGATCGTTTATATTCAAGGCAAGGGACCTCTTTGAAATTACTACCGTTATAAAGAAAAAAAGCAAGAGAAACCCAGAATGAAGAAAGATTCAAGATAACAAAGATATATATATATATATATATATATATATATATATATAAGATGGATGTGCGTTGTGGTGCGCTGATTTCTCGGAAAGAGAAATCGGGGAGCCGAGTTCGAATCCCGGTTTGAATGCCCTGCAGTCACCTACGCGCAAATACCATTGGGAAAGGTATTAATCCCTATCTTCCCTCCAGTTATGGGTTAAATAACAGGACAGATTATGTTCTATAGCTATGGCTGGCAACCAGTCTACCGGAGCAGGTAGTGGCAAGCTATTGTGGGATAATTAAAGAAAAAATGCCTACCTAAGCGCTGTAGAGCGCATTCAGGGTACAGTGAAAACAATAATATCACTATTGGTCATCCACTGCATCCCAGACAGTCTCCGGGAAGTCTCGCCTATGTCGTGCCACCGGACCCAGATGGAATGGGAAGAGAGAGTGATGCTGACGATCATGCGCAACTCTTCCTCACTTAAATTTAATTAAATCGCAAGACATGACTTCTACTCTAGAAGTCGTGTTCCTTGCTTGCGAGGGACGAACATTATATATATATATATATATATGATGTTCGTCGACCATACTAAGAAATATCTCTTAGGTTCATACAACCATGGATGAAAACGCCATAATTCGTTTTAATTTTTAAAATTGCGCGTTCAAAAATTCCCTGCCACGTGAACATTAAATAAAAAACACTGTTACGTGAGCATTATTAAAAAGAAATGGTAAAATCAGTTATTAAATAACGCCTGAAGACACAACCTAGGTAGAAACCTAGGTCGCGTAATAATTCGTTTACAAATGGAATATATATATATATATATATATATATATATATATATATATATATATAGAGAGAGAGAGAGAGAGAGAGAGAGAGAGAGTGAGTGGACATGGTAATTATAAGAAAACTTGACAAAAAAGGTATATGAACTTTACGAATAAGTGACTGGTATTTTTTATGGCTTATCACCTCTTTTCAGATTATTTAAAGCCAGAAAAAGATTTTATCATTTTCGAGATTATAATGAGATATTGATACAAACCTTAATTGGCCCGTCACTGGGGGAGGAAAGATGGATTCATGCCTTTCCCAAGAGTATTTATGCGTAAATAAACCTGACAGACCCAACAGGAATTGAACTCGGAACACGGATAAAAAAAGCCATTATCCATTACACCAGCCACACATGCAAGCTTACAATTCCGAGAGAATTAGAAATCATACCAGGATTCATTATTGGCCGCCATATTCTCATCAATATAAAACATGAAGATGACACAGTGCTGATAGCAGACATGGAAAGGAAACCACAAAACCTCCTACATAAGCTAGCAAAATAAATCGTGAAGAAAAAACTATGCCTAAAATACAAGAAGATAGAATGCATGGTCATCAGTAAAATTTAAATGACAGATCGGAGATACTAAAATCAAGTAAGTACACAAATTTAAATATATCGGATGTGTTCTAACGAAAAGTGTGGCACTGAAACACGGAAACGTACTGGGATGGCTAAAGACGCATTCTAAAAGCTAAGTAGAGTATTAAGAAATAGAAAAATTTCGTCAGAAAAATTTCGTACTGAACTGTTACATGATATCTCTCATGTATAGCAGCGAATACTAAACAATCTCCTCAAAGATGAATATGAGACTCGAAGCAACAAAAATGTGGTTCTACAGAAGGATGCTGAGCATACCATGGGCCGAACACGCGAGCAACGACGAGAGAATGGAAACAAAAAGGAAACATACTTAACATAAGGAAGAGGCAGTTGAAATTTCTGGGACACGTCATGAGGAAAGAGGGATTGACAAATCTGTTACACATAGGACGGATAGAAGAAAGAGACAGGGGAAACTAGCATATCACATACTTGATGGGCTTGAGCAAATAGATGCAAGAACAGGGTTTGGGAGAAATAACGAAAGTATAAAACTTATTAAGAGCTGTAAAGAACAAGAAAATGTGGAGGGTCATGATCGCTTATGTCCTGAAGGGACACGGCACATAAAAAAAAGATTCCTAAGTATATTCTTCTCGGTGAAAGCTGGCATCAATGCTTTCATCCTATAAAGGAAGTTTTATCTTAAACCCCATTCATCCCCTGGGTTCTCTCCTGCTTGCTCGGTCGCTATTGCCCACAGGAATTACTTTTTCCGCCTTTACCGGAGCGACGCGTCTAAATATAATAGACTTGTTTTGTCTCTACCCGTAATGAATGCATAAAGATCCTAAAATATGCTAAGTTTATAGAAAGAAGTAGCGCATAATAGCTCACAAGTTTGTTTCCAAAGACTACTGGCGGCTCTGCAAAAGTGTTAAACAATAGAAAACCTTCGACCCCTCCTTTATTCAACAAATTTGAGGTCCTCACAGCCACAGCGGAAAAGGCCGAGTACTTTGCTCGTAAATTATCCTCCAACTCTACATTGGACTCGTATAGTGTACCCACTCCTGACTTCCCACCTAGAACTGAGGAATCGAGTGATGTATACATACCCTCCCACTCTGGTCTCTAACATAATTTACCCCCATAAGCCAAGCGGAAATGACGGAATCCCAGTCATCATCTTAAAAAATGAGCTCGCGAACTCTCTTCCGTCCTCACCAAATTCTACAACGATTGCCTCTCTACCTCTTGCTTTCCTGCTCGCTGGAAGTCTTCTTTTATAGTTTCCGTCTTTAAAAACTCTAGAGAAGCCTGAGATCTCTCTAATTATTGCTCTATCAGCCTCTTACTGATTTTTGGCAAAGCCTTCGAAGCGATTATCAATGCCTAAGTGATTCAGCATCTCACATCCCATAACCTGTTTTCTGTCAAACAGTATGGCTTCAGCTTCGCCAGGTCTATCGCTGATATGCTAACGACCATCACTGAATACATATACCAGGACCTTGATAAGAATGGAGACATTCGAGCTATTTCCCTGGATACCTCGAAAGCGTTAGACAAGGTTTGGCATGCTGGCCTTCTGCACAAGCTACAGATCTTTGATATAACTGTACGTTTGTTCGATCTAATACAATAATTCCTGTCAAATCGTTCACTGAAAGTTATATTAAACGAACATGCTTCCTGATTCTATCACACGTCCGAAGGTGTTTCTCAAGGCTCTTTCCTAGGTCTTACTCTTTTCTTGGTCTTCAACAATGATTTTCCTGATGTAATCAGTTCACAAGTAGGCATCTACGCTGACGACACTGCCATTTCCTCTCATCTCAGTAAGAAATCTGCTACGGCTGATAAATTAAACCTAGCTGCTGCACTTGATAAGGACTTCCAATCTCTAGTGAATTGGGTTAAGAAACCTCGTGCAAATTTTAATACTTCCAAAACAAAGCTGTTTTCCTTTAATCACCATAGACAAACTCTCCTATGGGTGACGCTAATACACTGCGCCTCCTCGGCCTCACTCTCTCAGCCGACCTCAAGTAGAATGACTACATCGAATCAATAGCTATTGGTACAGCTAGAAACGTCAAGTTACTGTGCCGAGCCAGGAAATTTTTCTAGTCAGAATCCATTTTGCGCGTAAAAACATGTACCATTCGTCCGTTCATTGAATACAGTTGTCACATCTGGTCAGGCGCGCCTGCTATTCATCTCAGGGTGCTCGACAAAATTCAAAGAAGAATCTGCAATGTAATCGATCCCGACTAGACAGCTCGACTTCAGTCACTTTCTCACCGTCGGGATCCCCTCTGTCGTTTCTATAAATATTTTCTGTTCTGACGAGCTTATCTCCCTGGTGTCCTCTCTACACGAATTTACTCGTGCTACTAGACTGGCGATTAGGTCCCAACCTTTTAGAATGAAAGCAGTCAAATGTAACCGCCTTTTCGACTCTATCAGTTTCTTTTCTCACATTTTTCCTTCCGTACAATTGCGTCCTTGATAACTGTAACATCCAAGAGTTTAAGTGCAGCGTCAATTGCCATCTTTTATCTTCTTGATTCCCATCGTTCTCTTATTGTTTTCCTGACTTCCACTGTATCTTGTTCCTCTTTCTTTTCTCTCTTCTGTCTTGTAAGCCCCTGCGTATCAGTAAGCAGTACTGCCTTTCTTGGAGTGAATTGATTAAAAAAAAGGCACAATAATCAGGCATTAGTACATAATGGAAAGAAAAGAAGGGGAAGCCTTTATCGATTCTGACTCAGAAATGTCATTGATGAAATAAGGAAACTATTAGACAAAACTCTCAGTTGGAAAATTTAGCTGACATATTATCAAAAGTGATCAGTATAACCGACAATATGGACGACAGTTTTAGAAAAATAATTAGGTAGGTAGAGGAAAATCCACAGGCATCATTAGGATATCTGAATCCTTATTAACCATTCTCAAATCATTAATACGATGCTCGGACTCTGAAGACTATAATCCTCCTTCCATTCTTCAAGCCAAAATGATATTTGAGATGAGACACACGTTTTTGGGGACCTGATCAATGCTTCGGTTGGTGGTTGTTCTTAACAACAGAATTCTTTCGAATAACGCTAAGATAATTTTCCAAGCTAATATAAAAGAAAAGAAAAGAAGTTCATCTACGACAATTAACGAACAAATTAGAAAAGATAGAAATGGAGACTTGACATTCAAGTCGATTAAAAAGTGAAATCTCCCTCAAGTACGCAACCTTAATTGTAGCCATTAACTTTGTAATAATTTTAGTGATGGTTGTAGATGCCATTCCTTTGCTAAAAACTAAAAACAAGTCGACATGTAAATGTGTGTGTGTGTGTGTGTGTGTGAGTGAGACAAAGAGAAACAGAAAGAAAGATAGTAAGAGAGAAAGAGAGAGAGAAGAAAGAGAGAGATAAGAAAGAGAGAGAGAACGAGAGAAAGAGAAGAAAGAGAGAGAGAGAGAAGAAAGAGTGAGAGAAGAAAGAGAGAGAGAACGAGAGAAAGAGAAGAAAGAGAGAGAAACAGAAAGAAAGAGAGATAGTAAGAGAGAAAGAGAGAGAGAAAAAGAGAGAAAGAGAACGAGAGAAAGAGAAGGAAGAGAGAGAGAGAAGAAAGAGAGAGGGAGAAGAAAGAGAGAGAAACAGAAACAGAAAGAAAGAAACAGTGATAGTAAGAGAGAACAAGAGAGAAGAAAGAGAGAGTGAGAAGAAAGAAAGAAAAAGATAGTAAGAAGAGAGAAAGGGAGAGAGAACAGAGAGAGAGAGAGAACAGAGAGAGAGAGAGAGGGAGAGAGAGAGAGAGGGAGAGAGGAGCAATATATCTGAAACCCGAGATAAAGAGGCTGAGGAAGGAGGAATGGAGATTTTACAAGTCAACAGTAAACAACTGTCTCTGGCTAAATTGGAAGAACACGTAAAAAAAGTTGTGAAAATAACCCTCTGAAAAATTAACTATTAAATTAATTGGGATAATTATATGCGGGATGTGTTTGCTCGCGGGCGCGTCTGTGTGTGTGTGTGTGTGTGTCTGTGTGTGTGTGTGTGTGTGTGTGTGTGGAAGAGCCAACGCTTTTGAGCGGTATAATTTAAAAGAAAAAGAAGACAGAAAAAAAGGAAGGATGTAACTCTGAATTTTTACAAGAACATAAAATAATGGCGTATTGCTTGTGTCTCAAACGAGCAAGAAGACAAGAAAATTGCATTAAATTTTTCTAATTTTACTGTCTCACAAGACTGTTCTAAACTTGCGTATGCTTCCTTTCACATAACCAGAGTGCTGTAAGTAACAAAGAGAGGAATATGACACCGTAGTTGGTGCCTCAAAGATTGACGGTTGTTCACAATTTTAATTAAAAATGTAAGTATAGTCGAACAGAACTCAGATCAAAATTAATTACTGTATACGGAAAACAGAAACTACAAAGAATCTGACACTTATAATCAGAGACAGGTAAATATTCCGGCAAGGAGTAAAGAGAGCATAGAAAATAACATTCACAGGGCTTATTGCAAACAAATGAAACAAGGAGAGAAATAGTGAGTAATGGCGGAACAAACCCAGAGAGGAATGGTAAAGGGTCAAATGATATTTAGGGCATCAAAGATAGGAAGTTATGAAAAGCCACAACTAAGTGCGCCTTAAAAGGAGATAGAATATAAAAGAATAAGATAGCCATTTTCTACATGAACAGAATTTTTAGTCATTTTCTACATAAACAAATTACAAATTTTTATAATTTGCGATTGATTTTTTCGGCTTATCAACCCTTTTTAAGTTAATTAAAACCGAAATATATATTTGATTGCGGAAGGTCGCTTACACTGCCCAATGTTTTCAAGTCCCCTCCCGCACAATTGACCGGACCTAATGTTGTTCTGACCATTTTTTGGTATGGAAAAAAAAAAAAAAAAATTAAAGCACAAACGTAAAAATTTGGCAATTTGGAACAAATGGCGTCACAAAATAAAAGTTGGGTGTTAAATCAGATGTCAAAAAAGGGGAGAAGCTAAGTCAGATATTAAAATTATGTGCGTATGTGTGTGTGGGGTAAATCAGATATTAAAGGTAAATGTATAAATAAAGGTGGACATATAAATAAAAGTGGACGTATAAATAAAGGTGGACGTATAAATCAGATGTCATTTTTTAAATATTCATGAGAATCTATGTTTTTGTCTGATTCTCTCATAAAATAAAAATTTTAAACTCTATTATTCTACTGTAAATATTTTTATTCTAATTTCAAATACGCAATTTGTTTTTACTTTTTCGCTTGTACTTATTCTTTTAGAATCAGACACGTATATTTTTTCTGTATATTCGCCTGGTATACAAGTTTTAGAAGCTCATACATATATTGGCTAATATATATAAATAAATTTTGGAAACTAAACTTAGTACAGTATTAAATTGGCGGCAAGGTCTCTTGATTTTACAGTTAAAATGGCCAAAAGATGTCACGTTCTATGCTAACAGTTTCTTCTATCGCACTTCTCGCTTTTAGAACTCTTTTCTCGTTTGCTTCTCCCTTGTTAACTTTGATCTTCAAAAAATTAAATGTGATGTCAATCGTTAGCATCTGTTTTCTTAATTCTTGTTCTTTTATTTTATTCTCTTCTTAATAGTACTGTTTCTCATATTCTCTGACACCCAGTAGCAGCTTGAATCTGACTAGTTTTATCGCCTTGGTTGGGTGAAATGATTAAAACATAATTCTGATATTTTTTGCCTTGCCTGGGGTGGCTAAAACAGTAAATAAAAGTTAATACCTCGAAACAAAGAAAGAAATAGAAAATAATGTTTTATAATTTATTTCGAAAATTTATGGCATTAATGATTTCAGGCAAATAAATGACAGAGCTCAGTTAATAAGCGTTGTCATAGACTGAAGCGAAATAGCCAACTTTTGCCATCTGATTAGCTCTTATTTCCAAAAAAAATGTATGGTTGTGCGGCTTTAGACTCTCCAACTAATACTCCTATAACGCCATGGATGATTCTTTACTTAATATTCAAAAATCAATTTAAAAAGATTACAAGCCCAGAAAAATACAACTATAAAAACTAAAATAAATAATGTGTATGGTTAGGTCTTGAAGGCTGCCACAATGCGTTTAGTAAAAGGAAAGTAAAGAAATTATTGGGTATTACCTATCTATTATACATTAATATTACGAGATGAAAATCTCATTTTCAGAATGGTAGGAGAGCTTGTTGTCGAGTTCCGTGCCTTTCAACGAATGGTCATTCTTCGCTGCTACTGCTGTCATTAATTGTAGTTAGTGTGTGTGTGTGTGTAAGTGTATTAGAGCATGTATGTGTGTGTCTATTTATGGTATATATAAATATGTGTGTGTGTGTGTGTGATTGATATTTGGCGACGTTTTACGGTCTGATGATATCAGTTTGCTTTACTTTGTGGTTTATCTAAGTATGTGTTGACCTGACCGATAGATTGACTTTTGCCAAAGTGGTAGAGGGCTTCATTTTACGACCTGGTGTTATATCTATCTGGTTTAATTGGGGTCGTGTTTATTGCTACATTTTTTTGCCATAAAATAAATAAATAGAAGAGAAGAGAAGGGTTTCCCAACAAATTCTTCAGACATTTCCATCATCTTTTAATCCGGCTTGTTGCTACGTTACTTAACGCGTACGTTATACAATTCCATTTTGATCTTGAGGAAAGACGAAAAAGACATATCAGAGACGTTATTTGGTTTCAACGAGAAAAAGAAAAAGATCAAGTTAGAGGTGGTAACACTTTTATGTCTTTAACGCCTGCATCAGTAAAATAGAAAAAATTGTTAATCTTTTCTTTTGTACCCTCTTCTTTAAAAATGACCTACATTCAAACATGGCTGTTATTCCAACATTTTGTCAATTTTTAAAAGTCGAATAGTTAACGAGGTAATATAGCAATTTCCGTCCATGATAACCGTGGAACTGGCAGTGAGCTTATTCAATCATTAAGTTAAGAATTAAAATTCATCAGAAAAATCAAATAGCAAAACTGTGAAATTTTCACGGGTATATATATATATTTTTAGTCTAAGACATTCAGTGGTTCAGTATCAGAGAGGCTTGGTCATTAAACGATTAATGCAGCATCGTGATATTCAAGAAAACCAAAATCTGAATTTATTTTCGAAGACTTGTCAAATTATATAAAAAGTTCTTGGTCATTTAAAAAGATATTTTGCAATTAAGAATGACACAAAGGAAACTGACCATCACAGTTGACATTTAAAATAGATGAAAATATACTGACGTCGGCTAAAATTCATATTTTCTTTAATTCGTATAATGATCGTTATGATTGATGAGAGAGCAAGTTAATATCTATCTATCTATCTATCTATCTATCTATCTATCTATCTATCTATCTATCTATCTATCTAACCTTAAACTGAACAATACAGGCTTTGCTTTGTAATTACATCAATCAAATAAGCCTAAGGTTCTTATAACGTCTTTTGGAAGTCGCCTCCCCACTTGCACTTACAATTTAGTAGTCATGGAACAGTACATGAGAACGTTTTGAGTGAAGTTAAATAGTTACCTGTAGATGTATATACCGTATGTATTTATGCGTTGTGCGAATTTAAATCTCTAATCTTATATTAATACTTGAATTCAGGAATCATTTTATCGTGGATAATATATAATAATTTACTATGAATCAAAATTAAAGAATGGCCAGTTATTAGTTTTTCCCTGCATCGTCATTATCATTAAGATTATTTTAATAATAAAAGTTAAACTAGGACTTGTGGATTTTCCGAATGGGAAAAGATGAGGGTTAACGCCATAAAAATATATTTTGGAATGGAGATCCATGAGCATTAAGTTAACATACTTTACTGGATTGGTAGATTTTACGACATATCTGATATGTCCCGGAAAGGGATATATATATATATATATTGTTTGAAGTAGCTAAGCGGTTTTGGCAAATGTAATCGTGTAGGACAATCTGATAAGTAGCTGTAATGGATTCGTCGTAGTCGTATGCAATAGGCGTAGACCTATAGGCGTAGACCTATCTTCGTCTTCACCTTAGTCTGTATTTATGGCTGACACCAGCCAATCATATTATTGCGAGGGGGAACCAAGGTGTATGCATATTCATTACATAACATATTTATTACCTCAATATCAAACTTTGTTGTGTTTTTATAGTTGATTTTCTTTAATACTTGAGTCAACAAGTAAACACAGTTCATGATTATACATGAGTCTGCAAACATTCATCGAAAAGGGAGCACTTTTTCAGGATTGTTACTGTAGTTCGAGTCATAAGTAAGGTCTTATCTCTCTTTAAAAGTTGATTGTAGGTTTGCCACTTGTATTTCAGTGTACAAGCGGGTAAACATCAAACGTACATATTCATCTAACCATTTTTTCGGTGGAAGATTATTAAGAAACTAGACGAAGTTGTTTTACCAAAAGAATCACCTAATAAATTAACCATTAAGACATCTATTAAAAACATGACATCCCAGAATGTTGGTAATTTCTAATACACACACACACACACACACACACACACACACACACACACACACACACACACACACACACACACACACACATATATATATATACAATCATTTTAATTTTTAATCCGAAATTTTATTTGATAACAGTTATAATAATAATAATAATAATAATAATAATAATAATAATAATAATAATAATAAATTGAAAACAAGTATCGTACCAGTGATGGTGGGTGCACTTGGAATGATAAAAATGGAACAAAACAGCAAATTGAAAGAATCTCTGTAAACCCCAGTTTAAGGGATATACAAAAAATTCTCTTGTTAAGTACAGCCCACACACTAAGGAGAACTTTGTCTATTTAACGCTAAGGATGTTGGGGAAATATGGAAAAACATGAAATGAAGCCATAATAACACACCACGACCTACCTTAGTTTTCCTGCAGACTTGGTAGGTAGTGTGACCATAGCAGAAATTGATTTATAATGAAAAATGACATAATAATAATAGTAATAATAAGTGGGACGCAAAATATTTCAATGGAAGAACGTGAACAACTCTCAAAATTACAACAAACAAAGCATAACTTCAAAACTAGTAAGCTCTACAATGCAGCATTTAAATTAGTTCTCGATGAAGAAGACGCTCATAGGAATCTCTCTGAAGCAATATATGCATGAGCAATAACAGCAACAAAAAATAGTGATTCAAAGTAAAAAAAAAAAAAGGCAGTCTCACAGATATGAAAATCCGCCTTGGAAAAGAAAAATAGAAAAAAAATCGAACAACTTAGAAATGAATTATCACTATTTGATTAACTGAATAAATGTAAGAACTAGAAAAGGCTGAAGAGTCGAAAGAAAATATGAATTCTTACCAACTAAAGAAAAAATCAAGCAAACAATACAACTGAAAGCTCAAAGAATAAGACGCTATAAAAAAGATCAAGATTCTACAGAGAGAAGAATATCTTTCAAAGCGACGCAAAGAAATTTTACAGGGAAATAGGTAAACAAAGAATTGAAGTGACAGTCCTCGCACCACAAAAAAAGAAAAAAAAAAGAAAAAAAGAAATATGGGCTTGCTCTAAAGAACATAACAAAGAAGCAGATTGGATTGTGCAAGAGATAGAACGAATGGAAAATAAATTAGAACAGACATAGGCTGGAATCACAGTAGAGGATGTTGAACTTACACTGAAAAAAAAGCACACAACTGGAATTCTCCAGGAATAGATAAAATTCCAAACTTTTGATTATATTATTTAAATACAGCACACAAAAAACTAGCCAAAGATCTTCAAGAAATGGTTGACTATTCTACAAAAATGTCGGAATGGATAACCAAATGAATGATCTTTCTTCTTCCCAAAAATAGTGACACAAATATGCCAAAAAGCTACAGACCAATTACATGTCGTCCAACACCTTACGAACTATTTTAACAAAACAGACATATTTCTTCTTGGAAAGAAATGACATACTACCGCTCGAAAAAAAAAAAAAAAAGAAAAAAGAAAAAAAAAGATGGTGAAAACGTAGCTGTTACGGATGTAAAGACCAATTATTTATTAATAGGATGATCTTGGAAAACTGCTTCAATATAAAAAAAAGTCTTATTTCTATCTGGATAAGAAATTTGATTGTGTACTACATTCCTGGATTTGAAATTCTTTAAATATATACAAGATATCGCCGGTTGTTATCAATTTCATCAAACGATGTATGTCGATATCGAAAACAACACTTTGCCTCAATCATATAAATGGAATTTATAAGTCAAGTGAAATAAACATCAACAGAATAATATTTCAAGGAATGTTGCCATTACTATTTTGTATATCACTAATAGCATGAACCAGCCAACTTCCCAAGACAGAATGTGGTTATAAAATAGCCCAAAAGAAAATAAGTCATCTATTTTACATGGATGACTTAAAGTTATATGCTAGGAATGACAGTGAGCTTGAAGGTTCTCTGCAAACTGTAAAATGTTTCAATGATGACATTGGAATGAAATTAAAATTGTATAAATGTGTTAAAGTCACAGTTTTACGAGGATCGCTACAACAAACATCCTCTATTAGCTTAGACGTTGCTGTAACAAGAAAAAGATTTAGAGTAAGAAGAAGCTTATAAGTAACTAGCAGTATAGCCCGGCGTTGCTCGGGTGTAATGAAAGCTTTAAAACTAATCCATGGTTCTGGAGCTCAGACTCTTTGGACGTTGGCACGAAAGACTAAAAAGTTTCAAGTTAAAGTGAAACCGTAGACTGAAAGAAAAATGAATGAAAGTCAAATTTTGATTTCCTGGTATCGATTTATATATATATATATATTATCGATTTTCTGCACTTTTGTAAGAACTGCAACCTTGAAACTTCTGAATATCGTTTCTTATGTCTTTGTCTATGAGTGTATCAAATTTGATTAAAATCGGACCAATCCTTCTATAATCCGATTTACTCGATAATCGATTTTCGATAGTTATCGGGGGTACTTCGACACAAAACCTAGCTAAGAACACTCGCAGACGCTTATAGTACAACTGTGTAAATTTTCAAGAAAATCGGTTCAGCCGTTTCGGTTTTTATAGGTAACGGATCCACACACGCACAGACACACACACATACACAGACAAAGTTCCAGTTATAAATAAGCTTAGATAGATAGACTAGATGTCAATGAGAGTGAAAGAATTCACAATATTCACAATAAGAAAATGAAAGAAATAGTGCGTAATGCGTACTATAGAAAGGGCACGACTCTTATTAAAAACTGAAATGGATTCTCAGAAAATAATTATGGCCATTAATAGCCTTGGCATCCCAGTGGTTAAATATACGAGGGTCATTCAATAAATAAGGTGAACTTTTCGATATAGGGACTTCTAATACAGATAGAAGCTTACTTTTTTTTTTAACGTAGTCTCTCATCAGTGCCATACACTTTTCCTGTCTGTGCACAAGCTTCCGTATTCCCTCAGCGTAAAAGTCCTTGAACTGATGTCTCAGCCAATCGCTTACAGCACGTTTGACTTCATCGTCACTTTCAAACTTCGTGCCTCTCGTGAATGCTTTCAAGGGATCAAACAGGTGAAAGTCTGAAGGGGCAAGGTCTGGGCTGTAAGGGGGATGAGGGAGCAGTTCCCATCCCAGCTCGTTGATGGTTTGCTCTGTTTGTGCTCTGCAGTAAGCATTTTTGGCACCCACCGACAGCTGACCTTCGAGTAAGCAAGGTCATCATGGACAATTGTGTGTGCTGTCCCAACAGATAGCCTCAAAATTCTTGCAATGTCTTCCATTGTCACTTTTGTAGGCCTCCCAGGTCTGTCTTCATCCTCAACACTGTTTCGTCATTCTTTAAACAATTAAGCCCACTTGTAGACATTTGTTTTGGCTGAAACATGTGGCACCATACACAGTTGACATTCTCCTATGAATTTTCCACTGGTTTGCACCCTTCAGCAACCAAAATCTTGATAACTGATCTCTGTTCAACTCTGGAGGATGCTTCTTGGTCGGCCATCTTTGTTAATTTCCAAAATTCTCAAAGTTTTTTTTTCAATCTTCAAAAAAAAAAAAAAAAAGAATTAAATCTCTTTGAAAAAGAAGTAAAGGAAAAGAAAAAAAGGATGCTTCTATCTATTAGAAAAAAAATCACCTTATTTATTGAATAACCCTCGTAGTTTCAAAATCTTGATCTGGATTTTAAATGATATCAGACGAATAAGCATAAGATACATTATCCAAAGGCTGATATAGACCGTCTATACGTGCCTCTTAAAGAAAGTGGAACAGTTCTTATTCTGCTAAAATTGTCATACAAGACAATAACTATTGACTTACTCTTGGAAAAAACAAAGGACTAGATGATACAATTTGACAAACAACAAGAAAACAGAATGAAAAAACTAAGTAATGAAAGAAAGCAGTAAATACAAACAACATTTACATTTAGTATATCCTGTGGCAAAACAAAACAGAACCCTCCAAAAAACTGTTGCAGCAAAAAATATGAAAAAGAAAACCAGGAACAAAACTCTTGCAGAGATGAGACAACGCTGGTAAGACAAACCTCTGCATGGCCAATATCTAGAACCTGCAAATAAACCCGATAAAATTGATACTCATCGATGGTTACGAGCATCTGGATTAAAGTCTGAAATCTGAAACTGAAGGTTTTATTCTTTCAATGCAAGACCAGAATCTTTTCACTAGGTACTTTCAAGCAAATATCATACATAATAATGTGGATACAAAATGCAGGTTCTGTGACAAATACCAGGAAACAATAGACCATCTAATCTCAGGATGTTCTTTACTTGCCCCAAATGAATATAAAATCGTCACGATAGAGTGGGGCAATATTTACACTGGACAATGAACAAGCATTTTGGAAAATATGTAAACACACTGGTATGAATATCACCCAGCACCGGTTACAGAAATGGAAGATGTCACGATTCTATGGGATTAAACCATCTCCACAGACATAAAAATTGAAGCAAATAGGTCGGACATTATAGTCAAAAACTGAAAAGAAAAAAACTTGCCTATTAATTGATATGGCTTGTCCAGTGGATTGTAACATAGCAACCAAGGAATTCAAAGAACTAAGTATAAAGATCTGGAAATAGAAAATGTGGAAATTGGAAACAAGAATCATACCAGTGATTACTATCTCTGGTACTATTAGAATGATAAAGAATGGAACAAAACAAACATTAAAAGAATCCCTGGAAACCCCAGCTTAGATATACAAACAATTGTCTTGATAAGTACAGCCCACTTATTAAGAAAAACTTTGTCTATGTACCCTAGTGATATTATGGGATATAGAAACAACATGAAATGTAGCCATAACAACACACCACGACCTACCTTAGGTCTTTCTACACATTTGGTAGGTAGTGTGATCATAGCAGAAATCGAATTATGATGAAAATGAAATAATAATAATAATAATATATATATATATATATATATTATAAAAAGCATTCGGATATCTAACCGTACTTATGAGCTGTGATACAGTGAAACAGATCTATCTGCGGATGACTATATATATATATATATATATATATATATGAACCATTTAGTTGCATATGTTTTCATTTTTCGTTCAACTTAAAGATTCTTTCTTTTTAAAAGTTCCGTGTTTCCTCAGCGAATAAGACATTAAGCCGTTTTTTATGTTACAAAAAGAATTAAATTTTTTTTATTGTTGAAATTACGTTGCGAGTCCCTGATTAAATGAAAATCTGAAGAAGCAATATGTCTGGCGAATATGGCAGGTAGGGTAAAACATTCCAACGATTCTTGCTGGGTCACCCCCCCCCTAAAAAAAAAAGAACGTGAGGTTTGGTATTATTGTGATGGAAAAAAATTACTTTTTGTCAATTCTGGGCGTTTCTCCTGAATTCCTGCCTTTAATTCGTCCAGTTGGAAGTAGCACTTTTCATAATAAATTGACTAGTTACTTAGCAGAAGATCATAGGTGGATGGCAGAACGAGGGTTGCGCGGTGTAACAAGAGAAAGCGTCCTGAGAGCCTCCAGGGATAGGGAGACGTGGAATGCCATGATCGCCTACGTCCTGAAGGGACAAGGCACATAGAAGAAGAATATATATATATATATACCTTTTAGAATCTTGGATGTTTTGGTTAAAAATCTAGTTTCTCTGGCGTCGACGCAGGACAATAAATTTGTACGGGAAATTTTAACCTCTGATGGCGGTGGAGAATTATTTTGTGAACGTTTCTTTTTCAGAAAATATTTTGTAATTTTTTGCCTCTGTTACACCTCACTGCGTTTAATTTTATGAAATTTCGATAAATTCTTTTTTGTATCTCTTAATATTTATATTAGTTATAAGGACAGCTCTTCGGAGAGTTTAAATCGTTAAATTTCTTTGGTCAAACAAAACCTCAGTTACACAAAATCTAGTCCGAGTCGTATAATGAAGAATACAATAAAACGAAGATATTATTTAATTAGAAAAATAATTCAATTGCTCTCATGAATAAAATATATTATGGACACTATAGTATTCAGCAAACAATTTTTTCAATGATTAATGAATATTTATAAGATAGTTTTTTCTAATTTTTTAAAATATCAATTAGAATAATTCATCAACTTTTAAAAATTCTGTATTAATTTATGTTGGTCAAGTTATATTGTTATTAAATTAAAACTGTATTTACTAATAACAAATAGAAAATCATACTACAATTCAACGACACCAGTATTTTCAAAAGAATGTTAAAATTTATTTCATGTGTGTATAAGGGTATTGATTTTTGTTAATACGGACGTCTCTTAAATAACCCGTCTAAAATAGTTATGTCTCCGCCTCTCTCTAGTAAACACAGTAAGCTATCTCTTCTTTCTCTATCGCTCTCTTTCCTCTCATAACTGCTGCATGCTAGATAGTATTCCACGCAATATCATCTTCTTCTATGTGCCATATGCCTTCAAGACATAGATGATCATGGCCCTCCATGTCTTCCTATCACGCTTTCACCTATTACTCCACCCAAGCCCCGCACTGCCATTCAATTGTTCAGGCCTGTCAAGTATGTTAAGTGCGGCTTTCTCCTGTCTTTTTTACCCACTATCTAACCTGTGAGTATCAGATTGTCCAAGCCTTCCTTCCTCTACATGTCCCAGCACTTTAGCTTGTTGTATATCGACAAACAACAAACACGCATATATATAAAAATATAAGTTATATTTTTATTAATGACGATGAACCGTGTAGCATAGGGGACAGAGAATTGAGAGAGCGCGCCTCTAATGGGTTGACGGGAGTGTCGTCGTATCTGTTGTGTCTCTCTTCACCGGCCGATCTCTGTCGCTCCTCTCTACTGCTACTCTACTACTCTACTACTGGCGAATCCGTGTGACGAGGTCTTTATATAATCTTCCAGAACCGGGACTTTTTCTTCCGGTTTTGCCTCGCCCACGCACGCCCACGTAATTCTCAGAGACACCTGTTCTGTTTGCCTCTGTAGTTATTTCCGCTGCTGCCGGAAATAAGGTCAAACAAACATCCGTTCCTTTCAACGACCGGAAACACCCCCGCTTGCATCAGCCTTCCTCGGGTGGGGCCAGATTGTTATATTACAAGCTGTCTTTTCCTGATGCTCAGTATTAATTTACTTTTTGTTTCCATCTTTTCCAAAACCTCATCATTGCTCACATGCCCTATCCATGATATCCGCACTATCCTTCTGTAGAACCACATTTCAATTGCTTTTCCTTGTCATGTCATGCAGCTCTTCCCTCTTGGCAGATATTTCTATAATGTCAATAAATATCTCTTTCTACTCCCACTTCATCCAAGAACCTCCTACCAGCAGAATATCTTACTGCTATCAATGATCGGATTGGAATTCGGTCCGTGATTTCCTTTGCGAAGTCTATTGGAATAAAGTTTTTAGTCACCCTATTCAAGACTGCGCCTCTGAAGTCTCCTCCTGGGCGAAAGCCAACATTGATGATTTCACACCAGCTAAGAGATTAAGTCTCGTTCATCTTCTTGGTTCTTGGCTGCCCGATCAGCTGCCATTGCCCACAGAAATCACTCCTTCCTGCTTTACCGGAGCACACACCCAAATTCCACTTAGAACTGAGCCTCAACTGAGATATATATATATATATAAAACACCTTTTCTGGTCTCTAACATAGTTTCTAAGCTTGACTCCCAAAAGGTAAGCGGAGGTGATGGAATTCCAATGACCGTCCGAAAGAAATGTGTCTCTGTGTCATTTCTCCAGTCATTTCCTAACTCTACAACTATTGTCTCACTACCTTCAGCTTTCGTGCTATTTAGAAGTCATCCTCTGTAGTTACTCTTTTTATGAACTCTGTGGAGTTCACTGACCCTTCTAATTATTGCTCTATTAGCAAGGCATTTGAGGCAGTTATCAATGCTGAAATAATTAGGCATTTCACATCTCACAGACCTCACCTCTGACAAACTATATGACTTCCGCTTCTACAGGTCAACCGCTGATATGCTAATAACCGTCACTAAATATATATATCAAGTTCTTGATAAGAACAGCGAAGCTCAAGCTATTGTTTTTGATATCTCGAAAGCATTTGACAAATTTTGACATGCTGTCTTTCTGAGCAAGCTCCAGTGCTACGGTATTTCTGGATGATTGTTTGATTTAATCTAATCATTCCTATCAAATCGTGAAATGAAGGTTGTTTTGAACGAGCAAGTTTCCAGATTCTTTTAGACAAACGCCGGCGACTCTCAAGGCTCTATTCTAGACCTTACGCCCTTTCTGGTTTTTATAAATTAACTTTCTGATGTAATAAGTTCCCAAGTAGGCATCTACGCAGATGACACTGTTGACCATGCCCACCATAGTTTATAAATATAGAATACAGCGCAGTACGTAATCTGTTCAATGAAACAACGTCAAAGATTAACAATCACGAGTCAGACACTCTAGTGAATAGGACTATATCGCCAATCCTCGGGAAAATATGGTCGTCTTTCATACACGTCGCATTGAATATTTTGCGCCTTCTATTAGTGAACTATAAAATGTGTCAGCTCATGACAGGCTCACTAGTATACAGGGGTACCCAAAAAATTCAACAGACACGACCATTTACGTCCGTCTCAAAGGATAACAAATTTACTTTCGTTGCCACGGATAACAAAGTAAATCTGGTTGCTGCACTTCAAAAGGACCCACAATCTGCGATTGAATGGGCTAAGGCATGGCTCGTAAATTTTAATGTCTTCAAAACGAAGCTGCTATCTTTTTTAACCACCATAGAACACCATAGAGAAACTTTCCTGCCTACTATCAGAATTGATGACGCTAGTCTCCTAAAGAACAAGTTATTGGGCCTCCTTGGCCTCATTCTTTTAGACGACATCAAATGGAATGACTGCATCGAATCCATAGTTGCATCTACTGCTAGAAAGTGTGGGTCACTGTGTCTGGCAAGGAGGTTTTTCTTGTCAGACTCCATTTTGCACATTTATACTATTCGTTCGTGCATTGAATACTGTTGCTATATTTGGTTGGGTGCTTCTTCTATTCACCTCGACAAAATCCAAACGAGGATCTGCAATATAATAGCTCCTAACGTGGCATCTCGTCATCAGCCCTTTTTTCACCGACATGACATGGCTTCCCTTTGTCTTTTCTACAAATATTTTCATGGCAACTTCTCTGAATAACTTTTTTCCCGGATTTTTTGACTATATGTATTTACTCCTGATACTAGATTGGCATCTAGGTCCCCGCTTTTATCGGTGAAATAGTTAACTGTATTTATCTCTTCTACTCTAACGGTTTCTTTTCTCGCACTTTCTGTTTTTGGAACTCCCTTCCGTTTACTTGCTTCTCTGAGAGCTATAATATCTAAAAGTTTAAATGCAACGCCAATTTCCATCTTCTATCTCCTTGATTTCAATCCATCTCTTATCCTTTCTTCGGCATCCCCTGTAACTTTTTTCTGCCACTGTAATCCCCTGCGTACCAACCTTACCTTATTTAATAAATATGGGTGTATTTAAAAAAGACAACCGATATAAAATCACATTCAAATTTCTCTCACCCTGGTGTATGGAAAGTCTCTACAAAAAATTATACCTTTTGTTACTATAACCATATTTGCATAAAACATAATATATTGTGATCACTAAAATTGTAGTATTGCATTGCTAATTTCTGTTTTTATCTATTAGAGTGACAAGTGTAGTCTAGAAAGGTACAACATTTGACACTGCATGGGCGTCTTCAGCACGCATCCCATTACGATGTATGGCAGCCTGTGGTACAAGTGCAGAGATGGTAGTTCATGAACTTCGTGCTTCAGCTGATATAAAGCCTATGAGGAATTGTCACTCCAATGTGTAAGGGATCTGTGGCAAATTGATAACCTCAGAATTAGTCCCCATTCAAAAATTTAGATTGAAAGAAAATGCGCAAAATGTATAAGATATACCCAGACGATTACAAAAATTGGTCGACAACGCTGTGACTATGTAGAAGTTTGACACAGTACAGTACTTCTACCATTATGATATTTAAAATAAAACACATTTTATGAAAACCAATAATTAATAAAGTTATAACCAATTTTATATTGGGCGTTTCTTTTTACCGACCCTGATAATACATATATAAGATATAAGTATTTTTCTGTAGAGATTTTAGTCAACAAGACAATAATACTCACTCATACACTCAACAAAAAAAAAAAACCTTCAGATATCAGAGGCCATCTACATTAAATCCAAACAACCCTCACTTAATAAAATCACGTTTAAATCTGGTCATAACACATTACATTGCATTTGAATACACGGTTCTGTTATCATTTCGAGCTCTCACGCGGTGTGACGTCATAGAACCGCATTACAAATTTATGAACTGCGTTTGCTATTTTTGGTAACTGTTTTATGTCAACACAAAATAAAATCGTTTTTGATGGTGGATGTTTTTATGTTAACGTCCCTGTAACCTCTCTGAAGATGACTCATGTAAGCCGAAAGCTTATTTATTATTCCACTCTTCTGCACTAATTCTACATATTCCAACCTGCCGACAACCAACCTTCTGATGATAATAATTCTGATGATTATGACTCTGCATAAAACTTGTAAGCTGTAGGGAGTTCAGTTAAGTCTGACACAAGGCCGAAACAAAGAAACACTAACCAACTCCCTACGCTTCAAGGTACTGTGTCCAAGTTTGAACTTATGCAAGATAAGTAAACAAAGATCATGGTTTGTCATGTTCTTAATTAAGGGCTTCTATTTTAAGAATATTTCTGTCTAAAAACAAGTTAAAAATTATGATATAGCGCACATTAATGATGTGTATACTAACATTCACCTAATAGATACCGTGAATATGTAGCGGATAAGAAATTAATTAAAATCAACCTTCTTCACTTTTACAAAAATTCACAACGACGTGTGAAATCCTGGTTTTTCCCAAATAGAAAATGGATTGACCATCTGCTTAAAGAAAAAGTCGAAACCAGATTTCGCAAGTAGGTGTTAAAATGATTTTTGATGAATGGGAGCTACTTGCAAGATCAAAAGGACTTTGCTTGTAAGTGCAAAAATATCTAGATTACGATAAAAGACTTCATCAATAAAATGTAACTCTCATCCTTCCTCTCTCTCTCTCTCAACAATTACTGCTAGAACATTTTGTATGAACTTTACCCTTAACCTCTTAATAATGTTTCTAATTCAACATTAATTTCTACAACTTATGTTAGTCTTTCCTTATAATAAACTACCAGTATAGACCGGCGTTGCTCGGGTGCAATGAAAGTTTTAAAACTAATCTATGGTCCTGGAGCTAAGACTCAGCCTAAAAAATATTTGTGTGAAGTTTGGTGAGAATCAGATAAAAATTGTGGATTTGTATAAAAGACATACAGGCAGATAAACAGACATACACACAAACATCTTGCCTTTTATATGTATATATTATCGATTTTCTGCACTATTGTAAGAACTGCAACCTTGAAACTTCTGAATATCCTATATTATGTCTTTGTCTACGAGTGTATCAAATTTGACTAAAATAGGACCACTCCTTCTATAACCCGATTTTTTCGATTATCGATTTTTGATATTTATCGGGGGTACCTCGACACAAAACCTAGCTAGGAACACTCGCAGATGCTTATAGTACAACTGTGTAAATTTTCAAGAAAATCGGTTCAGGCGTTTCGGAGTCTATAGGTAACGGGCACACACACAGACACATTTATATTATCGATTTTCTGCACGATTGTAAGAACTGTAACCTTGAAACTTCTGAATATCGTTTCTTATGTCTTTGTCTATGAGTGTATCAAATTTGATTAAAATCGGATCACTCCTTCTATCATCCGATTTTTTCGATTATCGATTTTTGATATTTATCGGGGGTACCTCGACACAAAACCTAGCTAAGAACACTCGCAGATGCTTATAGTACAACTGTGTAAATTTTCAAGAAAATCGGTTCAGCCGTTTCGGAGTCTATAGGTATCGGACACACACACACACACACACACACACACACACACACACACACACACAAAGTTCCATTTATAAATAAGTTTAGATAGATTTAGATTTAGATTTCTATTTTAACATTCAAAGTGTATATTTTATTATTCCATTCTTCTGCACAAACTCCACATATTCCAACCTGCCGACAACCAACCTTCTGACGATGAAAAACCTTCTGATGATAATTCAGCATAAAACATGTAAGCTGTAGGGAGTTCAGTTAAGTCTGACACAAGGCCAAACCAAGAAAAATTAACGAGCTCCCTTACACTTCAAATACTATGTTAAAATGTCTTTTTCAAAATACAACTTTTGAGCGGCCATTATTTTTGTTACAACCTAATATATATGTATGGGGTCAGATGAATGAATTGTCGTCTAAAGTACACAAAAATAAAAATAACACTGATATAACGTTTTAAGAGACAGTTACCAAAATTACACCAAAAATATCTGGAAATACTAAACAGTTAATTTATTCAATAAAATTGATCTGGTTTCAAGCGACCTTCCAGACGACTTCGGAATTTCTTGCATTTCTTTTGGATAGTCTCCTTGTTTTAGTTGATAAATGCTGCTATAATACTTGCCTTCATTTCATCTTTGGTTTTCCAACAAGTTTTGCTGGTCTCTCGCTCATCTACGCCCCACACATAATACTCAAGAGGGTTGCAGTCTTCGGAGTTACGTAGCCATATGTAAGGGATGATGTGGACGCAGAAATCATCTGACAGCCATGGATGGGTTCTCCTGCTTGTGTGGCATGGTGCAGAGCACCGTTGACAGACATGGGGTCTTCTAGCAGCCGCCCTCTTGACCCAGGGCAGCACTACCTATTCAAGGCACCTGATGTAAGTCACCGTGTTGAGTTTAAGACCCTCACTAATAAATTTAAGAGTTCTTTTCTTATCAAAACAATCAGAGTGAGCTGCCGTATCTTCGTAATCACCATTAGACTCATCTAATACTTTCGGAATCCTTTGCACTGTCCTCAGATTGGAATCCAAACTTTCTGAAATGTTCGTATTGGAACTTCCGGCGCGTAAATTTGAATGCTTTCAAAACGAAGCTGCTATCTGTTAACCATCACAGATAATCGCTTCTACCCTCCCCATTAGCATGGACTAGGCTTGTCTCCCTGAAAGCAAAACACTGCGCTTCCTCGGGTTAACTCTCACAACAGACCTCAAGGGGAATGACTATATAGAATCCATAGCTAAATCCTCTGCTAAGAAAGTCGGTTCTCTGTGTATAGCCAGGAAGTTTTTTTCCGCTTGAAACAATCCTGCATATATATAAATCTACCATCCGCTCGTGCATTGAGTACTGCTGCCATATCTAGTCGAGTGCTCCTGCTATCCACCTGGGTGTCCTTGACAAGATCCAAGGGAGAATCTGTAATGTGATAGATCCCGACTTGGCAGCTCGGATACAGTCACTTTCTCACAGGCGCAATGTGGCTTCCCTGTGTCTCTTCTACAAATACTTTCACGGTTTCTGCTCCGATGAACTTAGCTCATTGGTGCCGCCTATATATAAATTTACTCGAGTGACAAGATTAGCAACTAGGTTCCACCTTTTTACTATGAAACCAATAAATTGTAAACGCAAATTCTACTCCACAGCTTCTTTTCTCGCACTTCCCGCCTGTGGAATTCCCTTCCATTTACTTGTTTTCCCGATAGCTATAATCTCCAAGAATTTAAATGTAAAAACAATAGTCATCTCCTATCTCACTAACCTGCATCCTCTCTCTCATGCTCCTTTCTACGTCCACTCCAATTTCATCAGTATTCTCATCCTTCTCTTACCCACCTCCTGACACCCCCTATAGCCTGTCACTCTTTCTCATAAATTTCCTCCTATATAACCCCCTGCAAAACAGTGGCAGCAAAATCCCTTGCTTGGAGCGATATGATTATAAAAAAAAAATAATTTCTGTACATTTATATTTCAGAGAATGTAAATAAATCTAAAAGATATGTATGTGTAGCTAATCAGTATTTCATTTACTGATTCGTTTTCTACGGGTTATTAACAGACAAGAAATTATTATTTAAATATAAAGTGGGGAATCAATTTTATATTACAATCAATATATAAATTGATCCCTCACTTTATGGCCACCGTTATTGTTCTCTTATTCATTTTCTGACATCCCCTATAACCTGTCACTCTCTCTCATAACTTTCCTCCTATGTAACCCCCTGCAAAACAGTGGCAGTAAAATTCCTTACTTGGGGTGATATGATTATAAAAAAAATTACAGCATGCCGTTTCTAAAATTGTGCCTGAGTGAATTGCATCATGGTGCTTTTTTTCTCACAGATGATGCCCAACTGACCCTACTATACTGTCCAGTCGACAAAATTAAAAAAACGAACACTGCGCATGAGCGGAATTATAAAAAGGGTAATAATTTACACATAACACCCTGTATATGAGCCATTTATTTGCTGTAAAAAATTCTCAACTTAATTCTTACTACGTTGTACACTGCAATCAGAGTGGCCATTAAAATGGAATCTAAGTCAACATTGTGAAATCACTGTTTAAATTGTTCTTTACTTTTTTTCTTAGATTCCACAGTCACTAACTGACATTCAGCACATAAACGAAGGTTCCGAACGAGATCTCGCACTCACGCGTGAATGCAGAGTAACGTCCCTCTTTACCTCCTCTTCTTTGCATATATGCGTGGTTATAAATCATCAAAGAGCATTATGATTTGTATTAAAAATACAATGATGAATGTTTGTGCATACATTTCTGCACGCAGTTTCGGGAAGATGACATAAATATGTGTATCGATTTCAATTATGCTCATCTATTATTCACTCTTCACTGATTTTCCGGAATTTTCCATTTTCATTAATCTTCACATTATTCGGATTTCACCATTTTCTAATTCAACTCAATATTTCGACCCATATTTTCAAATTTCAGCCTTACTCATGTGAATATTGAATTTGGTAATCTCCCGGTATTATTAAGTACTTTTATTTGACTCTTTTTAAAAAAAATTCTCTTCAATGGCATGTTGATGACAGTATGAAAGATTATTATTATTATTATTATTATTATTATTATTACAGATAAGAGTTATAAAAGAACGTAACACACACACACACACACACACACACACGCACGCACGCACACATTTTCTTTTTTTTAAACTTTTTCTGTTGTTTTCTTTTACTTTTGGAAAATTGCACTAAAATGCCGGATAATGTCTTTTTTTTAGCGTACTATCATGTGACAATGGAATCTGAAAAAATGGCGGTTTTAAGCGTAAAAGCTTCTTTTCGGTTACAATGGCTACCTTCATTATCAGAAGGAATTCTTCTTTCGACAGAAAATGATGGCTTTTACTGACTTCCTGTAAATAGCCATTGATGTCTTTGTAATTCTTCCACTTACTGTACAGAAACGAAAACATACACCCGCACATGCAGATACGACACACATACACACATTAGTGTATATATATGTACGTCATGTGTTAGGCAAACAAGTTTGTATATACATATATGAGTGTATCCTTGAATATATATGTGTACCCCCACATGTGCGCACATTCACCCACACTAATCCACCTTCCTAAATGATCTCCCATAATCACACTGGACACTTTTCTGGCTTTTTAGAAATGGACTACGGTAATTTTGCAAAAGATTTAGAAGAAAATTTTGCATTGTTTATTATTATTATTATTATTATTATTATTATTATTATTATTATTATTATTTACAGTTCTCATGTTTTTACGCGAAGGAAAAATAAAAAAGTACAAATTGTTATTCAAAATTTCTCCATGAAAAGCTTACTTTTCGTAACACACAGTTTCAACGGTCTTCTTCGAAGACTTGCTTGCTGTTTTAAAAGTGACACACAAAAAAGAAGACAAAGGTTATTGGCAAAAGTCCGTATTACTTTGGATATACGCGCGTTCAAATTTCTCATTATTCTGGATAGCATGTCTTATATAAAAACAAATATATAGCCTATGCCAGTATCGGCAATTTAAAGATTAGTTATCCACTTTTCCATTTTTTTCTTTTCTTTCTAGCTTCTTATTCCGCTGCATATTGTTGAGTACACGGGCACATCGTCGACGTCCAATGTTCAATAAGCCGCACTTGTAGATCATTAGTTGTGTGTTCATCACTAAGCGCCTTATACTTTGGGACTTTGTGCTTAAACTAAGCTGCAATAAGTAAAAATTTTAACTGCTGTTCTACACACAAGTGGACGAGCGTTAGATCTTGCATGAAGATCGCTGAATATCAGTAGGCGTTCGTTTGTTTTTAGATGCGTATATCTTTATACAGGTGCTAATGGCACGATGTAAATTAATAATGAATGCTAATGGGACTATGTAGCTTAGTACTATCTGCTGCTTGGTCGGGCAATCAGCGACAAGACCGCTTCATCTGCCAGGCTTTTCTGGGAAGGAGAATGTCTAAACCAGCTGTCGGCAACCACTGGCCCGCAGGCCACATCCGGCCCTCGAGGGAATCTTGTCCGGTCCACTGCCTTACTCTGGACACCATATAAAATTTAGGTAAACCAAACCAAAGTGACAGTTGATAGTCTGAATATATTGCTTCGAAATTAAAATAAAAATATTTCTTTTTACCTGGAGAATGTGTTTTACTTTTATTTTTTATTTGTAGGGATCGCCAAAATTAGCTTACGGTCTCACTTTCACTTTTTCTGTGAAATTGCTTTCGTTAGCTGGCACATTTAAATGAATATAAAATAGTGTTTTCAACCGATTTTAATGGAATTTTTTTCAATACTGATTTATGAAACATTTATTTTTAAGATGTATTTTTTTTTAACAAAATTCCCGTCAGATATTAAATTATATTGAATCCTTTCTTTCTTCAAACACATTGAAAGTTTATTCACATATTTAATAACATGGTTCTTCTCCATGACACTGGAGCCATAGCTGTTTGGCTCTCCTTCATGACTGTACATAGCTTTTTGACTCTGACTCTCCAAAAGGTTGCCGACTCCTGGTTTAGTCACTCAACAGGATTAAAAAGACGAGTAAAAACAAAGGGAATGAAGAATGTAACTGCAGAGACAAAAATAAAAGCTCATTTGACGGAGTTTGTAAAAAGGAGTTATTTACAAAGCAAAAGTATAGACAAAGAAAAATATAGTTAGGATCTACTGGAAGAATTTCAAAATATTGTTGGTATAAGCACAAGTCCATATTCAAGTTAGAAAACATTAAAACTTGTATCAAATTGGCTAAACACGTTCGAAAATTGTAAAAAAAAAATTTTTTTCAAAGATCCTGATATAACATGGAGTATATTAAAAAGGCCAAACTCTACAACGTTGGTGATGTCTGCAGATTCTGCTAAGAACAAAAAGTTAACTATAATATTATTTTCAAAAAGAAAAAAATCTAAATGGAAGATCCGAAATGATATTCAAAAAATCACACCAGAAAAATATTTTTGGATCATACAAATTTGGATGAAAATGTTTAAAACGCTTGAAAATCTCCTCCCTAATTTTGAAATTTCAGTTATTTTAAACTTCCAGTTGTGCGTTCGTCGAAATCCCTGTTGTACGTTTGAAAATAATCAAAACGTTAGAGAATCAGTTGTTATAAACGCCTGCAAATGCCAAAAGGTTGAAACCAAGGTTGCGTAAACAACATACTTCCAAATGAAAAATAAATATAAGCTCTACATTATATATGTATTATGCACTTTTAATATAACTATATACTAGTTGCTATGGGGAAACACACATATTCCTCAGATAATGGACTCTCCTTCCTATATTAATAAGAGTTAACCGGAAGTTAACGAGAGAATCTCTTAGAAGTACTTGGGAAGTTCATGGGAGTTCAGTAGAACTACTAGGCCGTTGATATTAGTCGGCAGTTAGCCGAATACTAAGGAGTCAGCTTTCAGTGGAAGATTACCAAGTTCCTAACATTTCGGGTACGTTAAGTCGATTAGCAACCGACATAGCACGATTATAGCCTACAGTGCGAAAACTACTCCACAACACTAGTCTAATTTAATTATGCACCCAAACTGGTTAACAATACAATAATTATATATATATATATATAGCTTGGTACAAGGAGCAAAGGTCTGAGTGTCCGGTGGGAGTTATATCGGAATGGAATGTTTTTACGTATTTATATTTTTGTCCGTTGGCGGTGATGTGGAACTTTCGCATCCACGCTTTTTTTTCATCCACGGGGATGTGGAATTTTTTTTTCATCCACGGTGATGTGGAATTTTCCCATCCACGCCTTTTATTCTGCTATGGAAATGGTCCGATAAATCATATGCCACTGTCTTCACAACTGCTTTTTCATATTGATCGTGACTGAATCCACAGGAGACGAAGGTCGTTTTCAGAGAGTTCATGTATATCTTCAGCGGGACCTAATTTCTCCGTCGTCTTGAGTCTGAACGTCCGAATAGAATAATTTTGGGAGACGATAGTTTTCTCTTTTCTTGCCATCTGGCCAGCACATTGCACTTAAGCCCTGTTCCTTAAGCATAGCTAGAACCATTCATGGTAATGAGTGAATGTTGATTGCTTGTTTGTTTGTTTCTGTTTAACGGCCTATCAACATCTAAAAGGTCATTTAAGTCCAGAAACGTATTTTTATTTTAAATCAGTTATTTTTCTTTCAAAAACGGTTTGTTGGGAACATTTTTCATTCACAAAAGCTTTGTTGGTAACATTTTTTATTCAAAATAGTTTTGTTGGTAACATTTTTTATTCAAAATAGTTTTGTTGGTAACATTTTTCATTCAAAACAGTTTTGTTGGTAATATTTTTCATTCAAAAATGTCTTGTTGGTAACGTTTTTCATTCAAAAAAGGTTTGTTGATAACATTTTTTATTCAAAAGTTTTGTTGGTAACATTTTTCTTTCAAAAAAGTTTTGGAAATACTCTCATAGCATTTTGACCCCGGTTTGGAGGTTAACTATTTACCCATAGCTGGGACCCTAACACGTGCTACCACTGTGGGTCAGGGTGAACCTGGGAACAACAGCAATTATGAGGTGGTTCCACGCTTCTCAGAACCTCCTAATCAGAGGCCTTGCTGCCGGATGCAGTTTATCGTCATTCCCAGGACTGGTGGATTCAGAACTTTAGCCTTAGCGATAAAGCTGCCACTATGTAGGTTTAAAATGATGCCGACATAATGATTCGTGTTTGTGTTTGTAATTTTGTGTGTTTGTCTATACATACATGAGTGCGTAAAAATAAATTTTATTAGTCATAGAATTTTACTCGTTTGATTGAAAATAAGACTGTAAAGAGTAAACACTTTCTTAAATAAAGAAGATAAAACTTCAATAAACTTCTATTTCTGGTTTTGACTTATTTTTCTAAAGAAAAAAATCGGTGATCCAAAAAGAAAAAAAAATACATATAACATCCTGAAAAAGCGAGTTCTTTCGGCAATGGCAACAGTTCGAGCATCGCTTCTTACATAGTTCTCTAACGTTGACAATACTGCATTTAATACTACAATATATCCACAATATAGATCTTTAGGTAATTGCCATTGCTACATGGAACATGCGTGAGAGAACTGACAACTGCGGGTATATATTGTAAAAGGCTTTATTTCCTTTACAGTACTTGTGCAGGTGTGAAAACTGCAATTAAGACAAACAAATAACATGAGCACATGGAGAAAGAATATACACAAGGATAGTTAATTACAAAATCTGAAAAAAATAAGAAAATATGCAATGAAATTTACATAGATAGTTATAACAAAAACAAGGGAACTTGTAACAAGGGTTTAAATAAGCAGGAATCGTTTGTGTCGCCAAAGCAATACATTTTTACAAATTAAGAAAAGGTCCGAAAGGCAATAAAACTTTAGAAGAATTAAATTCCATTAATTATAAAATTTGTCTAGGGTTTACTGGAAATGTTAATTACCTCGTTAGCACCTCGTGTGGTCTATGGCAATATAGTTACTCCGTAACAGTACCGAAAAACGAATGTGCTGCTACTGGAGATAACAAATTTACGTCTGCCCTCTTAGGAGGTCTCAATTCAAAAAGCTGTTAAGGGGGTTTCTATTTCTTACGCAGAGGCCAAAATCCTATATTCTAGAAAAGGTTGCCCTAAAAACAGCTTATTCGTTATATTTTTACTTATTTATTCTAACTTAACTGTTTCTGTTTTATACTTTCTATTTAGACCTCATAATTGTTTTACGTTGTTCTAAAATATAAGGAACTATATTTTCTGGCGACATTGTCCTAAGGGGTGACAAGGGCATCGGTCAAGAATTCAGGGCTGGCTCTGGCGAGAAAACGAACTTGCTGATTTTTACACTGGGTTTGGTAGCAAATGGTACCTAGCGGTAGCTACACTGGGTATGACGGTAAACTGCATCCGGCAGCAAGACCTTTGATTGTGAGGTTGTGAGGAGTATGGAATTACCTCTTAATTGCTGTTGTTCCCAGGTCCACCCTGACCCGGAGTGGTAGCACCTATAAGCAAATAGTTACCCCCCGAACTGGGGTCAAAACACTATGAAAGTATAGAAATTGACAAAGATTTTTATAGAAATATATATATATATATATATATATATATATATATATATATATATAAACTTTTATAGAAAAATATACATGTTTGAAGAAAAAATATTACCAACAATACAATTTTTAGGAAGAAATTATTACTATAACACATTTTTGAAGGAAAAAATTATTCCCAGCAAAACATTTTTGAATACAAAACTAGAAGACATTTTTAGTTTTCTAAAATAAAAAAGAATAAAAACAAACAAAAATCATTAAAATCTGACTAACTCAACCTCCTCACTATAACAAGACATTAAAAATACCTTAAACCCCACCTTTTTGGCATTAGATAACCCACAGAGGTGTTGATATGCCGTTAAACAAAACTCAAACTCAAACTCCGATATAGATCTTTAAGTATTTTTAAAATAGTTTGTTATTTGCAAATAGAACACCGTTAAAACTGTAAAAACCCAGACAAAATGGAACAACAGAAAAAGAAATCTATTGTGTACGAACCATTTTGGAAAGTCGGTTGGTAATGACTAAATTTAAGACTAAAATCAAGGATGGTAACCTGAATATCAGATTCGTGTCCTTTGCAATCTTTTCTCATTGTGAGCATCTCAGGTGCAAGAGAAGCGTGGAAAACTTTTAAATCAAAGCTGATCAAGTTTTACAAACGGCCAGCTTCTTGAAACTCTTGGGATATAGTTCAGCAATAGATGCATAGACTAACAAACTTTTCTCAAGATTAACTTTAAAAGAATTATATATTTTATTTCTTACACATTAACGTTTCGTTTTACACACTAAACGATTTTTCTGTCTGAATTAACAAATTGGGTTTTATGTCGAACATAATAACACAGTTTTACTGAAATGTTAATTGCCGGAACCCATTTGAAGAAAAGTTTCCACAACCGGAAGTTAAACATTTTTTAAATGTTTCTCGACTTTATTAGTGTGTGCATGATTGGGTGATTACTGACATTTTTCAACGAAGAACAAATTACATTACACACATCTATTTACATCAGACGTAGCACAGTCTGTAATAGATCAGTTGGTATTAATGTCGTCTTTTGCTACGTCTCTCAGCTGACATAACTATTTTCAAGAAGTTTGGTGGTAATTTTTCTTTACATTTAAACTTATTTAGCACTAAATTTCATAGAAAAAAAACAGTAAACTCATGCACAGGAGGCACATTCATGAATGTACACATACACAGTGAGAGAAAACTAATGTTTACGTCTTCGTTAATTCAGCGCGATATCTGTTTGTGTGTGTGTGTGTGTGAATGCGTGTGAGTGCATATGTGTGTGTGACAGAGAGATCTCCTTCTTCTTCTTCTTCTTCTTTGTGCCATGTCCTTTCAGGACGTAGGCGATTATGGCCTTCCACGTTTTCCTATAACTGGTGGCTCTTATCACGCTTTCTCCTGTAACATCTTTTCATCCATCTGCTCAGGTCCTTCAAATATGTTATCTGCTGTTTTCCTCTGTCTCTTTTCCTCTCTATCTGGCCTGGTAGTATCAGATTCTCTAAGCCCTCCTTCCTTATTGCATGTCCCAGGAACTTCAGTTTTCTCTTCCTGATGCTCAATATTAATTTTCTTTTCGTTTCCATTCTTTCCAATACCTCAGTATTGCTCACATGCTCGGTCCACGATATCCGCAGTATCCTTCTGTAGAACCACATTTCAGCTGCTTTAAGTTTTCCCTTCATCTTTGATGATATTGTCCAGCATTCACTGCCATATTGAAGAACTGACAACACATAGCAATTCAGTACTCTCTTCTTTGTTTCCAGTGAAAATTTCCTGTGTTTTAGTACTTTGATCAGCTTCTTGAACGCGTCATTCGCCATGCCAATTCGCCTTTGGATCTCTGTGTCGCACTTGCTGATTTTCGTTAGAACACTTCCCAGATATTTAAATTTTCGTACCTGCTTGATTTTAACACCCCCCACCTGTATTTGACACTTTGCGCTGCTTTTTTTGCTGATAACCATGCATTCGGTTTTCTTGCAGTTTATTTGTAGTTCCTTCTTGTCACTCTCTTCAGTTACCTTCTGCAGGAGGTCTTGCAGTTTCTTTTCCGTGTCTGCAATCAGTACTGCGTCATCTGCGTATCTTATTTTCTTCAGATTGTGGCCTCCGATGACTAATCCTGGTATAACATCTAGGGTCCTCAAAATATTCTTGCTGTTCAAATTAAATAGATCCGGTGAAAATACACATACCTGTCTTACGCCCCTTTCTATATTTGTATATCTGTTTTGTAATATGACGCATTAAGCTGATTGTTCGGTGTAGTTCGTACTCGTTTGCACCTGGCTTCTTAGGCAGAGCTATGTAAATAGACTTGCATAGGTCGTCTGGCATTAGAGATACATTGTGGGAATTATGTTAAATAGTGAATTATAAACAGATATTTTTCAAATATTGTTAACAAGTTCATTCATATTGTCGAAAACATATCGGATGATAAGACAAAATCAGTCAGTCAGTCAGTCAGCTGAGTGCCATACGTGATACACGCTTAGGCGAACATGATTCGAAAGAGACATGACTGATTGGACAGAAGATTACCCCGCAATAGGTTGCCATTGCTTTCTGCGCAAGACTGGTTGCCAGCCAAGACTATAGAAACCAATCTCTCCTTCTATTTAACCCATAACTGGAAGGAAGAGACGAATTAATACCTTTCCCAAGGGTATTTGCGCGTAAGTGAATGTAACGAATTTGACTGGAATTCGAACTCGGCTCTTTGATTTCTCGATATCCACTGAAAGTCCATGTGTAAACACGCAACGCGACTTCCAGCCAAGCTTACCACCGACCGGACAATTTTGCATTTCTATCTTTGATTTCGTCGGTGGTTCCGAAACTTGAGGAAGAATTCGCAAGGTAACACGATGAAAGAAAAAACGCCACACCCAGAAATAATGCAAACACTTTTATCATATTATATAGATGATCTGGGGACAACTTTTCTCCACCAACTCCTCGCCCATCTTGTGATCTCGACGTGGTAGACGACAATACAAAAATGGAAGTTTCGGAATCGCGACATGGACACGTTCGTCTCCCGCCAAAGACGGACAGCATTCACCCCGAACCCAAGCATGACTGTTAATATAGACCATCATCCGGATATAGCTCATTTCTGGTTATGTTGGCACTTGATCTCCGAAAATCACTTTACTTCCGATTTCTTTTCGAATAAAGTAGATGCTGCTTATAAGTCAGTCAATTAAGTGCCATACGTGATACACGCTTGGGCGATCATGTCTCAAAAGAGGCATGATTGACTGGGCAAAAGATTATCTTGCAGTAAGTTGCCATTGCTTTCTGCAGAAGACTGGTTGCCAGCCAAGGCTATAGAACCCAATCTGTCCTGCTATTTAACTCATAGCTGGAGGGAGAAGATATAGATTATATTACATTATTATATTAATGATAATTAGTGGGGGATCAGTTTATTAATTCATAAGAATAGAAAACCGATCCCCCACTTTATGCCCTGTAGAAGTTTTAGTGATGTTTCCAACTATTATATTCATTCAGTCAGTTAAGTGCCATACGTGATACACGCTTGGGCGATCATGTCTCGAAAGAGACATGACTGACTGGGCAAAAGATTATCCCGCAGTAGGTTGCCATTACTTCTTGCGGTAGACTTGTTGCCAGCCAAAGCTATAGAACTCAATCTGTCATGTTATTTAACCCATAGCTGGAAGGAATAGACTATACCTTTCCCAAGGGTATTTGCACGTAAGTGAATGTAACGAATTCATTTGGAATTCGAACTCGGCTCCCCAATTTCTTGTTTCGAGCCGATATCCACTGCATCACAAGAAGACAGAACTTTTTAAGGGAACCGTCGCTGCTGTATTGGTCAGAAACTCGTGAGATCGTGATACCTCTTCTTTCTCTACGTTGGTCTTTCTAGAATCACACATATAGATTAATAGACCGGAAAGGATTATAGCACCGAGGTTAGATTTACACAAATGGAATGTTTAGACATTCTTCTGACGATTTAGTAAAAAATGTATTTGTCGAGATTTTTAGTCTATGATAACCGTAAAAAGGTTTCGCAATGATACAACAAAAACAACAATAATGATAACTTCTTATTTATGTGACTCTTTCTGGTGACCATACTGTTAAGATCAAAGAAACAGACAAACTTAAGAAGTCCACCGACCTGCAGATTGAGTTTGCCAAAATGTGGGCCACAGTTGTCCCAGTTGTCCCGATTGTCATTAGAGAATTAAGGTCTATACCACCGAAATGAATGTTTTACATTATGAAAATCGGACTGACACCTCGTATTCCATCGCTTCTAAACTCTACGTTATTTGGAGTTGCAAATATTTTGCAAAATGTGCTTAGTGATGTCATATATTTTGATGGAGATTACCCAAAATGCAAGATCAACCGTTGAAAGCGAAAAGCTGATTGAAAAATAATAATAATAATAATAATAATAATAATAATATCACTAGACAATGTGCAAACACTATGGAAAGTATGTAAAGAAACACTGGTATGAACATCACCCAGCACCGGTTACACTAATAGAAGATGTCACCATTCTATGGGATTACACCATCTACACAGACAGAAAAATTGAAGCAAATAGGCCGGACGTTATTGTTAAAGACCAGAAAGAAAAAACTTGCTTATTAATTGATATGGCTTGTCCAGCAGATTGTAACATAGCAACTGAGGAATTCGAAAAACTGTCAAAACACAAAAACCTGGAAATTGAAATAGAAAAAAATGTGGAAATTGAAAACAAGAATCGTGCCAATGATAGCAGATGCACCTGGAATGATAAAAGATGGAACAAAACAACACATTGAAAGAATCCCTGGAAACCCTAGCTTAAGAAATATATAAAAAAAATGTCTTGTTAAGTTTAGCTCACACACTAAGGAGAACTTTGTCTATGAAACGCTAGAGATGTTAGGGAGATATAAAATAAACATGAAATGGAGCCATAACAACACACCACGACCTGCCTTAGGTCTTTCCGCAGACTTGGTACCATTGCAAAAATCGAATTATGATGAAAAATGACATAATAATAAATCATCTGGTGCTACACCACACATAGTTCCCAACATAAAATAGTGAATTGAATCCATTGTATTCACTTACGCGCAAATACCCTTGGGAAAGGTATTAATCCGTCTCTTCCTTCCAGTTATGGGTTAAATAGCAGGACAGATTGGGTTCTATAGCCTTGGTCGGCAACCAGTCTACCGCAGAAAACAATGGCAACCTACTGCGGGATAATCTTCTGCCCAGTCAGTCATGTCTCTTTCGAGACATGATCTGCCAAGCGTTTATCACGTATGGCACTTAACTGACATAAAATATCTCATTCAGTGCCACAATTTGTCTGACTTATCTAACATTAACTAGCTGTGCATGCCTCCTAGGTGGATAACCATTGCGTATATCTGATCATGAGCAGTTGTGGTGAAGTATATTGGCCATGTGTCAAGAAGGTTGATTTTTTAAAAAGTTTTCAACAATAGCTACTTGTGAGATAAATTGAGACACCTGAGTATAAGTGGGCAGAGTTACCTAACCTGACATTATTTTTAAGTGGGTGCCACCTGTAAGGTTATGTGTTGCTTGTATCAAAGTCTCTTACCATATCGTGCACATTTGGCTGTGTTGCATGTGTCCTTATCAGACTCGGTGTCTGATATAGTTTACCCCAGCGTCATTTTATTGGCGTGCTCATCTCTATGGCAATCTGACAAAATGCTAATTTAACTACGTAACGAAGCAAGGGTTGCGAGATGTTATAAGAGAAAGCGTGCTAAGAGGAAGACTTGGAAGGCCATGATCGCCTACGCCCTGAAAGGACAAGGCACATAGAAGAAGAACGAATCACTACTATTACCACTACGATCACCATCACTACTAATTCTGCTTTTTGTATTTAATTTAAAAATTATTTTAAATATTACATTCAAGATTTTACATTTTTAAACAATTTTCAAGTTTTTAACAATTTTTAAACCATCATAATTTTAATTCTTTTAACATTTTCAAAATTGATTTAAAAATCCTTACACAGAAAAAAATTATTTGATTTTAGTCTTTTTAAAATTCTTGTTTCTATCCTGGTTTTACAACTTTTAAACTAAATTTATTGCCGTCAGTTAAGATACGTTAACTTTTTTTTCTCTTAAGTTTCCGGTTGAAATTTAAGGGAGCTCATTGGTAACAAACAATAATATTCAGCTTAATAACTGAAACTTAAAATCTGAGAAATTTGAGATTCAGACTAATCTACCAAGCCTGACACCGGATTTCGTATTAGTAAATAAGAAGAAAACATGTTGAATTGTAGATTTCGCTTTTTCCTTGGACTGCAAAGTAAACGTGAAATAAAACGAAAAAGTAGACAAGTTTTCGACATTACCAAAGAATAGATAAAGTAATGGAATATAAAGGTGACGTTAAAGCTGTGCTTGGGACGGCCTCAAAGATTCCTGGAAAATATTGTTAGAACTGAAAATCAAGCAATGGGCTGATACCATCTTTAGGACGGATGTTGAGAAAAGTATTGTTGAGTCTTGTTACCACATGATCTGCGGTGTACGCTATCAGTTACTACTGTTATGAACATTCAATAGATGACTAACTATACCTGAACAAGAGAGAAACTGATTAATCAAAATCAAAATATGAGGAAATCGATAAGAATCCATAAAATCTTGGATTCTAAGCACTAGTTTGATCGGCTCTCTGTGAAAATGTAATTGTGAATAAGAAGACTTATATGCAGTTTATCGACTTTTTACTGAAGGGATTTGAAAACTAAACAAGGAAAATTAATGAAAGTTGATCATTACGGCTTGAACTTGAAGTAAAACTGATAAAAGGAAAAATTTCAGATCAGAATGTTTCATGGGCATTTATGGAGATAAATGAAATTGCAGGTGAAATGACATTGTTAAATATTTGTTAGACAATATTTTTGAGAATCATGAAATTTTCGACAATGAAGTGACAGATATTTTGAGATTTGTATGAAATGTAGTTTGTTGCCAGGTGCGAAAAAACTAAAACATTTTGGCATTTGGATATTTATTTTGTCTACCGGGGCCAGAGGTTCATGCCCCATATTCAAGTTTGTACCGGAAGATAGCTGTCAATATCACGGAAGTGACGTCAAGCTGTCAGTAAATTTTTTGTTGTAATTTTAATTTTGATTTTGAGAAGTCTGAATTCACTCGTCGAAGCGGACGGATGTCCTAAAATCGGGTCTCGTCGTCGTGGTTCAGTGAAAACCGCCGAGTATATGAAGCTTAATGTTCGTCACCAGCCCAACATCACCGTGCAGCATTCGTCGTTCTTTTAATCAAACATTATTGATTTAGCACCGTGGACCCAGAATTGCATTTTTCGTCACAGTCATTGCAGAATTATCATCATCGCCGTCGTAGTGAGAGAGTACCGAATTTACAGCAATATTGTTTTAGAAGAATTATATACCCGAGACAGGAGTATATAACAACATTGGCTGCTTTGTGAATGAGATATTTTTGTATTTCATATCAGTTCAGATAAGAGCTATGATTTTGAATAATTCTTTCAGTTCATTAAGACTGTTTCCAACAGGAAAATTAAAGCAATACACTGTTTTACTCACAATTGCTGAAATATCCGCTTCTGTGTTATATTCACTCAAAGTAAAGACTTTATATGTGCTCGAATGTATTGTCTTCTACGATGGTGAAAAGATCGTGTTGCGTCAAGCTTTCCTAAGCCGTTGAATGTAAAACTCACAACTACGAAACAGGTCTTCAATTTGGTATTAATGCTTTAGATAAAATAGATAAATATATATGAAAAGTTTGAGATAGGAAAAGATTAGGAAACTGATATGTATACTATGTAAGTATTATCGATTTTAAAAGTATATCTCTATATTGAGTGCTATAGGAGTCTACAGACTTAAAATCAATAAATGAAATCGAACAGAAATTAAAAGCTCTGTAGGAAAGGCTGAAACACGTTTAAAAGTTACTACGTTTTACAGCATAAGATGAAGAAATTACGGAGGTTATGTGGAGATTATATTACGATAATTTTCTAAACTTTCGAGAGGACTTTCATAGATAATCAGCATTTAAATAACCTTGCAAGATTTTTAAAACCAATAATTAACTTTTGTTTTCAAATGTGTCGATCGCATAAAAATGACCGAAAAATTAAAAGATTAAAAAAAAATTGAAAGATTCCAATCAATATAATTTCTGTTTGAAATACACCAGAGTATTTTGCTTAGTGGAAATCGTAAATTTACCTATTTAGCTTTCAAATAAAACTAAAATAAAAGTTTCAAAAATTTTTTTTTATTTTTTAAAATTGAATTTAAAATTTAGATATCGAAAATGAATGGAGGTACGTACAGAATAGAATTTAAGCCATGAGGATATAAGACAGAAACATAAATATGAATAGATTGACAGTTGAATCAAACTGAGCACGTTTCATTTACAAAGACAAGAAATCTTAAAATGTTTACGAAAGAAAGAACTTTTTAATTATGTAGAATCATGTTTTTGTAGAATTAATGTTGTTAAAAAACGTTTCAGTTGATTCATTTTTTATTTCTGGTTGGGTATAATACGAGTAAAAAGTATGAGTAAAAGAAAAAGAAAAACATTAAAAAGAGTACATTATTATGTTATTATGGACTCTTCCGTCGATTTCGACGTATGAGCGTCTAACACAGACAACCACACAAAGAATCGTTTAAAGTGGTGAAGGCTTGTGCAGCACCATCCATACTTTTTGGAACTGCTGACAACAAACAGACGTCTGCCACAGATCGCATGAACAACAGACCTCAGTTATTTAACCAATAACTGGAGGGAAGGGACGCATTAATACCTTTCCCAAGGGTACCAGTGCGTAGGTGAATGCAAAGTGTTTGACTGGAATTGGAACTCGGCTCACCGATTTCCCCCTCCGAGCCGACATCCACTGCACCACAACGCACATCCGTTTAAAACGGAGTATATATATATATATCAGTAAATTAATCTAGAGAGCCAACAAACCTACCAAGGTTTCACCTAAACGGATCTTCAGAGAAGGTTGGCTCAAGGCTTCCCCGAAGATCCAATAGATAAAGTAATGGAATATAAAGGTGACATTAAAAATGCGCTTGGGACGGCCTCAAAGATTCCTGGAAAATATTGTTAGGACTGGAAATCAGAGAATGGGCTGATACCCAGGACGGATGCTGAGAAAAGTATTGTTGAGTCTTGTTACCACATGATCTGCGGTGTACTTTCCCTGAAGAGCTGTTTAGGTGAAACCTTGATAGGTTTCTTGGCTCACTAGGTTAATATACTTATTCTGCTCTGCTTACGTATTGAGCGATTTTTTGTTATTGATTACTCGTTTCGAGTTTTTTCTTTGGGGTACGTACTGGCTCGATCCAAATCGCTGTGGCTGATGTTCATGTGCTTAGCTCTTTCTTTTTTCACAGCCATTTTTTCATTCCGCATATATACGAGGAGGATTTTTCGAAACGAGTATAGTGATGAGTATGCATTTATATATATATATCAGTCAGTCAGTTAGGTGCCATACGTGATACACGCTTGGGCGATCATGTCTCGAAAGAGACATGACTGACTGGGCAGAATATTATCCCACAGTAGGTTGCCATTGCTTTCTGCGGTAAACTGGTTGCCAATCAAGGCTATAGAACCCAATCCGTCCTGTTATTTGACCCATAGCTGGAGGGAAGAGACGGATTAATACCTTTCCCAAGGGTATTTGCGCGTATATGATTGCAATGAATTCAACTAGAATTCTAATATATGTCCTAAATAACAAAAGATTAATCTGATTAGGACTTTGACCCACAGGGCACTAATAATTTGTTCAGTTCACACCTTGAAAAATGAAATTATTGTTTAACTAGTATCTTCGGGAATAATGGTTATGCGTCATACATTGTTCAATCAGTTATTCGAGATAAGATTGCTAGGTTTAATAAAATTAAATCTGCAACGATTAGTAAATGTCCGGTCTGTCTTCGAGTACCGTGTTTGGGTAGGGTTAGTGAGTCCTTCGCCAAGCGGATTTCATTTAGTTCACATGAGTGTTATTATGCAGCTAACGTTCGTGTTGTTTTTAAAACTAGGCCTGTCCTTCCATCTATGCGTAAAGGCGTTCTACCCCCCTCCACATAATTCTGTTATTTATTATTTTAAATGTAGTTGTGGATTTGACTAGATAGGTAGAACGACGCAGCGTCAGGATGTTAGGATTAAGCAGCATGTGCCTGGTAAAATACTCAATAAGATGTTTTTGTCTGGTGATACGACTTGAAATACATACGGGTCTTGCATTGTAGATCATTTGATAAATAGTCCGAATTGTGCTGCGGGTTTTAGTGTGAATTGGTTTTCTGTTTTGGTCAGAGCACATTCGTTGTTCCATCTGTTGGAGACGCTGGTTATCAGGTCTAGGTGATCCTCCCTTTGTAAACAAAGGGACTGTTTGCTTGGGCCTGCTCTGCTGGGTCTCTAGCATCTTCAGATGTAATAACTTTTATTCTTCCCTTTCCGTTCATTCATGTCATCCATGACAAATTTTGTTCATAATTTTTTCCGCGTTTACAGTTCTGATGAGAGGGAGACGAAACCGGTCGACTGAGTTTTTTGTTTTAAAATTTATCATGGCCTGTTATAGTAAAAAATTTCTTGTCTTTACCGCCATAATACGATAGTCGCTTTCTCACCGACACAGTGTGGCTTCCCTGTCTCTTCTACAAATACTTTCACGGCTTCTGCTCCGATAAACTTAGCTCACTGGTACCCCCTATATACGAATTTCCTCGAGCCACAAGATTAGCAACTAGGTCCCACCCTTTTACTGTGAAACCGATAAATTGTAAACGCAAATTCTATTCCACAGCTTTTTTTCTCGCACTTCCTGCCTGTGGAATTCTCTTCCACATACTTGCTTTCCCGACAGTTACAATCTCCAAGAATTTAATGTAAAGTCAAGAGTCATCTCTTGTCTCACTAACTTACATCCTCTCTCTCATGCCCTTTTCTCCGTCCACCCCACTCTCATCAGTAATCTCTTCCTTCTCCTACTCTCTTCCTGACACGGTCTGCAACCTCTCACTCCTCATGACATTCCTCCTACGTAACCCCCTGTACAACAGTGGCTGTAAAATGCCTTGCCTGGGGCGACACGATTATAAAAAAAAATCTGTGAGATAAGTTGCTGATGGTTGCGTGAAAATGCGTGGGACTTTTTAGTTGTGACAGGTCACTGTTTAGCAGGAATTTATTAAGAAATATTGAGGCTCTTCCACATAATATGGTCATTTTTCTCAGGTCTGTCTTTATAATACACATCCATGAGGAGTTACTTACTTTATATTTTATTTGAATTATATGCTTTGATATGAGAAATATTGAGGGCTCGGTATTGTTCAGCACTATTTTGCTTTTTAACATTATACTCCTTTCCTGAAGTCTAACTCTTTATCAGGCTATAGAACACTTTCTCAGCATGATTCAAACTTTTTCTGTTTTTTTTTTCAAATAAAGATGATTTTTTGGCACTTTCATCTTGGCTGGAAAGGCATTCCCCTACTGTTGTTGTATGCCTAGTAGGGATATACCAACTTACCAATTTCAGAAGTAACAGTTGTTGACTACATAATAATTGTGTGATAACGAATGACACGCTTAGTTGTCATTGGTCACTCTTCATAGAGATTTTTTAAATATATATATATATAGTGTATCGAGGCAGCAAATAATTTTCTAAACATATACTGTGAAATATAAGAGACAATGAATATCTATTATGTTTAATCATGAGCCGTTCTAGACGTCGTATTTTAGCTTTAATTTCAGTTGAAAATAAAGACAAAAATTCTCCAACATTTGGATAATTTTTAATTAATAATAAGCTTAGAACAATATTAATAAAAAATTATCCAAGTGTTGGAGAATTTTTGTCTTTATTTTCAACTGAAATTAAAGCCAAAATACAACGTTTAGAACGGCTCATGATTAAACATAATAGACATTCATTTTCTCTTATATTTAACAGTATATATATATATATATATATATATATATATATATATATATATATATATACTACAGGCCATAATTATTAGGACACTCCAGTATTTCATACTATTTCTAGTATTTATTGCCAGGTGGATAATTCTAAATGAAAATGAAAAGTTTCTTTTGTTAATACTGCACAATAACCTGTGCATCAAATGAACTGTTCTGGTGTCCAGTTTTTTGTGCTCTCTTCCCCATGCTAATCTCTTCTTCTTGTTGGCTGGTCAAAGTAAAGGCTTCTTGGCTGCCTTGTAAAATTTTGCTAATAATGACGAAAGAACCATTCTATTTTCATTTTAAATTATCCACTTGGTAATAAATACTAGAAATAATATGAAATATATCATTTAAAAAAATGGGGTTTCCTAATAATTATGGCCGGTAGTGTATATACGAAATTTTACGAAATCCGTTACGAAATGGATTAATTCCGACATATTTTAAATTTGTGTGTTTAAATTTTATTTATTAATGGGTATATGAGTATATACTCTATTTTTATAGAGTATATTCATTTATATCTATCGACCTGAATAATCGAGAAATTTTGCTAAGAAAATATACGTCCTCCTGAACAGCGAAGACATCACAATAATAGCCTTCACAAAACTTCGAAGTCAACATAACTGATCAGCAAAGTGACAGTTCTTCTTCACATTAATTCTAGTAACACTCTGTCTCTGTCTTTTTATCGAGCACTTCATAATAAAAACCCTGCTTACCTAGAATGCCTTTTTTAAAACCGTATCACCCCGAACAAGGCGGTAACGCCACTGATGTGCAGGGGCTACATAAGAGTAAAATGATTAGGTACAAGAGAGTGAAGAGAAAGACGAACTAGTTAGAAAGGAGCAAGAGAATGATGGGAATACAGGTGTGATGACAGTTGCAAAGGTGGAGAGAAAGGAAAGGATATACAGGGTGGTGAAGAAAGAACTAGAGTCAAGTGGTTAAGAGATGAGTATTGACATTGCATTTAAATTCCTGGAGGTTGTAGCCTTCAGGAAAGCAAGAATATGGAAGCGAGTTCCACAGGCGGGAAGTGCGAGAAAAGAAGCTGCAGAAGTAGAATTGTCGTCTGCATTTGGTTGATCTAACTCTGAGTGGGTGAGACCCAGTTGTCAGTCTGGTTGCACGAGTAAACACCTGTTGCAGAGGCACCAGTAGCTTAAGTTCGTTGGAGCAGAAGCCATGAAAGTATTTATAGAACAGACAAAGGAAAGCCACATTACTGATTCTCCTTTGAAGCCTGTCAAGAACACTGAGATAAACAGTAGGGGCGCCTGAACATATATGGCAGCAGTATTCCATGCCCGGAAGAATGGTTGATTTGTATATTTGCAGGATGAATTCACGCGGGAAAAACATCCTGGCCCGACACAGTGACCTAACCTTTCTAGCAGTGGATTTAGCTATTGACTCAATGTAGTGGTTCCATTTGAGATCAGAAGAGAGGTAAGGCCGAGGAGGCGCAGTGTATTGCTCTCAGGGAGACTCGCTTGTTCCATGCTTATGGGAGGTAGGAGGGTTTGGACCAGTAAACTAATGAAAAAGAAGCAATTTTGGCACTAAGCATCTTTAAAATTGAACAATATATATATATTACAAGAAAGTGAAAGAAGACGTAGATTAAAAGCCCACTGTTCAAGCATTTACTTTTATAAAGACTGCTCGATACAGAGTAGAGCTTAATATTGTAATTTTGTTATTACAGTGGTTTATAAAAGCATAATATCACGACACAAAAATTTTCATTTTTCAGAACAAAACTGTTTCTCTTCAGCTGACATGTTAAAATAAATAGTGAAAAAGATTTATTTTCGAAAATATAAGATGTATTTCTGGTAATTTAATGTCTACCCTTTAAAAGATCTAAGGTTCCACTATGTATCTTACCCAGACAAAATTAAAAAGTGAAATGTCTAGATCCTGCCCCCTTCCATAACACAAATTTTCAAAATCTCCATGGTAACATAATTCTAAAGTTTGATTGAACACCTTTGACACATCTAAATGCATTTCCTCTAACGACCACTCCCTAATTTTCTATTTAGTTCATAAATACATTTTTGGTGCTTAGAGGATCTCTTCAGTGATGTTCTGCCTTCATTGCTGATTCATCATGACGAAGATTAACGAAATGGTCTTTAAACAACCGACAATTTGAAATGATTTGTTTGAACATTATTTTTGATCGATACTCGTATTTAAGTAGATATTCTCTTTATAATCAAACAGTAATATATATTTATTTCTATCGGCCTGATTATATACGATAATTTTTTGTTACGAAGCTCCTGCCGAATGACAATCACATTTTCGTAACAAAAATTTATAGTAAATAATCAGGCCGGTAGAAATAAATATATAATACTGTTTGATTATAAACAGAATATCTACTTAAATACTAGTATCGATAAAAAATAATGTTGAAACAAATCATTTCATATATATATATATATATATATATATATATATATATATATATGAATGAAAGAAAACTCTACCCATAATTAATCCGTTATAAATCTAGAGTTTATTTCGGTAGTTGTAAAAATACAACCTTCTCCATCATGCCCGAAAAATTGCATGAATGCCGGAAGTAAACAACGAGCAATTTATATTCACCGGAAATGGTCCGAAATATGGGAAAAAATAAACAAATACATTGGCTTTTAACCAATCTTCCATAAACATATACACGCAGATATACGTGTGACCACGCATACGCAGAGATAATATGTAAGGGGCTCTGTGATGCTTGGTTAATTGGCCTTGTGCCAAACACCTCCGAAGTCTCCACAATTGAAATTCCAGAAGGTTGATGGTCGAATGTTGAAATGTGAGAGGATAAAATATTTCTTGTGTACATTAAAGTAAAGTTTAATTTACAGAATGAAAAATTATAAGAACAATAATATAAATGAAATTCGTTAACTGAACACTATAATATATTTGCGAAAAGATAAATGTTCATTGAGAAAATGCATGCAGCTTTGTTCTTAAAATTGTTCGTAGTAGTAATGTAGGTATTAAAAATATTCGCAGAAGTTTAGAGTTCATGGTTGTTTAGTAGCGGAATGTTAAGTCTTTGTTCCTTCCTCTTTTTAGTAGGTCACGACAGGTTGACAAAAAGGCAAAACAAATAAAGGAGTGGTACTTAACACGTACATTTGGTTGTTGCTTGAACTTTTTAGTGGCGTGGTGTGAAAAGGAAGAAGACGTTGGAAGAAGAAGTGGAATGAAACTGTTACGTACCCTGCGTCCGGGGTCGGCTTTTTGAAATTTCCTTCGTTACATTGCCACGAGTCAAGCTTCTCATGATGCAGGCTCCAGCGAAGCTTTTTACAGCTAGGCGTGAAAATACGTCATTTATAAATTTGCTGTTTTTAATCCAATCAGCATTTAGAATTAGCTTTTCACACTGACTTGTGAATTTTTCTTAGTTGGCCTTTTTCCAAAGTCGTTTGAATCCCTTTTTGATGGTGTGTAGTTTATTTTTCTGTGTTGGTTGATGGATTATATAGGATTTGTATCCTATAAATACTAGTTTCTTATAAGTAGATCAATAGCCGACAAAAAAAGATCTCGAAATCAGATCATCATGTTTCATCAATATCAGGTAATATTAAAAATCACAGTTTTCTAGAAAGAAATACAGACATGATTCTTAAAACAATCGGATTAATTTCTCTTACAGGTGTCCTGTCCATTAAGTCATTAATTTTGTTTTACCTCGACCGAGAATCGAGCCGCAGGCATCCCTGTTTTTATCTCAGCAAGATAAAATCTAAGTTTAATGAATAGGTTCTTAGTACTAAAAATTGTCTTGGTTGTCTTATAGTCAATACGGACGCTGTTGGAGGCAGTTTCAGTTGAAATTATGTTGATAAAACTGATGCTGGCAATGTTTGTTGATAACGCGATTAATAGTATAAAGAAATTTATGACTACATTTATTTAATTGCATTGAAAAATTAATAAGTCTGCAGGCGTTACTTTGTATAACTTTTGTTGTGAAGTGAATTAAAGCCCCGCAAGTCATTTATGTATTTCTGCCCCTGTAGGTTTTGTAGGGTTAGGGTTAGTTATTGGCAATCAACGATAACTTTCATTCACTCGTTACAATATATCCTATAGCTGTGAAAGAACGTATAATTCAGTTCTTTTTGTTATAAATATATGTAGAAAATTCTTTTCACGCATGCGCAAATGTAATTTTGTACTTACGAACTTTGATAAGAAACTTAGATTTCCATCGCTGAAAACATGTTTTTTTTTTCTGAGAATGTGTTTCTGGCCTGTATGATTTTGCATATTCTTTGATTTATCATGTCTAATAGAAAAAAAGTGAAAAAGAAAAGAAAAAAATGAAAGGCTACAAGTGTAAGAAAAGGACGTATTGCTTGAAGCGGAGTAATTTAATGATGGTTATTTTCTTCGGAATTACTTTCTGCATATACACGAGAGAGTGATGCAAAATTCTCTTACAAATCTGACAAATTGACCAAATATTATTTTTTTTCTTACTCCTTAATTTCTCATCTCTTCTTCTGCATATTAGCACACATTTAAACAAGTTCGTGAGGTAGGGCTTTCTCTGTTTCTCTTGCCCTCAAAATGTGTTGTGAGTTAATCCCGCTTTTCTTAATTATGTGCCTTAGAAATTTCAATTGTCTCTTTCTGACATTAAGCATCAGTTTAGTTTTTGTTTACATTTTCACTAAAATCTTGTTGCTCGCACGGAATTCAGAGCAACCTTCTGTAAAATCATATTTCTGTAAAAACTATCTAGGACACAAAAATTAAAGACGATGCAGCGGCAGAACTGACCAATTGTATAAGCGGATGTAGAAAGGCGTACACAAGATCTGGCAGGGTTTGAATTGTAATCTACTTGCAATTGGCCTGATAATCCTATTTCTGATTGTTCCTCCGTTAGATGGTAATTCATTATGTTAGCACCTGTGTTATGCTCTGGATTTAGCCCAGATAAATAATGGGTCATTATTTTTTAACTTCGCGCAAAAAAAACAAAAAAAAACACGGAAGAAAAATATATCAAAGCTGCTGTGAAGTTTTAGTGAGAACAAGAAATCAAGCGTAAAAAATAAATAATAATAAATAATAATAAAAAATAAAATAAACAATAGTAAATAATAATAAATAAAATAAATATTAATAAATAAATAAAATAAATAACATTAAACAATAAATAAAATAAATAATTATAAGTAAATAAAAAATAAATAATAATAAATAAATAAATAATTATAATAAATATATAAATTAATAGATAAATAAATAATAATAAATAATATCAAAATAAATAAATATATAAATAAATAAATAAACAAACAAAACAAAGAGGCGATATTGAAAGTAATAACGCTTTCATGCATTTAAAGTTTATTTCAGTGAAATAGAAAGCTTCAATTTTGACTCTTTTTATTTGCCACCTTTTATTTCTTTAAAGTTTGTTTTTCATTCATACTTCTGATTGTTATTGCAATATTTTGTTAAAGTTGTTAAGGTCAAATAAATAACGATGCAATAGAAAAATTTCCGACGGATATTTTATAGTCGTGGGACTCGCAAGGAACTGATTCAATCATTAACGTCAAAATATATGATCCCACAGCAAACTCAAAAATTGAAAATTGTGTAAAACAGTAAAAAGTATAAGATTTTTAAAGACATTCTATTTGAAAAGTTTATCGATAATACCAGATCCTAACACCTATTCAAATCATCTTAAGGAAAAGGAAGATATTTTATGAGTTTGCGTTACTGATAACTAAAATGTAAAGTCAAAATCTAAAAAAACTAGCTTGTAAAAAGGAGAGTGTTGTAATTTTTGTGTAGTTTAAGTGTATGGGTAGGTTAAGTGTATATTAAGTGTATGGGTAGGTTAAGTAAATTTTAAACACACGAACACACGCATACACATATCCCAAATTCCAAACGCTAACACTAAACTAAGTAGTAGCAAAAAATAAAATATACTATACACCGAAACACACACACACACACACACACACACACACACACACACACACACACACACACACACACACACACACACACACACGTGAACGAATACCGGATAGCAATAAACACGCCTCCAATTAAAGCAGACAGATCGATCATCACATCGTAAAACGGCACCCACTATCACTTTAACAGAGATGCGAAAACGCCAAAATGCTATCGGTCAACATGCACATATATAAACCATAAACACACACACACACACACACACACACACACACACACACACACACACACACTGCAATTAACGGCAGCAGCAGCAGCAAAAGATGACCATTCAATAAAAGGCACGGACCACGAACGGACGTGAAATTAAACTCTCCAAACATTCTGAAGATGAGACTATGATCTCGAAATATTAATGATTAATAAATTGGTAATACCCAACGCCTTCATTACCTTCATTTACTTTACTAAACGCATTGTGATAGCCGTCAAAACCTACCCATAGCATTTTCGACAGTTGCATAAAGCATTTTCGGTTTAAGTGGGCCACTCTCAAAGAGATTTTCAAAAATTGCAAGAATTGAAAATGAGAGAAAGGACTGAAACCACTCAGACAACACATTACTAAAATCAACAAGAAAACTAAAGTGTTAAAATATTAAGTCATTTCTAGGTGAATAGTAGCAAATAGGACTGATCTAAAAACTCATTAATTAATAGTAATTATTATTTTCAGCGGTAAAAGTAAAATTAATAATTAATAATCTCAGTAAGCTAGAAGGTCATAAATTTTAAACGTAATGATAATGTATTTTGTTTTCTAATCTCTCATCGAGTGAGCTTCATTCGTTTATGTAACTCTAAAAAATATGACAGTGTAATTACTCACCTGGTTGGCCAGTCTCTGCGTCGCTGTCATCACATGGAAAACGGTCAAGATTGATGCGTTGCTGTAAATATTTGATCGCGTCTCTTGCACTGAGCGCGCTGCAAGGGTCGACCGACTTTCGTTGTCTTCTCTCAATTGGGCCGGATTGTTTTTTTTCATGGTCTCAAATGAAAAAGAATGCAAAGAAAAGGAAAAAAAAAAAGAAAAAGGTCAAAAGAAAGCAACATTTTAAGATTACTGATTTTCTTATAAATATTTAATGTCTTTATTTGGATATTTCTTAATGAATCAAATTTCATAGACAAAAATTTTCAGATGCAGAATTAAAACAAATTTGGTGAGTTTCTTTTAGTATTGAAATCAGAAACATTTACAAAAAACAACAACCAAAAAACAAAAAACAAACAAACAAAGAAACAAAAAACAAAAACAAAAACAAACAAACAACCCCCCCCACAAAGCAAAGAAAAACGAGTAGAAAGCACAAACCGTCAATTGTCACAGTTGAATGGCAGCAGGCGAAACAACCCAAAGTTGCGAGCAGTAAATTGAACTGTAATTGTTTGTCTTTCAAAATCGGAATGTACTCAAAAATATGGCTGTTTAAATACTATTTCACACGCACAAATATATATCTATCAACTTGTTATATATTCCAAAACTTCTACCGAATGTGAGTTTGCAAATCTTGTATATGTAATATATATACATACAATGTATGTAGGCTGGATTTGGCTTTAGATAACCCGTGGTGGTTGGTATGCCATAAAATTTAACCAGCCAAATTATATATATACATTTTTATAAAATATTTTATTAATTTAAAATGTGTTAAATATATAAATTTGTTAAATGTATGAATTTGTCTAAATATATAAGTCTGTTATATATATTAATTTGTTAAATATACAAACTTCTTGAAATTATTCTTAACTTTTTGTTCGATTTTTAATAATTCGATTTGGCGTTAAATGACCTAAGATGGGTTGATACGCCGTAAAACAAAACAACCAACCAACTTTCAAAATCAAACAAGTATCGAAGTCTGGAATGTGTTTTAATAGATGACTTAAAACTTCATATCGAAATCCGAAGGCACATTTGAATAACAAAAGAATAACTAAACAAAGTATTAAGAAACCGGAAAAAAGTATTAAGAAACCGGAAAACTTCGTTAAAAACAAAAACTGAATTACTAAGTACAAAAAACTGAATGCATGGTAATCAGCAAAAAGTCAGTCAGTCAGTTAAGTGACATACGGGATACACGCTTAGGCGATCATGTCTCGAAAGAGACATGACTGACTGGGCAGAAGATTATCCCGCAGTAGGTTGCCATTGCTTTCTACGGTAGACTGGTTGCCGACCAAGGGTTATAGAACCCAATCTGTCCTGTTATTTAACCCATAACTGGAAGGAAGAGACGGATTAATACCTTTCCCAAAGGTATTTGCGCGTAAGTGAATGCAATGAATTCGGCTGGAATTTGAACTCAGCTCCCCGATTTCTCGTTCCGAACCGATATCCAATGTACCACAACGCACATCAGACGAGCCTAAAATGCCAATTACAAGTTGTGGGGGGGGGTACTAAAATCAAACTGGCGCAATATTTTAAATACCAGGGAAGTGTTCTAACAGAGGACGAAAAATGCGATAAGGAGATCGGAAGGCGTATTGGCATGGGCAAAGTTGCATTCCAGAAATTCAGTCGAGTATTAAGAGACAGGAACATTTTGTAAGAAGCAAAGAAGAGAGTACTGAACTGTTATGCGATGTCTGTTCTTCAATATGGCAGCGAATGCTGTACAATCTCGTCAAAGATGAAGGAAAGACTTGCTTTCTATACTGCACATGAAAACCAATGTTCGGCTTGAAATATAAAGACAAGCAACGTGTGTTTAAAAAATATTCATCTTAATTTATTCTCTTAACAGGTGGCGAGTCGCCGAATGAACGTATGGTCGAAGGTGACAGCGCACACGCGTCGAGGGGCCAGAGGCCGTGCTCGTCCGCGGTTTTCCCTGTATCTTTCTCGGTCTTGGTTCAGGTCCCAACTATCGACCGACTCCTTACTACTAATAGTTTCTGTCTGTTATATCAGCGATTGCGTCATATCCTGACACATTGTTTACATAATTCCAAAGCCCACATTATCTGACCTTTGCTACGCAGTTTTCAAAACAATGAAATATTTTCCCGACAAGGAGAATTTTACCCGCATTCTTAATTTTGTCAACAATCAAATATTAATCAAAGCAATGTTTATATTCTTTTGCTCGCAGTTTGCATATTTTAAGCAACCAAAATGCAGTTCTACAGAAGGATGCTGAGGATCCCATAGACGGAACGTGGTCAACGACGAAGTTCTGGAGAAGAAGGACACGAGAAGGAAACTGATACTTAACATCAGGAAAAAAGAGCTGAAGTTTGGGGACGTGTAATAAGGAAGGAGGGCTTGGAGAATTAGATGCTCACGAGACGGATAAAGGCGGAGAGAGACAAGGGTAAGCAACGCATGATATAGTAGGGTCATTCAATAAATAAGGTGAATTTTTCGGTATAAGAACTTCTACGAGGGTTATTCAATAAATAAGGCGACTTTTCGGTATAAGGACTTCTAATACACATAGAAGCTTACTTTTTTTAAATTTTTTTCCTTTACTTCTTTTTCAGAGGGATTTAATTTTTTTTTCAGACTGAAAAAACTTTGAGAGTTTTGGACATTAACAAAGATGGCCGACCAAGAAGCATGCTCCAGGATTGAACAGAGGTCACTTATCAAGTTTTTGGGTGCTGAAGGGTGCAAACCACTTGAAATTCATAGGAGAATCTCAACTGTGTATGGTGCCACATGTTTCATCCAAAACATGTCTACAAGTGGGCTAAATTGATTAAAGAAGGACGGAACAGTGTTGAGAATGAAGACAGGCCGGTGAGGCCTACAGAAGTTACGTCTCCTGAGGTGATCGAATCAGTCAATGGCCTCATTCAGTCTGACAGAAGGGTGACAGTGGATGACATTGCAAGGACATAAAGAACAAACACAGGGGTCATCAGTCACATGGAGTCGTCTTGCATCAAGACATTGCAAGGCCTCACACAGAAGCCCAAACGGTGCAGACCATTAACGAACAGGGCTGGCAACTGCTCCCTCATCTCCCTTACAGCCCAGACATTGTCCCTTCAAACCCTCGTAGAAGTCCATATACCAAAAAAATTTACTTTATTTATTGAATGACCACCGAAGAAGTCCTTATACCGAAAAATTCACCTTATGAATGAACCTCGTAGACTGCCGCATACCTAAAAATTCACCTTATTTATAGAATGTTCCTCGTAGAAGTCCTTATACCGAAAGATTCACCTCATTCATTGAATGACCCTCGTAGAAGCTCTGATACCGAAAAATTCACCTTATTTTTTGAATGACCCTCGTACTTGATGGATTTGAGCAGATAGATGGTGGAGCGGGGATTGTGTGGTAACGCAGGAGAAAGGATATTAAGAGCGATAAGTGATAGGGAGAGATGTTGAAGGCCATAATCGCCTACACCCAGAAGTGACACGGCACATAGAAGAAAAAGAAGAAGACCCGGAAATGGCAGTAAATGCTGCATTCGCTCCTTACAATGAGGAGGAAACTTGAAGTAACAAAGATTATGGTTCTACGAAAGGATGATGACAATGCCATTAACCGGACATTTTAGCAACGAGGAAGTTTTTATGGAAAAATGGAAAAAGAATGTTCTTCATACTTAAGAATCAGAATACTTACCTGACACATTTTTGTGTCAGGTAGAGACCAAAAATCATCTTTCAGCTGCTTCTCTGTCTTTGAAGACAGAGTGCGGCTCAGTTGTAGCTCCGTCCGCGAGGGCAGGGTTGCATCTGAGAAAAATTACACAGTAGATGCTCGGTCCTGGGCAACAATGACCCACAGCCGCATCTCCCCATTGCAGCAGAGGGGTGGACCTGGTGCTCGTCACCGAGGCCAGCTCAACCGGCGGTTGAAGGGGACTGGGGAATTTTTGTTCCTTCACCCGTCTGTACATGGTCGGGCTTCCCACGTCAAAAAAGACCTTGTGTCTCCAGTGGGGGAGTAGGGTAAATATTCATACTGAAGAATCAGAAAGAAACAGTTAAAAATTTGAGGACGCATAATAAAGAAAGAATATGTGTTAATGTCAAAATTTCAAACGATATATTTAATGGAAGGAAACAGAAGATTGTTCTGTCTAACAATAAACGGATGACAGTAGATGAAATAAGAGGAATTGTAGAAAGACAAATATGGCTGAGAACTACAAATGATAAGAAGCTGTGGAGACTCATAATCATCCATGTCCTTAAGGAAAACTTCACAAAAATACCCTATTGATTAGTTTGAATTCAGTTACTCTTTCGAGACATGATCACCCTAAGCGTGTATCACGCATGGCACTTAACTGACTGAATATAATAGATGGAATCATGATTAAGGCTTCTACTAGTCATAAAGTGGAGGATCGGTTTCTATTGTTTTGAAGTAATAAACTGATCCCCCCACTAATTACTACTTTATAATATAATACATTTCTTCTCCATCTAGCTATGAGTCAAATAATAGGACAGATTGGGTTCTATAGCCTTGGCTGGCAACCAGTCTACCGCAGAAAGCAATGGCAACCTACTGCGGGATAATCTTCTGCCCAGTCAGTCATGTCTCTTTCGAGACATGATCGCCCAAGCGTGTATCCCGCTTGGCGCTTAACTGACTGATGTTTAACTCTAGTAGCAACATGAGATTACTACGCGCCGCTCACGATAAATGATCTAATTTTTTTCTTGCAAGTGATTTTCAGTTTTTCCCTACAAACTCTCCTATTCAACATTATTTTTTCTTCTCTTGTAATTTTCTGTGTATTATTTTCTCAATAAGAATAACTTTTCAATGTATTATCACCCACTTAATAATAGATTTCTGCCTTTCAATAGTGTTTTTTTTTTTGGCAAACATGTTTTCACAACAGAATCAAGTGTATGATTCGTATGAATTCATTTTGCAATTATTTGATTTAACTTTTTTTTTTAGATTATTTTAAAAATGAAATTGTAAATTTATTTCGGTGCGTAAGAATAATATATTAAACAGAGGAAAACATATCAACAATGACCTATAGACGAAAATTATTTGGTAACCACACGTTTTCTTATTAAATGCCTGAAGTTCAGAACATTATAAAAATACAGTGCCCCCCCCCCCTCGTTACATGAAATTTCATTTACAAGCGCACATCAACAATTCATAAATTGTTCTCAATAAAGATTGTAAAACAAGAGCCGAGTTATGTTGGCGATATGAATATAATAAAAAAGGGAAAATATTTTATTTAAATTCAAATATTAATGAAATCTCGCGTTAAGAATAATAAAAGATTCAAATGCTGAGTTTGTTTAAGAAGCATAATATGAACGAATATTCTATCGATCACTTTTTAAAATATATTGTTACAATTGTTCTATTTTATTGTCAGACACATCCGGTTGAGGCAGGGAGTCTGTTGGCGTGGTATTTTCCGCAGGCTATATCAATTGTATATTTTCATGGCAAAAATTCGTTATTTTCAAGGCAACTTAGACAATTTTTGGTGGCAATTAATTCTACCTCACTCCGCACTGTAAAATCTCCTTCCGCATGCCTACTCTGTTATTGTTTTTACAATGATGTTAGCCCTGATCCACCCACTTAAAGTAGAGGGTTACAGAAGAAGAGACACAGTTTATTGGGATTTGTGAAGAAAACAACTTTTAACCCTAGATTTGGAAATGTTAAGATTGTAGGGATAGCGGAAGCATCCTTTTGGGAGTAGTCATTTTCGGTTCTACAAAACAACAGTTCGCGAGAAAAAGGTGCTCGAGTAGTACTTTCACATTAGCAATGAATGCGAAGAGAATGAGGGTTGTTCTCTACAATGCGCCTGTTATGGTGGGTCTTAGACGTGAAGATTAGAACTGGTGAAACTAAGGAATGTAGATTCGTCTGAACATTTTTCATGGAAATAGCAATAGTGCAGCGAGAGGGTTCTGACGTTTGGTCTGTGGGAAAGAGGTTATAAGGTGGAAAATAATTCATTACCCACAAGGACGCAGAGAAGATTTTGGACACTATCGAGAGAGGACAGTGTAAAACTAGATAGCTCCTGTCAATATACTGCAGCAATACTCCATTTTAAGCGTGATGTAGTTCTTGTAAAGGAAGAGAGTAGAAGGAAGAGTTAGGTAATTACTGAAGCAACACAAGAAACCGACCATTCTTCCATGTCTGGGCTGAATTTATGTCTCAACAAGCACTAAAATCACAGAACCTTCCTGATGGTATTACTAATGGCTACTGAGACTATCATGGACAAAATATGTTGTCAAGGAGGAAATCTTATGAAAATAGGAACTACAACGACACTGAGATTTATCATAAAAAAGAGAGTTCTTGCAAAATGTTCTAGTAGTAATTATTGAAAAGAGATAAGGAGAAAGAGAACAAGGTGCGACTTGACCTTATCTCCGGGTCGATTTGAAGGTGGTTACATTTTAGTTCTTTTGTCTCTTGGCTCTCATCTGTGTCTTGACTGATGCCGAGGTCATTTATATGGTCCTTTTGAATTTCACACTGGATCTCCAAGTCCTTCCAAGTCTTACAAGTCGCTCCCACTGGGAAAACATCATTTTAACACCTACTTGCGAAATCTGGTTTCAAGCAGATGGTCAATCCTTTTTCTATTTGGAAAAAACCAGGATTTCACACGTCATTGTGAATTTTTGTAAAAGTGAAGAAAGTTGATTTTAATTAATTTCTTATCCACTACAGCTTCACACAAGCATTCACGCATTTTAAAAATTCACTTGCTACTGAACGACGAGTCAGAAATATAGAGTCGTCGTTCAGTAGCAAGTGAATTTTTCAAGTACAAAAATTGAAATAACTAGGAAATGTTTTAACAACATAGAGATTTGAAAGCGAACTGGCATGGCAAAAGGACGCGTTCCAGAAGCTGAGTAAAGTACGAAGATACAGGAAAATTTCACTAGAAACAAAGAAGAAAGTACTAGATTGTTATGTGATATCAGTTCTTTAATACGGCAGTGAATGTTGGACTATATCATCAAAGATGAAGGGAAAACTTGAAGCAGCGGAAATGTGGTTGTACAGAAGGATGCTGCGGATATCATGGACCGAGCATGTGAGCAATGATGAGGTGTTGGAAAGAATGGCAACGAAAAGAAAATTTAATAAGGAGCATCAGGAAGAGACAACTGAAGTTCCTGGGACATGCAATGAGGAAAGAGTGCTTGGGGAACCAGGCCAGATAGTGGGAAAAAGAGACAGAGGAAGGCAGCGGATAACATATTTGAAGGGCCTGAGCAGGTGGATGACAGAACGGGGGTTGCGTGGTGTAACAAGAGAAAGCGTGCTAATAATCACCAGGGATAGGGAGATGTGGAAAGTCATGATCGCCTACGTCCTGAAAGGACAGGGCACAGAAGAAGGCTGAACGACGACAGTAGCATCACTTGATATGGTTGCGATTCTGAGTCTCACGACGATGTTTCACGTATAATAAAGGCGTAATAATTTTGACGGATATAAGATATTAAAAAGTAAATGGAATGTTTTTACTGTAACTCATAAAGGTTACTGCGTGAGTAATCACCAAAAAAAGAGGTTGGGAATAATAGTATGTCAACAAATACAAGACTCGCACGCTGAGTGAAGTAGATTCACTGCTGGTGAACTGCTAGTCACTTTCTACTATCACAATTTATTCCAATAGTGTCTACGTATTTAAAAGGATATGAACAAACCATTCCTGTGCGCAGGTAGGTATACAACAGTTTTACATATGGCAGACGACGGAAATTTTGAAAACGAATATTTTCGACTATTAATTGTTGTAATGGAAATGTTTGTCTCTTTAACCTCAACTACTTTAGTTTCATATTAGGTGGAAGCATTCTTATAAAAATCTTGACAGAATTTAAACTGACCAAGCGTTACTTTGAGTACTTTGATATTTATCACCCGCTGAAAATATGAAAAAGATATAGTGAAGTATTACCGAGGAATAACGAAATATGAAAAAATATAGCAAAGTATTACTGAGGTTATAAAGAAATATGAAAAAATATAGCGAAGTATTACTGAGGTTATAAAGAAATATGAAAAAATATAGCGAAGTATTACCGAGGTATAACGAAATATGAAAAAGATATAGCGAGGTATTACCGAGGAATAACGAAATATGAAAAAATATAGCAAAGTATTACTGAGGTTATAACGAAATATGAAAAATATAGCGAAGTATTACCGAGGTATAACGAAATATGAAAAAGATATAGCGAGGTATTACCGAGGAATAACGAAATATGAAAAAATATAGCAAAGTATTACTGAGGTTATAACGAAATATGAAAAATATAGCGAAGTATTACCGAGGTATAACGAAATATGAAAAAGATATAGCGAAGCATTACCGAGGTATAACGAAATATTAAAAAGTTATAGCAGAATGTTAATGAGATATCACAAAATATTCAAAAGGTACAAAATAATAAGATGTAGCAAATAATAAAACGAATCAGAAAAGTACTAAAAAATATAAAAAGATATAAAAGTACATTACCAAGTTATAACAAAACTAAATAGATGGTGGATATTCTAGTGTTTGAAGTATCAGACTTTGAAAACAAGCGTAACTTTATTTTTTTTAGTTCATGCATTTTTGGATTGTATTGTAAAGAGTGTCTTATATGCCAGAGAAATAGCCTTGTGCCTAAGATAACCATATCTGAAAAATTTAGAAGGTTGAATAAACATTAAAAGAACGATAAAATGGTTCCGGTTCTATCAATAAATGTAAACTTCTTTAACAAGAATTAACATTAGTCTTTGTTATTTATGCAATAATGTTTGTTTGAAAGTTCTTTATAATGCTTTCCTTGAATATGTGCATTATAGAGTTCAGTTTTCTTAAAGTTAGACGAAATGGATTTGTGAAGAAAAAACATTTCTAAATTTTGCTGTGTGTACAATTGTCGTAGGCGAAATGATATCTGCTTCACTTTTATTTTGTTGCCAACAAGTACATGAACAAAGAGAAGAATCAATTAATACAGCGAGAGAGTGAGAGAGAGAGTAAGAAAAACCATGTCTTCTGGACTTGGTGTCTAGTCGGACGACTTGTAGCTCTTTGTGATATTCTTTCTTTGTTGTCAGTCTACGAGGAAAATGCAGCGCGAAAGAGATGAGAGTGTTAAAAAAGCCGGTAGCGCAAACCTGGCGTCCGGTGGCCCTTTAAAGATACAGAAAAAAAAATTACGCTTTTTGTGTTTTTGGAGAATAAAATCTGATCAATTTTGAAGATTTTTTCCTTGCTCCTGATTGATTAAGAAATTAGAGATTATATTATAATTTTGTTTTTAAAGACATTCGCACATGGTAAAATCCAATGACCCAATTGTTTCATGAAAAAAAAAACTCTCCTATTGATTAATGAGTAAATAAATGTATATTATTTTTTTTACTGCTTCTGCTTTAGATGTGTGTAGACTCGGATTTTCTCTGCAATCAAATATTACGAAATCCGACAGTAAGTTGTTAATTTTCCCCCCTTCCTTTCCTATTTTGGTGGCAATGGGAGGCAACGTCTCAGTAAGTTAGTTCAGTGCCATACGTTATACACACTTGGACGATCATGTCTCAAAAGTGACATGATGATTATCACGCAGTAGGTTGTCAGTACATTCTGCGGTAGACTGTTTGCAAGCCAAGGGTATAGAACCCAGTCGGTCATGTTTTTTAACCCATAAATGAAGGGAAAGAGACGGATTAATACTTTTCCTACGGGTATTTGCGTGTAAGTGAATGCAACTGGAATTCGAACTTGGCTCCATGATTTCTCATTCCGGGCCAATATCTATTGCACCACAACGCACATTTCTTCTTCTTCTTCTTCTTCTTCTTCTTCTTCTTCTTCTTCTTCTTCTTCTTCTATGTGCCTTGTCCCTTCAGGACGTAGGGAATCATGGCCTTCCACTTTTCCCTATCCCTGGTGGCTCTGAGCACGCCTTCTCCTGTTACCCCATGCAATCCTCGTTCTGTCATCCACCTGGTTAGGTCCTTCAAATATGTTATCCGTTACTTTCCCCTGTCTCTTTTTCCCTCTATCTGGCCTGTTAGTATCAGATTCTCCAAGCCCTCCTTCCTCATTGCATGTCCCAGGAACTTCAGCTGTCTCTTCCTGATGCTCAGTGTTAATTTCCTTTTTGTTTCCATCATTTCCAAGACCTCATCATTGCTCACATGCTCGATCCATAATATTCGCAGTATCCTTCTGTAGAACCACATTTCAGTTGCTTCAAGTTTTTCCTTCATCTTTGAAGCAACTGAAATGTGGTTCTACAGAAGGATACTGGATATAAAGTGGAGGATCAATTCCATATTACAATCACTATATAAACTGATCCTTCACTTTGTGGTCACAGCATTTTCTATACCTTTATAGTCCTTAGATCCAGCATTCACTGCCATATTGAAGGACGGCATGTCTACCTGACTCAAAAACGTTATGACAAGCTTGCTGATCATAATATTGAAACGAAAGCTACGTAATGGTTAATATGCTTGGCTTGATAGATCATTTAGCATTGATTAGTGAGTTCGATCCTTCCTGGATGCTTCATACTTTTGCTCAGTGCGGCATCTAAGCTGCGCTTAAAAATTGTTGTAAACGCTTTCCTTAATTTCGATAGAAGCATGCTCACAAATAATTTACATTCACGTACCTTGCTATATATATATATATGAAAAAATGTGAGAAACCGTGGACGTTTCATTTAAAGTTTAGGTTTAGGCAAATTTTGCGAGTGAGTATGAAAATATTTTCTGGTCAATGAAAAGTGACCAATTCTCAAACATTAGAAAAATTTCACAAGCCAGTGTGAAAATATCAAACAAACGAACATGCATATATATATATATATAGTGTAACAAAGTTGTAGAACACGTAGGTTCTTTTACCTACTGTTCACGCATTTACTTTTATAAAGAGTGCTCGATACAACGTAGAGCATTATATTGTAATGGTTGTTACAATGGTCTATAAATTCATAGTATCACTACACACTATCTCTTGTCTCTTCATTACTATATCCATACCGTGAGTATCAGATTCCCCACGCCCTCCGTCGAAGAAACTTCAGCTGTCTTTTCCTGATGTTCAGTATTAGTTTCCTTTTCGTATCCATCCTCTATCTGACCTGTGAGTATCAGATTCTCCAAGCCCTTCTTCCTCATTACATGTCCTAGGAACCTCAGCTGTCTTTTCCTGATGTTAAGTATTAGTTTCCTTTTCATTTCCATCCTCTATCTGACCTGTGAGTATCAGATTCTCCAAGCCCTTCTTCCTCATTACATGTCCCAGAAACTTCAGCTGTCTTTTCCTGGTGTTAAGTATCAGTTTCCTTTTCATATACGTCCTTTCTAAAACCTACTAGTTTCTCAGATGTTTCGTTCATGGTATCCTCAGCATCCCTTTGTATACCATATTTCAGTTCCTTTAAGTCTTCTCTTCATCTTTGATGAGAATGACCAGCATTCGCTACCTAATTGAAGAACGGATATCACCTAGCAATCAAGTACACTCTTCTTTGTTTCTAGCGAAATTTTCCTGTCTCTTAATACTCTGCTCAACTTCTGAAATGCATCCTTGTGCTTTTGGATCTAAGGAATATAAAGGTATAGAAAATGCTGTGACCACAAAGTAAAGGATCAGTTTATATATTGATTGTAATATGGAATTGATCCTCCACTTTATATCCAGTATCCTTCTGTAGAACCACATTTCGGTTGCTTCAATCTTTCCTTCATGTTTGATAAGATTGTCCAGCATTCACTGCCGTATTGAAGAGCGGATATCACCTAGCAATCTAGTACACTCTTTGTTTCTAGCGAAAGTTTCCTCTCTCTTAATACTCTGCTTAGTTTCTGGAATGCATTCTTGGCCATGCCGATACACCTTCGGATTTCATTGTCGCACTTCCAAGGTATTTAAATTTCTGTACCTACTCGATTTTATTATCCACGACTTGTTTGTATTTTGGACTCCTTTTTTACTGATTAACATGATTTCAATTTTCTTGTAGTTTATATGTAATCTTTTCTTTCTTCCTTTTTTTAACTACTTTCTGTTGGAGATCTTGTAACTTCCTTTCCGTGTCTACTATCAGCACTGTATCATCTGCGTATCTTATATTGTTCAGACTGCGGCCGCCAATGACGAATCCTGGCGTATAACTATTAGCGCTCTCAGAACTGTCTCGCTATATAAGTTGAATAGATCTGCTGAGAAGGTACATCCTTGTACTTGCACTTCTTTCTATCTTTGTATATCTGCTGAACTCGTTTTTTGTCAATATGCAGCCAGTTTGCTGCCAATACAGGTTCTTGATTAATGTTTTACCCGAATATGTAAAAGTTACCGAGTGTCTTTATCAGTTCTTTGTGGTCTACTTTGATGAATGCCTTTGCGTCGTCAATGAAACTCAGGCACACGTTCTCCTGCATTTGGATTGTCCTTTCTGATAATATTCTAAGCATAAACATCGCATTCCTTGTCCCACTGTCTTTGATGAAATCGCACTGTTCTTGTTCTATTTCTGATCAGATTCTGCTACGTGCTTCATTCATCAGGATTCGGATGATGAAGTTTCTTCTTCTTCTTCTTCTTAGTCTTCTTCTTCTATGTGCCTTGTCCCTTCAGGACGTAGGCGATCATGGCCTTCCACTTTTCCCTATCCCTGGTGGCTCTGAGAACGCCTTCTCCTGTTACACCATGCAATCCTCGTTCCGTCATCCACCTGATTAGGTCCTTCAAATATTTTATCCGTTGCTTTCCCCTGTCTCTTTTTCCTTCTATCTGGCCTGTTAGCATCAGATTCTCCAAGCCCTCCTACCTCATTGCGTGTCCCAGAAACTTCAGCTGTCTCTCCCTGATGCTCAGGATTAATTTCCTTTTCGTTTCCATCATTTCCAAGACCTCATCATTGCTCACATGCTCGATCCATGATATCCGCAGCATCCGCAGCATCTTTGATGATATTGTCCAGCATTCGCTGCCATATTGAAGGACAGACAGCACGTAGCAATCCAGTACTCTCTTCCTTGTTTCTAGCGAAGTTGTCCTGTTTTTTAATACTCTTCTCAGCTTCTGGAATGCATCCTTGTACTTTTGGATCTCAGGAATTTAGATGTATAGAAAGTGATGTGGTCACAAAGTGAGGGTTCAGTTTATATATTGATTGTAATATGGAAATGATCCCCCACTTTATATCCAGTCTGCTTCTATAGAATCACATTTCTGTTGCTTCAAGTTTTTCCTTTGATGGTATTGTCCAGCATTCACTGCCATATTGAAGGATAGACAGCACGTAGCAATCCAGTACTCTCTTCCTATTTGTTACGTGACTGATTAATCTGATTGTTCGGGTGAATTGCACCTTGCTTATTAGGCAATAACATCGATTTGCTTAGATTTTCCGGTATATCGCCGATATCGTTTATTTCTTTTATTATTTCTGTGATTATGTCAACGCCGAAATCATCTAAGACTGCCAGCATCTTTATTACAATGCCATCTGGCCCTGCTGCTTTGTTTCTATTCAGCTTGGTCAGTGTAGCTTCCACTTCGAATTTTAATATTTTCGGTTCTTCGGTATTTTTGCGTATTGTCGGTTGCTCTCTCTTGTCATGGACGAGATCAATATATATTCTTCCCATCGCTGAAGAATTTCCTCGTTCTCTAGCATGGGCATTCTATTCTTCGATTTTATAAATTCCGTTGAGAAGCATACATTTGTGTCTCCTTTATTAGCGATGTTCAGTCTCCATTTGTACATTTATCATTGAGCCATTCCTCTTTAGCCTCCTGCATTTTCTCCTAGTGTAGTTTCCTGTATTCTGTTCCATGTTCAGGCATAATTTTCGGTCTCTTTTGATTCATGTCAAGAATCTCATTTGTAATCAACTTATTTTTCCTTCTACATTTGTTTTTGTTTGCGATGATGTCATTTACCGATGTCACTAAAGCTTCCTTTAGTGCTTCCCATTTCGAGTTTCCGTTTCCAAATTTTCACCCGTATATTTTTACACTATATTTTTCCTGCAGGTTGAGGTTATCCACGTCTCTGTTGCATTGCAGTCTGGGTGCTGCAGTAAGCTTCTTCATTCTCCGAAGTTTCATCCTTAGTTTACATATAATTGGGAGGTGATCACTTCATTTGGATACCGACGAACTGTTTTTTTTTTCCTGCAGGTTGAGGTCATTCACAAATCTGTTGTATTGCAGTCTTGGTGCTGCGGGAGGTTTCTTCAGTCTCCGACGTTTCATCCTTAGTTTACATATAACCGAGAGATGGTCGCTTTCTTTGGATACCGACGAACTTAAGTCACTAATGCCCCTGACACATGTTTACTCATGCAACCAGACTGGCAACTGGGTCCCACCCATTCACAGTTATATCAACCAAATGCAGCCCACAATTCTACTCTAGTTGCTTCTTTTCTCGCACTTCCCGCCCGTGTAACTCTCTTCCATATTCTTGTTTTCCTGACGGCCATAACCTCCAAGAATTTAAATGCAATGTCAATACCTATCTCTTAACCCCTTGACTCTAGTTCTTTCTACATCACCCTGTATATCTTTTTCTTTCTCTCTACTTTTGCAACTGTCATCACACCTGTATTCCCATCCTTCTCTTACCTCTTTCTCTGACACCCCCTGTAACTGGTTCATCTTTCTCTTTACTCTCCTCCTATCTAATCTTTTTCTCTTATGTATCTCCCTGCGCATCAGTGGCGTTACTACCTTGCTTGGGGTGAAACGATTAAAAAAAAAAACATTCATGATTGTCTTCCATAAAAAAAGACTTAGTATTCTTCATCGTTTTATATATTTTATACTTATATAATTTCTTTTTGTCACATAATTCTTAACTTTTATTTAACTTTTATTTAACTTGCTTTGGGTGAAACGATTAAAAAAGAAAAAAAGAAAAAAGAAAAAAGTTGAAAATTTGAATCTCCTGTTTATAGTTATATAATCGATTTCGTTTTTCGTGTCACCTCCTGGGTTTCCCCATGTCCATAATTGCCTTGGGTGTTCTTGAAATCAGCTGATCGTTCCATGTGCACCATGACATCCGTTTTTACCCCCCGTCATTGTTATTTCCTAGCGCAAAGTTGACAACTGTTATAACTTCCCTCTCCTTGTCTGCTTTGGCATTCAGGTCTCCCATGATAATTCTAATTTCTTGTTCTTTGCACTGAGCTTTGGCGTTATCCAGTACGGAGCAGAAAGATTCTATTTCCTCCACAGTGCTTTGCATTGTCTGTGCATACACTACGATAACCGTAATGTTGAAGGACTTTTCTTTCAGTCTGACCACAAGGACTCTTTCGGATAATTGACAGTAGCCCAGGACGCAATTCTCGGTCAACTATCAAGCAGAATTTCTTTTCATTATTTTTACCACCTGCATATATGGTCGTGTGGTTGTCACTGATGAAATTTCCATTGTTTGACCCATAGTTTTGCATATTACTAGAATATACTGAATATTAAACAGCGTTAAATTTACAGAAGGTTGAGCAGTAGAGTTAGAAGCTTTAATGTTTGTAATTTACCTGATTCAAAAGAAAGTGTTTATTACCTTTATAATAGTAATTAGCAGTTTCTAAGATAAGTAACAGATAGAAAAACAAACAAATAAACGTAATCGTAATGAAAAGAAAAGAAGCTCTTCAATGAGGACAAAATTTGGTTTCTTTCTTAAATCTTTGGCAGGTTACTTAAAGCCAAAAAATAATTTTAAATGGTAAGAATTTTGATACTTTACTGATATATATATATATATATATATATATATATATATATATATATATATATATATATATATATATATCAGCAAATTAAGCAGCAACTTTTCTTTTAAACATGTCGGATTAAATAAATTTCATACAATATGTTTGCTTATTTTTAATAAAATCCGTTCATACTCACGGATAATCTTTCGCGTATTACAATCAAAAGATGTCAGAAATGAGCTGTAACGTTGACAGATATTATTTTCATTAATTTCTTAAGGTACCAAATTACTTTCAACCCCTTATATATATATATATATATATATATATATATATATATATATATATATATATATATATTCTACTAATTAACCCACATCCGATTCTAATGAAACATGATATGGCCATAAACCGAGACTTCAAGAAAAATTTAATTGTATGTAACAATAATTCAAAACAATCAGTTTTCCAGCAAATCTATTAGAAGACAACAAATTTTCTCAATAATATGAAATTATGAAGGTACTTACCATTATTTATAATATTCGAGATGGCTTTACGCTCTTCCTCACTAGAGCATTTAAGAGTTAAACATATGCTTCCGCTTTGGCCTTGCAAAGAAGCTAAACGCGTAAGGTTATGCTGCGTTTGCACACACAAACGCTGGAGAGCTTCTCCATATAGGGACTTTTGGTGAAAGAAGGCGCGTGTGTCATTTGAGGGCCACAGTTCAGGCATCGAACTCCAAGTATTTTTCCATTCCAGTCGCTGTTTTGATTCCCTTGGAATGTGAAGAGTTGATCGATGGTACATTCTAAAAAGACAAGGCATTGTAGTAAATTCTGTTCAACGGTAAAACTGTTATGCAGACAAAATATAACTATAAACCGTCAAAAAAACAAAAACAAAAAAAAACAACAATTTTACTGACTTGAATTAAAACAACTACTCACCCTTGATAAAATGTCTCAATTTATAATTTTTTTATATTCATTTCACCCCAAGCAAGGCAGTATTGTCATTGGTGCGCAGTGGATTACATAAGAGGAAAGTGATGAGAAAGAGGAACAAGTTATAGGGGTGTCAGAGAATGGGTAAGAGAAGGATGAGAACACTGCTGTTAAAAGAGCTGCATGAGATTAGAGTGGACAGGGAAAATAACATGCTACAAAGGTTGCCAGGGAAAGGTTGCGAGTCATGGAAATAGGAGATGGTAATTGATCTTACATTTAAATTCTTAGAGATTGTAGCTGTCAGGGAAGCAAGTAAACGGAAAGGAATTCCACAGCCAAGAAGTTCGAGAAAAGAAGCTGATGGAGTAGAAAATGCGGTTACATTTTATTGGTTTCACTGTAAAAGGGTGGGACCTAGTTGCTAATCTAGTATCTCGTGCAAATTCGTACCTAGGGGGCACCAGTGATCTAAATTCATCGGCGCAGAAGCCGTGAAAGTATTTATAGAAGAGGCACAGGGAAGCCACGTCACGCCGGCGAGAGAGTGACTGCAGCCGGTCAGCCAAGTCGGTATCGATCACATTATTCATGCAGATGAGGCACCAGGGATCTAAGCTGATCGAAGCAGAAGCCGTTAAAGTATTTGTAGATGAGAGATAGGGAAGCCAAATTACGTCGGTGAGAAAGTGACTGAAGCTGAGCTACCAGGTCAGGATCAATCCTATTGCAGATTTTCCGCTGGATTTTGTCAAGAACCCCGTGATGAATAGCAGGGGAATCCGACCAGATATGACAGCAGTATTCACTGCACGGGCGGATGGTAGATTTATCTATGTGCAGGATAGATTCAGACAAAAAAAAACCCCAAACTTCCTGCTCTTACACAGAGAACCGATCTTCCTAGCAGCAGATTTAGCTTACTTCTTCCAACAAAAGCAATTTGCACTCTTTGCACTCTTTGCACTCTTTAAATCTGTATTTTTCAATATTTATTACTTCAGATACTTTTCCAGACAAAAACAATTCTATTCTTTAACTCTTCTTATCTTAAAAACCACCTAAAATTAACACCTGCCATCTGAAAATAGGGTTACATTGTCAGCAAAAGAGGCAAGTCAAGGTGCGAACTACATAGTGGAGACGTAATAAATCTAGCAGGCACAGAAATGTAACTAGTTCGGTTTAACTATTTCTGTTGTATAATAACAGGTAATGGAAAGTTTGACACAAAAGTCCGATGCATAGGAATAATGAAAGATGTTTTTCAATAAATCTGCAAAGAATTAAGAAATATAAAAATGAACATAGAAACAAAAAGAAGAGTACCGAACTGCTATGCAATATTTAATATCATTTATGGCAGTGACTTCTAGATAGAGATGAGAAAAGAGACTTGAAATTATGGATTTGGGATTCTCTCCTAGCTGAAGAGAGTGAAAAAAATGCCTACAAATAAACAGCAAGAAATCTGAAACTGAATACATGGTCATCAGCAAAAAGAGCAACCCAAAATGCCAAATACAAATGGGGGATACTAGAATCAAGCAAGTACAAAAATTTAAATACCTAGGATGTGTTCTAACAGTAGATGTAACGTGCGACACAGAGATCCGAAGGAGAATTGGCATAGCAAAGGACGCGTTCAAGAAGCAAAGTACGAAGACACAGGAGACTTTTACAAGAAACAAATAAGAGAGTGCTAGATTGCTATGTGATGTCAGTTCTTCAATACGGCAGTGAATGCTGGACAATATCATCGAAGATGAAGGAAAAACTTGAAGCAGCTGAAATGTAGTTCTACAGAAGAATGCTGCGGATATCATGGACCGAACATGTGAGCAATGATGAGGTGTTGGAAAGAATGGCAATGAAAAGAAAATTAATAGTGAGCACCAGGAAGAGACAAATGAAGTTCCTGGAACATTCAATGAGGAAAGAGTGCTTGAAGAACCTGATACTGACAGGCCAGATAGGGGGAAAAAGAGAAAGAAAGGCAGCGGATAACATATTTGAAGGGCCTGGGCAGGTGGATGACAGAACGAGGGTTGCGTGGTGCAACAGGAGAAAGCTTGCTAAGAGCCACCTGGGATAGGGAGATGTGGAAGGCTATGATCGACTACATTCTGAAAGGACGGGGTACATAGAAGAAGAAGAAGAAGAAGAAGAAGAAGAAGAAGAAGAAGAAGAAGAAAAGAAGAAGAAGAAGAAGAAGAAGAAGAACTAGCGATGTGGGCCAAGAAGATTTAACCTAGTCAAGAATTGCATGGTGCTCCTCACAATAAAAATGAGACATTTTAAAAATATTTTCAATATATAATGAGACCTACCTGCCCACTTAGCACTTTTGGGGATTATTCTTTTTCTTTTCGTTTGAGGCATTGGCTAGGGAGAAAATGAAGCTGTAAAGGTGAAAGAAGAGAGACTCAGGGAGGGAGAAGAAGGAGGGCTAGAAGGGAAAGAAGAGAGACTCAGGGAGGGAGAAGAAGGAGGGCTAGAAGGGAAAGAAGAGAGGCTCAGGGAGGGAGAAGAAGGAGGGCTAGAAGGGAAAGAAGAGAGAATCAGGGAGGGAGAAGAAGGAGGGCTAGAAGGGAAAGAAGAGAGAATCAGGGAGGGAGAAGAAGGAGGGCTAGAAGGGAAAGAAGAGAGAATCAGGGAGGGAGAAGAAGGAGGGCTAGAAGGGAAAGAAGAGAGAATCAGGGAGGGAGAAGAAGGAGGGCTAGAAGGGAAAGAAGAGAGGCTCATGGAGGGAGAAGATGGAGGGCTAGAAGGGAAAGAAGAGAGGCTCAGGGAGGGAGAAGAAGGAGGGCTAGAAGGGAACGAAGAGAGGCTCAGGGAGGGAGAAGATGGAGGGCTAGAAGGGAAAGAAGAGAGGATCCTTGTCTTGTCTGGTAACAGCTGTTTATAAACTTTAACTGGCGAAGCAGGGTCGGATTGGGTCTTGATATCTACCAGGGTCCTTTCCGTCCTGCTTCGACCTCCTTTCTTTTCATTTGTCAACACCTTTTTCCTTCCTCCGCCTTTTCTTCCCTATCATTTTTTAGTGAAGAGGATCGAAGTGGAGGCATTTCATCCATCTCCACAGAGAAATCTAGCTACTTTAATTCCACGGACTGCTCTTGCTGGGCTTCTTGTTGATCCGTGGTGTTAATTAGTTCTTGCTGCCTCTATGGCACAACTCATCGCTGTTGCTCCTTTGGGGACAGTTTCCTCTGTTTCTCCTGTGTTTGCTTTTTTTCTCCGACGATGAGACATCCTGCTGAGGAGAAGTAGTTGATTTTTTTACTTTTCCACACAACCTCTGTTCATTCACTAGAACCATTGGTGAGCTGACTGAACTTCCCTGTCCCTACCGCCTCTTCTGGTGCTGCACGTTTTGGCGTTTCAGGTGTCAATACCAGATTCTTAGTAGGGTACATTTTTGATAAGTGTACCAGCAGCGGGGTCTTCTTCTTTCCACTACGATGAAGAGTTTTCTTGTATAAAATTATGCCCGGTATACTTTTAAAGTTTTTTATGTTCAAAGTTACATGAAGACAATAGTTCCTAGTCGGCAACCCTGCCTTGCTCAGAACACGGGAGACTTTGTCGACTTGACTGAAATTGGTAAAAAGGCTCCTACATGGTGTGTTGTTATGCCCAAGTGGCCATGTATTCCGTTTGTAACCGGATGTCCTTGGTCGTTAGCCCACTTCCTGCTAGCCGCCTCGTCTCTTTTCCTGTCCCTAGCAGGACGTTTTCCAACGCACTTCAGCGTTTCACCAAAATTTTGGCAACTAAATCTTAGCTTTTCAAAGCATCTTCCATCATCTCTCTGTTAACGGTGATTACTTTTCGCGATTTTATATCCGTCGTCAACAAGGAGACGGTTGTTCAACATGCTATCACGTCCAAAGTCTCTGGTATAGTCACTAGATTGTTGCTTTTGATAAAGTCTTTATACTGTGGACACATCTCAGATTAAGATGTGTCTTTTTGGCCAAACTAGAAGTTCAGACAGATAGATTCGGCGATGGTGGCGGTGCAACAATCGGTTGGAGAGACACGGCCATTGTGGCCATCACCCCAGCACAGCACTTCAACACGAAAAATGAAAAAACAAGCCTGCACAAACAAGATAAACAGAGCCCCAAAAAACGTTGACAAACTCACAAATACAAGTGAAAAAAAGCTTTCTATAAAATCCCATTCGTCAAAACGGAAGATCAGAAAGAAGATTTCCGACATGGGAAAAGAAAGCTTTAATTTCTCAGCGTAACTTAGATGTGGCACAAGGTCGAATGTATGTGGAACCAGTGAGGATCGAACTCACTACACAGTCGCAATTGTTCCAGTGAGGCAAGATTGCTAACCATTACACCACATTGAAGTGTCGTCGTCGTAGTGCTCAATGTGTATGTGTGTGGGTAGATCGGGGGGAATGGGTGAGCTCGGATTAAATAGTTTCAGTTTGTTATTTTATGTGGTGCCGCCGCCTAAGTGATTAAAAATCATTTGAAGCACACAAGGGCGGAGGACACAACACTCATTCAGCTTTTTATGGCCTTCTTTCTACTTTGATACTTCATCACGCACTAATCAATTCTTTCTTTCTTTCTTTATCTATTTTTCTTCCTTTTTCTTTCTTCTTTTTTTTCTTCTTTTTACTTTTTTCTCCCTTCTTTGAACTATTTTTATCCATCTTTGCTTTCGGAAATAATTTTCTTTTCTTTTTTATTCTTTCTTTCACTTGCAATTCCCACAATTATAAGTCGTTTCAGTTCACACACACACACACACACACACACACACACACACACACACACACACACACACACATGAAAAAGGGTCACACTGAAAGTAATGCCACCTATTTTATTGTTATCGGTTAATGATGGTGATATGGTAGGAGAGTTTTTTAAAAATCTTCTTCCAACAATCAATAATTCTCTCGCTTTGTTGCCGATATCAACTGTGATGCAGACTGGCAAAATAGCATTTGATATGAAAGGGCTTACAAAGCAATGGTGTCACACCGAATTGCATCTGTTCACAATAATTGATGCTACCTGAATATTTACGGAGAGCAAACAATACATATGAGCATGGTTAAGCAGTCGTGTCAGTGATGCGTGTGAAAATTCACGCCTTGAACAGCCCTGTCAGTGATGCCTGTGAAAATTCATTCCCTGGACAGCCGAGTCAGTGATGCCTGTGAGAATTCATGCCCTGAATAGCCGTGTCAGTGATGCCTGTGAAAATTCATGCCCTGAACAGCCGAGTCAATGATGCTGTGAGAATTCATGCCCTGAATAGCCGTGTCAGTGATGCCTGTGAAAATTCATGCCCTGAACAGCCGAGTCAGTGATGCCTGTGAGAATTCATGCCCTGAATAGCCGTGTCAGTGATGCCTGTGAACATTCATGCCCTGAACAGTCGTGTCAGTGATGCCTGTGAAAATTAATTCCCTGAACAGCCGAGTCAGTGATGCCTGTGAGAATTCATGCCCTGAATAGCCGTGTCAGTGATGCATGTGAGAATTCATGCCCTGATTAGCCGTGTCAGGGATGCCTGTGAAAATTCATGCCCTGAACAGCCTTGTCAGTGATGCCTGTGAAAATTCATGCCCTGAACAGCCATGAACATATGTCAAAGCAAGAAACAAGCAAGTGGTAAAAATGGGTGGCCAGTGATAGCGACTAGTGGAAGAAACATGTTTTATAGCTGAAAAGATAAAGCATTTTTTGTATCGATGTGTCTCCTGTATCTGTTTTTAGGTTCCGTGAAAATTGATAAGTGGAATTACATTTAGAGCATCCCTTATATATATATATATATATATATATATATATATTGTAACTAAGTTGTTGAACTCGTAGGTTTATTTACCTTTTTGTTCATGCATTTACTTTTATAAAGAGTGCTCGATACAAATGTAGAGCGTTATACTGTAATGGTTGTTACAATGTTTTTAAATTCATAGTAGCACTGCATAAAAAAATTCTCATGTTTCGAAGCCAGCCCATTATGTTTTGGCTTCATCCTCAGGTGATTATTTTAGAAATAAGAATTATCCAGTTGAAAAGACCGTTTATTTGTGTTGGATTTGTTATTTTCGGGTGTAAGAGGGGTTGGTCTGTATTTTGAGTTCCGTTGACCTTTTTACTGGTGTTGGGGTTAAGTGTTTGTTTTTGGCAGAGTTCATGATAGGTTTAATCTATTAATCTTGAAAGGGCTGGTGCTAATGGCGCCTTTGGTTTAGGGGTTGGTAGGTGTTGTTTTGTTTTGGGGTTGGTTTCTCCTTAATTTAATGTATGTTATTTTGTATTGTATTGTATTCAAAACAGAAACCCAAAGTAAAATGGAAAATCCTAGAAAAAACTGGAACTTGCAACTCACTTAATGACATCTGCCCTTTATGTCTAAGTGAAAAACTACACAGTCTCCAGTACCCTAACAGCAACGATTTACTAAACCGTAGAGACGAATTAGCAGTAATATGCAAACATCGCAAATATTTCTCGCTAAAATTTAAGTAAACACAAAAAAAACCAACCAGAACCCCCTCCCCCAAGAAAACAAACCCTATACAATACCAACAAAAAATAATAATGCAGTTGCAACAGAATAGTAGGTAAATAAATAAAAAAATTCTTTATATTGTTAAAATATGTTGTATAGGGGATAGATTTTTTTTAAAAAGAAATATATTTCTTAAAATATTATAAGATAGCTTAATATTATAGAATGTTATAACGTGTTTTGTTTTTTTTTTGCTTTTTTTGTTTTTTGTGAAAGGTATATTTTGTGGAAAATATATTTTATAAAGAGCAAGAGAGTAGAAAAACGAAAGAAAGCACACACCCCAATACAAAATAACATACATTACATTAAGGAGAAATCAACCACAAAACAAAACAACACCTACCAACCCCTAAACCAAACAACAACACGCCAGGCGCCAGCAGCACCAGCACTTTCAAGATTAATAGATTAACCTATCATGAACTCTGCCCAAAACAAACACTTAACCCCAACACCAGTAAAAAGGTCAACGGAACTCAGAATATAGACCAACCCCTCTCACACCCGAAAATAACATATCCAACACAAATAAACGGTCTTTTCAACTGGATAATTCTTATTTCTAAAAAAATCACCTGAGAATGAAGCCAAAACATAATGGGCTGGCTTCGAAACATGAGAATTTTTTTGTGTAGTGATACTATGAATTTAAAAACATTGTAACAACCATTGCAGTATATATATATATATATATATATATATATATATATATATATATCAACATGCGGTGTAGATATAGAAGAATCCAAAGGAGTATCATGTGCATACAGTGGTACGATAACTCTCCAAGAGAGCTTTAAATATATATGTACATAAATACATATAGAGCAAATATAAAAAAAATTTAGGCAGACACGTTATTTTATGATAAATCGGAAGTTTGGCCTATTTCAGGCGAACCATTATCAGCTTCCGTCTTTATTGTACAAAAGATTTTAAACGAATAGAGCTTTACCATGAAATAACGTGTCTGCCTTAATTTTTCTTTTACATATATATATATATATGTGTGTGTGTGTGTGTGTGTGTGTGTGTGTGTGTGTGTGTGTGTCTGTGTGTGTGTGTGTATGTGTGTGTGTGCGTGTGTTTGCGTATTAGTTTATTGAACAAGCATTTTCATGTAGTAGTTAGCGAGCGGCTCTTGTCAGCCATTTATTCCGAGTTCTAACCTCACTAAATGTTCCAGTGTGCATATTTATACAAGTGTTATTAGTTGAGCAGAAAGCGACTGCATAACCCGTCATGGAATAACACGAAATTGTCTAGGCTCGTTTAGAAACAAGATTACTTAAAATTGTTGTCGTTAATATGCACTCACTACTCTTTTGATATCTCAACTTCGTTCTGTTATTAATCGGTGTTTGCATTTCGATGTATAAAGTTGATATTTTTTCTTAATATTATAAGACTGTCAGATATGCACCCTTGGCATTCAAGCAAAAATAACTTATCTTGTTCATGTACTTAATGACTCGAGTCACGTGAGTGCAATGAGTTTTGACAAGTATCACACGTTATGAAAAGAGACAGAGGTTGTAGAAGAGAAGGAGATTCAAACAGACGAAGCAAAGTAAGAGGAATACTACCACCAAAATCAGTGCAATAGTATTTGTGGCAGTAGTAGTAGTGTTAATAGTAGCAGTAAAGAAGAAGAAGAAGAAGAAGAGTATAGTGAAGAAGAACAAAATGGAAAAAAAGGATGAAAAGGAAAAAAATGGAGGAACCAGATCTCTCTCACTTTTCTATCTCTCTCTTTATATATATATATATATATATATATATATATATATTCAAGTGAATCCGAAGATCCGAAGAAAATATTAACAACGTTCAAAACATTAATTTAAAACAGTGCTCAATATAAAATAGTGCTATGAATATTTATTATAGTTTAGAACATGTACAAATTTTCATCTACTACAAAGTGTACAATTTTTTTCGACATTGAAAGGACAATCAAATCTCTCCTCTAACTCTTCCATATTTTTGTTCAAATTCTAAATTCCAACTTCCAACTCTCATTTTCCACCCCACCCTTACCTCTCACAGATAATTCGCCAATATAAGGTAAATAATTTTTCGTCTTCTTTCACACTATCTGATGAGACATTGTTATTTCAATGTCGAAACAAAAAGTACCCTTTGTATTAGATGATAATTTGTACATGTTCTAAACTATAATATATACATGAAATGATTTGTTGGAACATTAAATAGTATTATATATTTATATCTACTGGCTTGATTTTTACGATAAATTTTTACTACGAAAATGTATGTCATTCGGCAGGATTCGAACCTGCGAACCCTATCCAGATAGAGGAAGCTACCATTTGATCTGGCAGCATCTTAGACTTCTCGTCCACGAATGACCTCCAGTCTAAATGAGGTTTTAATCAAGCTTATATAACACAATTTTCGAAATGTATCGTAGTGTCAACAAATGTAAACATGTTACGGAAATTAACGAAGATTAATGAAACTTGGTTATAAAACTTAATCTTCGTCTATTTATTGCACCGGATGCATCAATACAAACATTTCAAAGTTTTTGTATGTCAATCTGAGGACAGTGCAGTCTATTCTGAAAGAGCTGATGAGTCTAATGGTGATTACAAAGTTGTTTGGAGTGATCCCCAGTGATGGCGACGTTATTTTATCCGACAGGAATTCATGTTCAACAAGAAGGCTTACATCAAATGCTTTGAAGTGGTTGTGGTACCCTTAGTCAAAAGGGTGGCTACTGAAAGATCCTCTGTCTGGCAACAGGATTCTACACCATGCCACACAAGCAGAAAAATCCAGTCATAGCAGGCAATTTCCACGACCACATCACATCAGACTTGCATCTGGCCAAACCCCTGGATTATTATTCATGAGGCGCAGTTGAGTGAGATAGCAAAAAAGAAAACAAAGCAAAAAAGAAAACAAAACAAAAAACAAAACAAAACAAAAAAGAAAACAAAACAAAAAAACAAAAAAAACAAAAAAGAAAAGAAAACAAAAAAACAAAAAAAACAAAAAAGAAAACAAAACAAAAAAACAAAAAAAACAAAAAAGAAAACAAAACAAAAAAGAAAACAAAACAAAAAAACAAAAAAAAACAAAAAAACAAAAAAACTCTTTATAACAGTGAAACAGAAAGCAAGAATTATGGCAGCATTCACGAAACTTAAACAAGGATACCGTCCAGATGAAATGCAGGAGATTCCAAAGTGGTCTGTAGGCCGTGGTTGCAGCCGATAGCAATTTTATTGAATAAATTTACTCTTTAATATTTCGATGTATTTTTGTGTTATTTTTGCAAATATTTCTGTTAAAATGAGGTGTCAATGTTATCTTAATTTTTGTTTAATTTTGCCAATTCATCCATCACCTACTTTTGTATATATATATATATACATATATATATATATATATATGTGTGTGTGTGTGTGTGTGTGTGTGTGTGTGTGTGTCTTAACGTGTGTTAATGTGTTACGTATTGCTCGAGTGTTAACCTAAGCTTTTTTTTATAAAAGAATACAATGATCAATTCTTTCATTTGAAGAAAAATGAATCTCTTAAAAGTTTCCAAGTCTTCACAAAATACGAGATGAAGAGATTTCCCAGGGATCTCCTAGTGGTCTAGTTCTTTTCTCTTATTGTCGAAAGTTGCACTTTTCAATATTCAATAGAAATATCACTGGGTTAACTCGAATCTTATTATTTTTTCGCCTAATATTTCTTTCATTTTTCGAACAAAAAGATTTTTTTAACCGCAAAAACTTCTCCCTGTTCAGTTACCTCCCTTAGCTTCTTGTTTGTTACTTATTTGTTCGCAAAAATTATGGTTGTTAACTGGGAAGAGAAGTTCGTCTTGTTTTCTTTACATTGTAAAGGTCATATGTCGGAAGGTAATTTTCTAAAATGAAAGCACGTCATCTTTTATAAGAACATAGATTTGGTTTCACTATTTTTTCTCACACTGGATACGTTTTGACCTATACGTATTAAAATGTGTACCATTACGCTTATGCTCGCACTGTGGTGATACCGACCGAGCAAAAGCTATGGACCGGATGTTTGCACTTTCACGACAAAAAAGCAAATGACCAAAAGTCGTCGTTGCGCATCCGGGTCCGCGCAGATGTTCCGGTTGAAAAATAAAAATTAATTAAATATTAAATTTCCAGTTCGCAAGCCTACGCGAAATTTATTTATCGGCCAATGGGAAGCCCAGAATCAAATACAAGTGTGAATCCCAAACGAGCTGCTGGGATCCAAAAAGTCGAAATAAAAAGCCGAGACAGAAAGCACCCAGCAGACAGACCAATGGAGACAGACGCGCGTGATTGGTATCTCCCTTGACTAAGTCAAGCGGCTACTACGTTCGCCTCCCTTCACCTCTCCTTGCCTTCTTCCCTGTCTCAAAACTACTTACTGACCTACATCAAAGACATTCCTCATTTACAGGCTCCCCACATTTCTAAGCCTTAAATCTCTTTCAGCTTATTATTTGCCATGAACATTTTAACCTCCGTTGGATCTATACTTCTAGTTATTACTTTAATTGTAAAAATATTAATTGATATGTGTATATATAAAACTGTTATTTTCAACTCAATTTGCTTTTCTTGATGTTATAATCATTTTATGACTTATGGTGGGCTATCTACCACAAGGCCAAATTCCGTTAACCTGCAAAAGCATACAATTACCTTTCACTAGAACGGACTCTCACTACACTAGAATAAGAATAGATAAGATATCCCCTATAGCACTAAGAAATCCTACTCGTTTGGCAAAGTGATAATGATTTTTCTGCCTCTGGCGTCACTGACCATTCATAGAATACACGTAAATATAAATCTCTGAAATTTAATTTTCATGTTGCACACGTTTCTTACACGGTTGGCGCTATCATCGGAACAACCCTTACACGTTAGCACTTGTAGATCCACGAATAAACGCGTGGGTAAGTTTGAATGGAAAAACAAGTATTTTAATTGTTGTGGAGTAGTTTTCGCACTGAAGGTTTTAATCGGGCTATGTCGGTTGCTAATCGAATTAACGTACCCAAAGTGTTAGGAACTTGGTAATCTTCCACTGAATGCTGACTCTTTAGTATTCGGCTAATATCAACTGCCTTAGTCCAGCTATGTCTAATCTCGAACTAACTAGTAGTTCTACTGAACTCCAATAGAACTCTAAAAAACCCTCAAGAACTTCTAAGAACTTCCCAAGAACTCCTTCCGTTAACTTCCTGTTAACTCTTATTAATACAGGAGAGAGAGTCCATTATCTGAGGAATAGGTGCATTTCACTATGACATTAATAAAGACAATCTGATGATACTAATTACGAACGAGCGTGTTTGCGGACACACACACACACACACACACACACACACACACACACACACACACACACACATATGATGGCTGCCAGCTCATTGTCAATTATGACCATTGTATGATGACATTGCAAGACTCAGTTCTAACTTATTATATGAAGTTGTAGTGGATTGAAAATTAAGAATTAAAATCAGTCTTCTTTTTCACTTTTACAAAAATTCACAATGACGTGTAAAATACTGGTTTTTGTCAAATAGAAAAAAGGTTGACCATGTGCTTAAAGAAAAAATCCAAACTGGATTTTGCAAGTAGGTGTTAAATTGATATTCTGATCAATGGAAGTAAATTGCAAGACCATGAAGACGTGATCAAGTGAGAAATGCTAAAGGACTATATAAATGCTGCAGAGACGACAAGCTAAAATGTAACGGGAGAAGCTTATATATATATTACGGAAATTAACGAAGATTAACGAAATGGTCTTTAAACAATCGACAATTTGAAATGATTTGTTTGAACATTATTTTTGATCGAAGTAGATATTATGTTTATAATCAAACAGTATTATATATTTATTTCTACCGGCATGATTATTTACGAAATATTTTTGTTACGAAAATCTGTGTCATTCAGCAGGATCGGAACCTGCGACCCCTATCCACATAAGGGAAGTCACCTTATATATATATATATATATATATATATATATATATATATATATATAATACTGTTTGATTATAAACAGAATATCTACTTAAATACGAGTATTGATCAAAAATAATGTTCAAGTAAATCATTTCATATATATATATATATATATATATATATATATATATAACTTTAATCCAAAAGGAAAAGCAGGTAGGTAAATCCCAAAGACCTGATCCTAATTAATATTAATTACATTAATATCGAAACTGATCAAGGTATTTGAACATCGGTATATATATATATATATATATATATATATATATAACCCCTTGCATAGTTTCTGTTATCATTCTTAACCTAGATACCCCCACGAGGCATGTGAACCTGATGGTATCTCTGTAATACCTTTCTGTAGTCATTAAGAAGTGTTCTCTTGAATTGGCTCATGTTCTCTATAAACTGTATAATAAATGCCTCACCGCCACCTGCTTACCTGCCTGCTGGAAGTCATTATCTGTTGCATCAGATTCTAAGAACTCTGGTGAACCGTTGGATTCTTTGAACTATCGGTCTATTAGCCTTCTTAGGCTTTTGGGAAAACTCCTAGAGGCCCTAATCAATAATGATGATCTGGTTAAGCATCTCTTATCGAAGGACCTTTTTGTTTTGTAACCAAGCTGTTATTTTTACGTGTCAACTGCTCTTGTACTGACGATAACTGTGGAAAGAGTCTATCATTGAACATAAGAAAGTTTTGGGAAAATATGGATAAATAGTTTCATCCGATCTATTTTTCAGCCTTTTTATCTGGATAAGCTAAAAAACATAGATGATAGATATTCAAATATTCTTCTATGAAATTAGTGCAGCAAAGAGTCATTTTTTATGTTTAAATCCATACAGATGCTCGTGGGTAAGCGCAAAAATATCATAGTTCTAATGGCATATTGTTCATTGATCCTACGATGTTAATGCAATATTTGAGAGGGTGCTGAGAAATTTTTGGCTTAATAGATTACCTAAATTTTAACTATATGATAAAACATCGGAGTTTTTTGAAATCACGTCTTGGTTGACGCGAAAACATTTCGGCACACCCTGGTAGATTGCTGCCTCGGAAACTGATCCTTATGAATCAGGTATCCAGTAAGGAAAGAAATAAATCTTTTTTTCCAACAATGGAAAACAGATAATGGAATCTTATCTACCAATCGTATCGGTAAATTCCAGCAAAGTTAGGAACACACAATACCATTAACTATCACACATGTAATACAGTTGGTTCTAATTTATACTTTGGAAAATTCTGCACAGTTCTCTAAAAATATTAACTATCCTAGTAAGCAGTTATCAATGACGAGCTCAATAAGTCTCATGTAGATATTGCTACACTGCAGGAAACGTCTGGCAGCCTCCGTATCCTTGAAGAAGAGGGACTACACGTTCTTCTGGCAGGGAGAGAGCTTCAACGAAGCTCTCCAACACGGTGTGGGTTTCGCAATTAGGAACAGCCTCCGGAATATTGTTTAACCAGGTAGTAACGGTCCTGAGCGACTTCTCACTCACCGCCTCAACACCACAGCAGGACCTATCACACTCGTCAGAGTGTACACCCCGACACTCTCTGCCACACCGGACTCCAGGAATGAGTTCTACGTCAAGCTTGTAGCCATCATCATCAGCATCCCAAGCAAGGAAGAACTTGTTTTCTTGGGCGATTTCAATGCCAGAGTGGGTGCCGATCACGACTCGTGGCTCTCGTGCCTTGGACAGTTTGGTGTCGGCAAGATGAACAACAATGGCCAGAGACTACTCGAGCTATGCACATACCACAATCTGTGCATAATCAACTCCTTCCTTAAGACCGAACCTCAGCACAAGGTCTCTTGGTGACACCCACACCCAGGGCACTTACACTTGCACCAGTTGGATTTAATCCTTATCAGACGAACGCTCATTAAGAACGTTCTTCACATTTGCTCTTATCACAGTACGGACTGTCACAGACCACTCTCTAGTGTGCTGCGAGATCAAGCTCCAGCCCAAGAGGTTACATCATGGCAAGAAGTAAGGGAATCCTGGCATTGATGTCAACAAGATGAAACGACTAAACCTTGTGGAGCAGTTTGCTGAGAGGTTTGAGAGCGAACTGAAAACCTCACAATCGGAGACACTGCCACAGAGACGTGGGCTACTTTACGAAACACCATGCACCGCTCTGCCTTGGCTATCTTTTAGAGAAATACCTCGAAGTCACATGACTAGTTTGAAGCAAAGTTCTCCGTGATGACTCCCGTTACTAAAGCCAAGCGTGCCACTCTAGTATAAGCGGTCACCCAATGAAAGGAACCTACAGATCCTCCGGGCTGCCATGAGCAAAACTCAGCAGACTGCCAGCTGCTGCGCCAACGAGTGCTAGACGCTATTAATTTCCTACCTGTCGTGGAAGAGCTCGACACTGAGTCGACGATAGAGGAACTCAGCGAGGCCATCAACAGCTGCCCCAGTCAGGGATGGCATTTCATTCGATCTTATGAAGCACTGCAAGATTATGCTACTGCTTCATCTTCACCAAGTCCTCTGCCATGTGCTGGACAGAAACGGTTGTTTCACAGAACACGAACGAGGCTAAGATCATCACCTTTTACATAAACAAAGGCGAGCAAAGCGATTGCAGTCATTACAGAAGTATCTCTCTACTCTGTGTCTGGTCATCTTGTTCCGTCTATAGAAACTTGTCGAACGTGTTTACCCAGAGTCGCAGTACGGCTTCCGAACTGAACGATCAACAGTATATATGATCTTCTCGTTTCGTTAGCTCCAGGAGAAGTGCAGAGAACAGCAAATGCTCCTGTACGTTGCTTTTATCGATCTGACCAAGGCATTCTGCCTCGTTAGCAGGGAGGGTCTCTTCAGAATTCTGTCCAAGATTGGCTGCCCACCCAAGCTGCAGGGCTCGACTGAGTCGTTCCATAGCGACATGCGGAGCACTGTGCAGTTCACCGGTAGAATCTCAGATGCCTTCAACATCTGCAGCGAGGTCAAACAGGGGTAGTGTCCTCGCTTCGACTTTCTTCGGAATGTTCTTCGCGCCGCTTCGGAAACACGCATTCGGTACATCATGGGAAGGGATTTACCTTCGTACGAGATCAGATGGCAGGCTTTTCAGCCTCGCCCGTCTCAGAGCCAGGACTAAAGTACAAAAAATCCTTATCAGGGTCATGTTGTTTCCTGGTATGCGGCATTAGCTTCCTATACTCAGCATGAACTTCAGTCACTGATAAATAATTTCTCCCAGGCCTGCAGAGGCTTTGGGCTGACCATTATCTTGAAAAAGACAAACGTCCTGGGGCAAGCTACTGCAGCACCATCAGTTATCACCATCAATGACTAAGTCTATCAGTTGACCTAACTTGGCTCTATTATGCCTAACAACCTTTTCCTGGACAGAGAGCCCGACAAGAGAATTGTAATGACAGCCACCACAGCTCTTGCGCACATCACAATACGTGTTTAAACCAACTTGGAGCTGACAGTGAAGGCAGAGATGGCAGTGAAAAACGCCTGTGTCATCAGCACACTGCTATATGTAAAGATCTTGTGGAAGAACCAGCCAGTACTCAACTAGAATAGAAGTTGGGTCTTACTGACCAAAAAAACAAAAAAACAAAAAAAAAAAACAAACAAACCCTGGGGAAAATTGGTAGGTGGTTTAAATAATAACCTGGGAGATTCCATTCTGTTACAGGCAAGTCTATTCTGTAAGCAGTGATTGGCTGATAATTTCAGTGTGTACATTGAGCTCCATAAATGAGCAGCGAGGATGAGTACATCTTGCACATATAAAACCAATCATCCGACCGTGCATTGAATACTGTTGTCATATTTGTTCGAGCGCCCCTTCCATTCATCTCAAGGTTCTTGACAGGCTCCAAAGGAGAATCTGTAATGTGATTGTTCCTGACCTGGCAGTTCGACTCCAGCCACTTTCCCACTGGAGGGATGTGACTTCCCTCTGTCTATTCTACAAATCTTTTCATAGCTTCTGCTCCGACCTGCTTAGCTCACTGATGCTCCTCACAAGAATTTACTCGGGCAACTCTACTGGCAACAAGGTCCCACCCTTTTACAATTAAATCAACAAAATTCAGCCGCCACTTCTACTCCATTAGCTTCCTTTCTCGCACTTCCCGCCTGTGGAACTTGCTTTCCTGACTCCGGAAGAAAAGCCACTGGGCGGCCATAGCTGCGTTATCGTAACATCGTTAAACGCAACACAAGAGACACATCTTCCGGCTTTATCGGAGCCACGCGTCTGATCATAATAGGCACCTTTTAGCTTCTGCTCGTTTTCCCTTTATCTGGCTCGTCAGTATTAGGTTCTCTAAGCCCTCCTTCCTCACTGCATGTCCCAGAAAGTTTGTCTCTTCCAGATGCTCACTATTAATTTTCTTTTCTTTGCCATTCTTTCCAACACCTCATTGTTGTTCACATGCTTGTTTCAAGTTTTTTCTTCATCGATGATATTGTCCAACATTCACTGCCGTATTGAAGAACTGATAGCATTCTAGTACAAAGAACAGATAGATAACTGATTTTAGAAGTGAAAGACGGAGACACATATATGAATGGTCAGGAGATTCAAGAAGAAATCACCCTATCGAGAGGGAGATGTTCGCTGACAATTGAAGAATGAAACTTTAATTCAAATTTCCTGTGTTAAACTGTGAGGTATTTTTTTTTGTATATATATCTGTATTTTTCGTTTTTTTTTCCCTTTTTGGAGTTCATGCTTCATTTGGGAGGAAAAAAAAGTTTGAAATTTTTATTTATTCTGTTATGCGAAGCTACCTTGGCCAAAGTATCAGCAGCCATTACCCCTCCACGCCATGTTAATGAAGCATGAACTCCAAAAAGGGGGAAAAAAACCCCAAAAAAACGAAAAATACAGATATATATACAAAAAAAAAAAACAACGAAAAATACCTCACAGTTTAACACAGGAAATTTGAATTAAAGTTTCATTCTTCAATTTTTGCTGCTAAGTGAATTCCGATTCAAAGAACATAACATGACGTGGAGGGGTAATGGCTGCTGATACCTTGGCCAAGGTAGCTTCGCATAACAGAATAAGTTTGGTTTCACAAAGTGCTAAGACATTAGGGGTCTTTTCGTGTTGGAAAGATTCCACGCTGCAAATGTTGGTACGTATAACACGGATGTTTGTGAAGAAAATGTTGAGTAGTTTAGGTGATTTTCGTTTGGCTGGTTTAACTTTGTTTCTTGGAATGTGGATGTTCATTTTTGGGTTGTTTTGGTGAGGAGAGGCCTCAAGTAGAGGAGGTAGACGGTCATTGACTGTAACATGTGCAGGAAGGGAGCTGGCTTAGACCGCAGCATAGTGTGACCTCGGGGTTGCCTCTCGAAAGCGCCTGCAGCGACACCTATCCATGGCAGTTTACTAAAAAATTGCCAAGTGAAATAAAACTAAAAGTTACAATCAGCACAGGCTTCAGAGAAAGAAGAAAGCCAAATAGCAAGAAGCAAAGAAAAACGAAAAGCAACGAAAGAAAATTACTGAGAGAATCGAAAGGGAAATGTATTATATAAAACTAAAAGAACGAATAAGGGGCAAAAATGTAAAAAAGAAGAAGAAAAAGAAAACAAAAAAGAAAATAGTAATTGTAATATTAGTCACTTGTCATTAATAAATATGGCGGCTAATACTGCTTTTGGTTGAAAATTATAAAATCTGTCTTTTAAAACAATTATTCAGGAAAATGGGTTTTTCAAGTTTAGTAGATGTTATTGCTCTTTCTGTTATTGATAGGGCGTTTCCTTTCTAATTTTTTATTTGAAGTAGTGTGGAATGTCAACATCTTGATTATATTATTATTTTCTCTTCGCATTACATATTCTATCCATTTTAATTGTTTCTCATGCTGGTAGTCCCCAAGTGATGTCATTTCTGTTATTTGATACTGTTTTTTGTTTGTTAATCTGTAGCCCTAGTCAACAATATTCAAAGGGAGATGATTTTTGCAAGGCCCAAAGGTTACACTCGATGAAAACTTTCTTTTCACTTTTGATCTTAGGAAGAGGTTGTATATAGTTGAGAGTTTGTCTATTTCTGAACGGGTTTGACGCCATGCGTGACATCCATATGAATGAGACGCTCTAATGAGGAGGTTATTTAAGTACACGAATCGAGTTTTCAGATTTTTTTAGTTTTGTAGCAATTTGCAGTGTCTTTTTTCTGCACGGAAAGATATGAAGTGTTTAGCATTTACTATTCTAGTTTTTATGATGGACTCAGGGCAAGTACTATCAAGAGAACACAAAAGGAAATAATAATAATAAAAAAATAATTAGAGAAAAAACTGTTGAAGAAGAAAGAGAGAGTGGAGGAAAATAAAAGAAAGACTGAAAGAAGAAAAGACAGGAGTGACAATGTTAAAAAGATGGAAGTGAGAATGAAAGGACGAATGTCTGTGCGCACAAAAGGAAAAAGGAAGACAATAAAACATTGTGTGAAGAGTTATTGGCGGGAAGCGAATAACGAAGAGAATAAACGTGGAAAGCAGAGAAACTGTTATTAAAGAAAGAAGACCGAAAAAAAAAAAAAAAAAGAACCACAAAGAAAAATGTTGAAGGGAATTAGAGGAACAGTCAAGAGAAGTAGTGTGGAAAAAAGTTACGAAGTATAAAAATAAAGAAATCAGAAAAGAGAAGGCCACAGCAGATAGATCTAAACTGATTTATAAATGGAACTTTGTCTCTGTGTGAGTGTGTGTGTGTGTGTGTCTGTTGCCTATAGACTCCGAAACGGCTGAACCGATTTTCTTGAAAATTTACACAGTTGTTCTTAGCTAGGTTTTGTGTCGAGGTACCTCCGATAAATATCGAAAATCGATAATCGAAAAAATCGGGTTATAGAAGGAGTGATCCGATTTTAATCAAATTTGATACACTCATAGACAAAGACATAAGAAACGATACTCAGAAGTTTCAAGGTTGCAGTTCTTACAATAGTGCAGAAAATCGATAATATATATATATATATAAAAGGCAAGATGTTTTTGTGTGTGTCTGTTTATCTGCCTGTATGTCTATTTTTTTCAGCCCTTTTATTTTAGTTTTTGCTTTGGGCTTGGCTCTAAGTAGGTGTAATTGTAGTTCTTAGTCTCAGCCATGATACCATTTACTCAGAGGACTTATTTAGCTTTTAAAATTCAGTTTACGACGAAAAAACTTATTCGATATCGATACCAGGAAATCAAAATTTGACTTACATCCATTCATTTTTCTTTCAGTCTACGGTTTCGCTTTAACTGGAACCAACTATTGCTTTTTAGTCTTTCGTGCCAACGTCCAAAGAGTCTGAACTCCAGGACCATGGATTAGTTTTAAAGCTTTCATTAGACCCGAGCATTGCCGGGCTATACTGCTAGTAATATCTAAGTGAAAATAGATCGAAATGGTTTGATTATTTAAAAGATTTTTGTCTTTTTGATTTTTAATTTTTCTAGGTGTGCTTTTATTCACATTCTGGGTGCAATTATCGTCTAAATTACGCAAAAATGAAAATAACACTGACATCTTACTTTAACAGATATATTTACCAAAATTACATAAAAATATCTTGAAGTATTAACGAGTAAATTTATGCAATAAAATCGCCATTGGCTTAAACCATGCAGTACTGATTCCTATGTCCTCAATGTCTACATCTATAAATGCTCTGCAGGGTGCGATGGATGAATTGTTGTCTAAATTGCACAAAAATGAAAATAACACTGATATCTCATTTTAACAGATATATTTACCAAAATTACATAAAAATATCTTGAAATACTAAAGAGTAATTGTATTCAATAAAATCGATTTTGCTTCAACTACATCCTCCAGACCACTTCAGAATCAACTCTTCTGGGCGGTCTTCTTGTTTGACTTGGTGAATGCTGCCATAATCCTTGCCTTTAATTTATCTTTGGTGTTACAAGCAATTTTGTTGTTCTCCGTACACCATACATCATGATCAAGTGGGGTGCAGTCTGGGTAGTCAGCTGGCTAGATATAAGGGGTGATGCGGTTGCTGAATGCCATGATTGAGTTCTCCTGCTCGTGTAGCATCGTGCAGTGTCCTGTTGCCAGACATAGGGTCTCCCTTGACCCGAGTAGCACTACCTTCTCAACTGTGCTGAGTGCGAGGACTTGTAAGAAGATGAATGGAAGCATACGTTACCATCACTAGTGATAACTCTAAACAACATCGTAATCACCATTAGATTCATTCATCTTTTTCCGAATCCTCTGCACTGTCCTCAGATTGACACTCAAACACCCTGAAATGCCAAGCAGCGCATCATACTATTTCAAAAGTCTTAGTAGAGTGAATGGTAGTCTTTTTATTACAGACGGTGCCCAACAGACTCTACTATAGTGTAGTCCGCAAAATAAAAAGAAACAACGCACATGCGTGGAGTTCTTCAGAAATGAATTGAATTCTTTCGGTGACTGGCGTGTGTATACACTGCTTATATACAACACGTTAAAATTTCCCTTCTCTGATACCATGCGTCGATGGCTTAGAGCGTAGCAACTCCGGCTGACACCAAATCGGTCGAGTTTCGAGCCCGACCAAAAGCAAGTGGATGTGTCTAGACACACTGATGAGCTGTGATACAGCGTTTGTATGTGGATGACTAATATATATATATATATATATATATGTATGTATGTATGTATGTGGATGACATATATATATAAGTCATTCACAGACATGGTTGTTTCGCTGTATCACATTTCATCAGTGTGGCTAGACATCTACTTGCTTCTAGCCGGGATCGAAACTCAACCGATTTGGTGTTAGTCAGATTGACATACCCCTAAGCTATCGGCACATGTATAAGAGAGAATGAAATGTTTGCGTTTATACCATAACATCAGGAAGAGACAGATAAGGTTTCTGGGACACGTAATGAGGAGGGAGGTTCTACAGAATTTAATACCCACAGGGCGGATAACAGAAAAGTGACCCAGGGGAAAGTAGCACGAAACCTACTTGATAGGGTCTGAGAAAATGGATGGTGGAGTGGGGTTTGGGGGAGATACCAAGTGAAGAAAATACTGAGAGCGACAAGAGACAGAGCCAAGTGGAAGTTCATGATCGCCTACGTCCTGAAGGGATACGGTACACGAAGAAGAATTGTGTAGTTGTTTGATTTATTTTTATTTTTAATGTATGCATGAATGGGGGTTTAATTGGGATGGGGCTTTCGTTTTATTGACCTCTTTTTTATTTGACCTTTTCTTAATGTTTTATCGCGTGACGATTTATTTTTTTCTGCGACATGGTCACGTGTTATTGTATGTGTGTTTGTAAGCTTTACGTGTGTTTATTTTTATGTTTATTTATTTATTTATTTTATTTCATTTTCCGTTTAGTTGTTTTCTGTTTTTGTCGTGACTGGGTGTTTGTATGTACTTTTATTTTTCGTATTTATATTATTTGTATGTGGTGTTTTTGTTTATTATTTTTCTGTTTATTATCGTGGCCTCATATTTGTAGTTATATTTGTAGTTTTAATTTTTGAATTTCTAATATTTGTTCTTTTTATTATTTTATTGATATTGTTTGTATGATTATTTTTGTTCGATTTTGTTGTTATTTATTGTTGTTTGTGTAGCAAAGTAGGTATTTATTCGCATGTCTGCATTTTCCCATTATCTCTTTATTTTTGTTAATATTTTACTTTGTTTTTTAAAACTGATTGTTGCTAGTTACTCTTCTAGGGATAATTTACAACTTTTGCTATTACTGCTGTGTGATGGTGCACTTTTTATTATTTCCCATTGGATTTTAGTGTTAATGTTGTTTTCTGTTTGATCCCATATATATTTTGATAACGTTGTGTTGTTTTTGTATTTTTCTGTTAAGAACGATGATCATTAAATTTTTTTCAAACGATGTTTCTGTTGAGCCCGGTGTTGCTCCTATCGAAATATTTTCGTATGTATTGGTGTTATTTATTACGGTTGCTTTGTATATTATGTTGTTGGTAAGACATTTATTATTAAATGGACAATTGACCTTCTTTCGGCAGTTACATTTGTTCGTATTGTTTTGTTGGATTGTGTGGTTGTTATTGGTTTAATTGGGTATTTTCTTGTTGTGTTTGGTTATTATATTTTCGATATTTTCCATGCAGCTGATTTCGAATGTGTTTTATTAATAATTTTTGATAGTTTGTTGTTTTTGGAGAAGTGATTTTCTGTTATGCTGAAAATCTTTTCCTATTTTTGTTTTTATATTTTTGTTGTAGGATGAATTATGCCAGACTATGTTTCTTTTTCTATTTTTTATTTGGTTTCTTTTTCTATTTTTTATTTAGTTTCTTTTTGTTAGTATTTTTTATACTTATGTATACTGTTGAGCCAGTAATAGACTGACTCATTTTATAGTTCACTAATAGAAGGGTTAGCCAATCAGAAGGCTCAAAATATTCAATGCGATGTGTTTAAAAGGCGGACATATTTTCCCGAGTATTCACAATTTAATCCGATTCCGTAGAGTGTCTGACTCGTGAGTGTTAATCTTTGACGTCGTTTCATTGAACAGAGTACTGTGCTGTATTCTATATACATAAACTATGGTGGAAATGGTCAACACTCTTCGTCTATGTATTCCAGTTTATTCGAGTATCCGCTATTTTTTAGTGCTGACTCATATATTTCTTTGTTTTCATTGAATATTTTTATGTTACTTGAGTTCGTAGATAGTGTTTTGCTTATAGATATGGGTATGTATCTGAATGTATTTGGAGGGTGATTGGAATTTTTGTTGATATATATGGGATTGTTGTTTTCTTTTCTGTATGGTTTGTATAGACAAAACTAGACATACAAGCAGACGAATAAAGAAAAATCTATAAAACGAACACCAGCGACTACTAAATTTTAGTTGAAAAGAAAATTACCAATTTTTTAAAACCATCGACAATAACATTGAAAACAAGAAGCCAAAAAACATGGCCGCTAAACTAAAACTTGACAACAGAATCAAGCAACTGCCGAAAACTGAATCACTCATTAAACTAAAAGAACATAAAAATAACTTTTTAAATAAACCAATATGCAGACTAATAAACCCCATAAAATCTAACATCGAAAAAATAATAGTAAAAGAAATAAATAAGGCGTATGCTAGAAATAAACCAATTGAAAACAATATTAAAGAAACAATTGGTTCAACGATAATACTAACAAAGAAGAATGCTCATTCGTACAGTTAGACATAAAAGAGTTCTTCCCATCCATCAACGAAAAAAACATTAAATAATGCGCTAGCTTTAGCAAAACAGTATATACAAATATTAGAAAAAGACCTAAACATTATCAAATATTGCAGAAAGTCCATTCTGTTCTATAATAACAAAATATGGCAAAAAAAAAAAATAATAAAAAATAAAAAACAAAAAAAAAAATCAGAAAGAACACATGGCCCAGTAGATATAAAACAACTGAAGTTTTGGGATTTATAAATCTAATGTCCAGTAATCCTTTTTTTTTTTTACCAGAGTTCATATTGCATTTTTTATGTTAATGGTTTTCTCTAGTATTTTTACCAGCGCTCATTGTTCTTGTTCTTGAGGACACATGGCCCAGTGAATATAGATGTTGGTTAGTTCCTGTGACTTGACCCAAAATGTTGTGAGTTCAATACCAGGTTACAGCAGTGGTGAACAAGTGACTTGCAGGGTTAGAAGGAGATAACTCATGACTTCCGATCGAAGCATTACTATGGAAGGGATGAGAATGATTAACCAAAGTGATTGCAATAAAGGGTTCGGTTCGAAATTCCTAGCACCTGAAAAAGACCGGAGCGTACAACAGCTGAAACGTCGTACAAATGGCAACAAGATGAGGACAATAGTCCGAATAATGTAAATACTGTAAAATTTTTATGTAAAAATTTTGGTGAGTCATGTTACGGTGGGCAGCTAACGCATCTGATGTTTTGCAAAATTTCTTTGTATTGGTATAATCTTTTATTGAGATTCTTTCAGGTCTACTCTGTGTATTTTTGTAACAATTATTATAATCTATGCAAGCTGCGAGGTTATGGTATAACTGGACAATTGACCTTATGCAGTCATTCATTTCAAATCGCACAATGAAGGTAGTATTGAAAGGACATGCCTCCCAGTTCTATCAACGAACGCAGGTCTACGTCAAGGCTCTATTCTAGGTTTTATGCTTTTCCTTATCTACATTAACGATCTCCCAGATGTAATAAGATCCCAAGTAGGCATATACGCTGACGACACTGCAGTTTACTCTCGCATCCATGAAAAATATGCTGAGGCTGACAAAGCAAACCTCGCTGCCGAGCTTGAAAAGGACCTCCGATCCGTGACGAACTGGGGTAAGAAATGGATCGTGAATTTTAATGCTTCCAAAACGAAGCTGCTATCTATTAACTATCACAGACAATCGCTCTTACCTCCCATTAGCGTGGATCAGGCTAGTCTCCCTGTAAGCAAAACAATGCGTCTCCTCGGCTTAACTCTCATAACAGACCTCATTTTGCTACTCTGGTTTTAATTTTTATTAATGAACATCCTGATGATATTAGCTCTCAACATGGTATCTACGATGATGACAAAACAATTTACTCCTGCATCAATAGTAAAGCTTATCAATCCCACAAGTTCGAAATGGAAGGCAATGTCCAAAACGATCTCAAGTCCGTCGTTAACTGGGACAAATGTTGGCGTGTTAATTTTAACTCCTCAAAAACCAAACAAATGCTCTCCATTAATCATCTGAGAGACCCACTCACTAACTTTTATCAGCATGGTTGATGCTAAACTCCAGGAAAATGACACATTACACCTCCTCAGGTACACTTTCTCACCTGACTTGAAGTGGAAAAAGCTCTGATAGGTCAGCTGCGAAGACACTCGATTCGTCTTATCGGTCGAGACAGTTTTTATCTCCAGAAATTACCTTACATATCTATAAGATTATTATTCACCCATCTTTAGAATATTGCTGCCACATATGGTCCAGTGCTCCTGTTATCTACATTGAGCTCATTGATAAGATCTGTAATGAACAAAACAAAACAAATTCAAAATATAAAATTCAAATCCGACTCATTGATTTTGTTTTAAAATGAAGAATTTTCTGGAATGTACAAACTTTGCACACAAAACTCGTGAAATTTCACACCTCTGTGTGAAATGGTTTTCGGCAAATAGCAAATTAGGAAATATCTAAAAAAAAAAAATCAAATAAACTTTAATTATAAAAAAAATAAATAAATATCAAATTCCTTTTACGGACCCTTTTCGCGAGTTTTATGTGCAAAGTTTGTACATTCCAGAAAATTCTTTTTTTTTCTAACAAAATTAATGAGTCAGATTTGAATTTTATATTTTGAATTTGTTTTGTTCACTACAGATCCAAATAAGAATCGGCTATATTATTGATTTTGATCTGGCAACTCGGCTTCAGTCGCTTTCTCACCACCGTAAGGTTGCTTCTCTGTGTCTTTTCTATAAATATTTTCATGGTAACTGTTCAAATGAGATCTTTGCTATGGTACCGATAGGTTTTGATTTTAAGTGCGGTATTAGACTGGCGTCGAGAACTCATCAATTTACAGTTGAACTGGCTCGATGTCGCCGTTAATTCTGTGCTAAAAGTTTCTTCTCACGCACTTCTCGGACGTGGAACTCCTTTCCGGCTTCATGCTTTCCAGCTAACTTTGATTTGCGAAAATTGAAATGCAATGTCAATCACCACCTGCAGTTTGCCTGATTACTATTTTCTCATTCTGTTTGTCATTATTGTTTCTGTTGGTTCCCACTCCACCCACGTCTATTGAAGAGGTGAAGAGGCTCATCCCTTGTTCCCTGTTTAGGATGTGGTTTCCGGCTTTCTCTTTTCTAATCCTTTCACTCTTACGTAGCCATTTGCGCATCAGTGGCGTTACCGCCTTGCTTGGGGTGATATGATTAAAAAAAAAATCTTCCACATCCTGTAACCCCATGTGTTTTAGAGGCATTATTAATAATCGAAGTCCATAAATATATTTCGCTTGTTTATTGATTTCAAAGCATAAAACAGTTATTAAGAGCTGCAAAGTAAAGGGAAATTGGGGAAAGAAAGTGACTGCCACCCTCAGAAGGAAGAACACGAAACACCGGTGAAGAAGAACTCTTTTTGAGTTACTCAATGGCGAATCTTTGTAGGCTCGGCCCAGTGAGGATAGAACTTGCTGTTCAGTAGTAACAATAAACCAGACTAAATTCAATAACCACTACTCCATAGCATGTCATACCGGCTATGTTATGCAAATTCTGTTAAAAATAAACGATATAAGAGATCCGATCGATAAATCCATAACCTGACGCATAGCTAAATATTAATTAGAAAATTTCAATGAACGATGGCTAATCTTTGTCAGTAAATCAGTTGTATCGACAAAGAAAAACACTATGCTGAAAATATAATATTTACTGTGTAATATATATATATATATATATATATATATATATATATATATATATGAATGATAAAAATATTGTTTTAAGGTATGCTATATTTATAGGCACAATATAAGAGCTAGAGCGAACGTATGTGCAAAAATAGACATTGAGGACAAAACTCAGTGTCGACAAAGACTACGTTTTGCACGAAACAAACTGTCGCCACTATATATATATTTGATATTTCAGACCGGCCTCGGCCTTTCATCAGAAACAAATGATTTTCAAATTTTAAATCATATATATATATATAATAATAATAGAAATAAATAAATACTGTGCGTGTGTGTATATGTGCATATGTGTATATGTGCGTGTGTGTGTTGTGTTGGGTGCGAGTATGACTGTATGTATGTGCGCGCGTTATAGATAACAAACATCATGAGACTAAAAAGCAAAGATCTTCATCTCTGAAACTAATGTAAACAGCTCTGTCCGTTTTACTTTCCTAAATTTTACACCAATATCGTTAATGTATATTTTGCCATTTACTCACAAGCACTGAATATATATATATATATATATATATATGTCACATAGGCTTTAAATATTTACAGAGCAGAATCATATAGACATAATAAAGGGGATAAAATCGGACTTACCGTTTTTCGACTAAGAACAGACGTTCGATTAAAAGAAAATATGTGAAGGATATTTGTTTTCATAGTTACCAAACAATCTGTACACACAACAACGACAGTAACAACGCTCTTATAAACAATAACAATATTAGAAAAAAAGAAAAAGATATTATTAGAAAGAAAAAGAAAAAACTTCTTTTTCGGTCGATGTTGGCCAACCATGCGGTTAGTCACCCTGTCGATGTTAGTTCATTATTTGTTGCACATTAGCCAAGCGTTGGACCATTAACGTTCGTTGCCTGCTTACGTCACGTTCTACCTTATTGATTCATTACTCATGTGATCTACACAGAAAGTTTGCAGGTAGTCGTTTTTCCAGTTGATAATTTTATTTATTTATCTATATTTTTAATATTGAAAAAAAATTTTTTTGAAGGTCACTTAAACTTAGAATCAGAAAGTGAGTTAAACTTTCAAAATGGTAAAAGTCTGCTAGAAAGTAAGATTCTCTTCAGTGTTCTGTCTCCCAAGAACAGCATTGTTATCCCAGTTGTTTCTTAAATCACAGAGTGTTTCAGACTCGTGATGAGTCCATTAATTAATAAGCCCAATAGGTTTATACAATAGAATTTTTGCCCAATATGCACAATTGACCAGAAAAATATATATAGTCAAGCAAAAACGCAAAATACATGGCCTGAAGATTACAAACGGTCGCCTTGACATCAGTTTCTGCGATATTGAGCACTTTAATCCATAAATATAGCGCGCACTAATACTATATATATATATATATATATATATTGATTGATTGCTTTATACTTATTTTCTTCTCAATATAGGTTTAGACAAGTGCACGTTTGTATTAAAAAGTGTTCAATACAATTATATTGTAGAACTTTTGAATATTTTCCATTTGTAAACGAGTTATTACGTGACCTAGGTTTCTACAAAAAATGTAAACATGTTACGGAATTATATATATATATTTGCGTAACATGTATACATTTTTTGACATTACGATACATTTTAGAGCAGAGATGGTTATTACGATGAATTCGAAAATTCTGTGATAGCCTTTGACTTCGTTTAGACTGATCGTCATTCGTGGTCGAGAGGTCTAAGAGGGGCTAGATCACATAGTTGCTTCCCCTATGTAAATAGGGGTCGCAGGTTCGAATCCTGCCGAATGACACACATTTTTGTAACAAAAATTTATCGTAAATAATCAGGCCGGTAGAAATAAATATAAAATACTGTTTGATAAAAAATAATGTTCAAACAAATGATATCAAATTGTCGGTTGTTTATAACCAGTTTAATTAATCTTCGTTAATTTCTGTAATATATATATGACTATGTCAGATTAATGTCAATGACTATGTCTATGTCAGATTAAACAGACTGCAAACATTGTGTCTGCTTATTTTTAATAAAATTCGTTCATACTTACGGATAATCTTGGACGGATTTTATTAAAAATAAGTAGACACAATATTTGCAATTTATTTAATCTGACATATTACACACACACACACACACACACACACACACACACACACACACACACATATATATATATATATATATATATAAAAGAGAGAGAGAGTGAGTGAGAGTATGTGTGTGTATGTGTGTTCATCGGATTATTATCTACTGTGCGCCTTTATGTTGGTAGACAAGCACAAACCAATGTTACACTGTTGATCTACCTATATGCACGTAGAACTCCATAGAAACATATTTCAACGCTCGCGTAGATAGCATAAGTGAACATTTATATGCAAATACTGCATTTATTTTGAAGATGGCTCCTTAAGAGGGTCGTTAGAAAAGTCTTAAGCCTCACTAAGAAAGAGCCATAACAAAACATTTTTATTATGGCAACACACTCCTTCTTCAGGATGCAGGCGATCATGGTTTTCCATGTCTCCCTATCCCTGGTGGCTTTTAGCACACCTCCTGTTACTCCATTCAGCCCTCGTTCCTTCATCCACCTGATTAGGCCCTTCAAATATGTTATCCGTTACTTTCCCCTGTCTCTTTTTCCCTCTATCTGACCTGTTAGTATCAGGTTCTCCAAGCCCTCCTTCCTCATTGCATGTCCCAGAAACTTCAGCTGTCTCTTCCTGATGCTCAGTATTAATTTCTTTTTTGTTTTCATCATTTCCAAGACTTCATCATTGCTCACATGTTCGATCCATAATATTCGCTGTATCCTTCTGTAGAACCACATTTAAGTTGCTTCAAGTTTTTTCTTCATCTTTGATGATATTGTCCAGCATTCATTGCCATATTGAAGGACTAACATCACGTAGCAATCCAGTACTCTCTTCCTTGTTTCTAGCGAAATTGTCCTGTTTCTTAATACCTTACTCATCTTCTGGAATGCTTCCTTCGACATGCCAATTCGCCTTCGGATCTCTGTGTCGCACTACCATTCTTATAAAACTAGACAAAACTAATTCAGATTTCTTTTTTATTTCTGTGCTGGTGAAGTTCGTAAAAACGTTAGAAGTATGTAACAAATCTAAAAATGAAACAAAACATAAACCCGAGCAGTCATAAAATATCTGCAAAAGAAAGATATGACCCCCAAGAAAAATATATGCGGACTCCTTTTCCTATGAAACTGTAAATAAGTGACCTGCTGAATTTAAGTGTGGTAAGGACAGCAAGGTCTTTCGCAAATTTGTCGAGGCTGCCAATAGTGCTGATAGCAGACACAGAAAGAAAAAACTACAAGATCTCCTACAGAAGGTAGCTAAAGAGAGAGTGACAAGAAAGGACTACAAGTAAACTGCAAGAAAACCGAATGCATGGTCATCAGCAAAAAGAGCAGCCCAAAATGCCAATTACACGTGAGGGACTCTAAAATCAAGCAGGTACAGAAATTTAAATACCTAGGAAGTGTTCTAACAGAAGACGGAAAGTGCGACACTGAGATCCGAAGGCGAATTGGCATAGCGAAAGAAGCATTCTAGAAGTCGAGTAAAGTATTAAGAAACAGGACAATTTCACTAGAAACAAAGAGGAGAGTAATGGATTGCTATGTGATGTCGGTTCTTCATGGCAGTGAAGATGAAGGAAAAACTTGAAGCAGCTGAAATTTGGTTCTACAGAAGGATGCTGCGGATATCATGGGCCGAGCATGTAAGCAATGACGAGTTTTTGGAAAGGGGACATGCATTGAGGAAGGAGGGCATGGAGAACCTGATATTAACAGGTCAGTTGGAGGGAAAAAGAGCAGCGGATAACATATTTGAAGGACCTGATCAGGTGGATGACAGAAAGAGGGTTGCATGGCGCAACAGTAGAAAGCGTGATAAGAGCCACCAGGTATAAGTAGATGTGGAAAGCCATGATCTCCTACGTCCTGAAAGGACATGACACATAAAAAAAGAAGGACAGTAATGAAAATGGTCCTTGGACAAGTCTTCCAAAAACCTCAATCACTTATGAACAAGTTGATACCATTGACCGTATGGATTTTAGATGACACTTCTTAATGTCTAGTAGATATCTAAGCTCATTTAGTGCAGATTCAGCCCTTACTGGCTGAACTGAGAATTTAGGGATGAGTAAGCTGTCTGAAAGATGAAGTCTCAAGAATGCTGACACCAGAGCAGAGGCTGAGGTTGACCCTGATAATTTTCATCGCAGATTAATAATAAAATGAAATCTGGTTTCATCACTTTGAACTTGAATTAAAGGTTCAAAGCAAACAGTAGAAGAATACTGATTCTCTATTCCAAAGAAGTTAAAGCTGTTGACCATGTCCACCATAGTTTATGGATATAGAATACAGCGCAGTACGTAATGTGTTCAATGAAACAACGTCAAAGATTAACACTCACGAGCCAGACACTCTACTGAATCGGACTATATCGCCAATACTCGGGAAAATATGGCCGCCTTTTATACACGTCGCTTTGAATATTTTGAGCCTTCTGATTAGTTAACCCTTCTATTGGTGAACTATAAAATGAGTAAATCTAATGCTGGCTCACTAGTATACAAAACTACAAAAAAGAAAAAAAATTACTAACAAAAGCAGGCAGTGTCTGTTGGTAAGGTGATAGCTTCTGCATGTTTTCTTTTTATTCCGAAGACGCAATCATGATAGACTACCTGGAAAATGAAAAAAAAAACTATTAATAGGCAACATAATCAAAACAACTGAAGAAAGCGATCATTTCGAAACACAGATGGAAGTAAAGTGCAAGTGTGCTCTTGCTCCGGAACAACGCACCATTTCAGACATCCCAAGTTGCACTAGATGAAGTACCTAAACGTGGCTTTAAATTTCTACCCCATCCCCCTTACTCACCTGACTTAGTTCCATCTGACTTATTCCTGTTTCCTAAATTGAAATTCCACCTGTGTGATTGCTATTTTGGAAACAATGATGAGATTGCATGTGCTGTGGAGGGATTTTTGAAGAACCAGAATGCAACATTCTTCTATGAACAGATTGCAATGCTTAAGCAACATTGGATCAAGGACATTGATCTCAAGGGAGACTATATTTAAAAATTTAAAAATAGTGAAAAACTGTCTTGTTTGTCCAAATCCTTCTGGGTTATGCTTGGAACTTTTGAACGACCCTCGTATCATCATCAGTCTATATCAACAGTATTTTCATTTTTTTTTTACTTGTAGAGAAGATATTAAGAGTTAATCTATAACTTTAGAAGCGTATCTAATTCTCTCGACACATTGTCAAGATCTTAATTGAGTTTTTACTCATTTTTTTTTAAATTAATGTTTTATTTATAAAAATTAGTGAGAAACATCACTGGAAGTATTGTCCATCGCTAGCCACTACTTTTTTCCGTCGTCAAAAATAATATTTCAATAGTATCGGGATCCCGACATGTATCCACCATTTTAGCATCTGCCTCTCGTTTTTATTAATGTACATTGCTTCAGTTCAGAGTAAATATATTATATTTATTCTGATTGATCCACACAAGCCGGTTTAAAAAAAGACTTCATACATACGAGCAAAAGTCATTAGAGAAAAAATGGATTAAAGTTTATTTTCTAAATATAACAGCTTCTTTATGAAACAATTTTTGGATAACAGAAATGAAAATCAAGGCACATGAAACTCGTAAGCGTGAACATTAACAACTTTAATGCAATTAAATTAACCTTTGGTTCATTATAAAATTCGTAGGTAGTAAATATGTATTGTCAAATATTGTGTTTTTGAGAAGATTGCTTTTTTTTTAAGGATAAGACAGTCAAGGTCAAAGCTGCTTAGGAGTTGCATCAAGATACTTGGGATTACCGTCAATAGAATTACCAGATATTAAGGTATTTCTAACTGAACTCTACCTGCAAGGTTACGCGATTTTTTAAATCAAAACTTATCACTATGTTGCATACATTTGGCTGTCGTGATGAGTACATTGGGATTTGTATATTCGTGACTTAGTTTAACTTTATTAAGGTACTGCTTTTCACGAAACAACAACAACAATAACAACAATAATAATAATAATAATAAAAGTCTGAAACTGAAGGCTTTATTCTTGCAGTGCAAGACTAGAGTCTTTTCACTAGGAACTTTCAGCCAAATATTATACATAATAATGTGGATCCAAAATGCAGGTTCTGTGACAAATACCAAGAAACAATAAGCCATCTATTCTCAGGACATTCTGTACTTGCCCCAAATGAATATAAGAATTGTCAAGATAGAGTGGGGCAATTTTTACACTGGACAATGTGCAAACACTTTGGAAAATATGTGAAAAAGCACTGGTTGATGTTCATATCAACCAACATCGGTTACAGAAATAGAAGATCTTACAATTCTGTGGGATTACACCATTTACATGAACAGAAAAGTTGAAGCAAATAGGCCGGACATTATTGTGTTAACCAAAAAGAAAAAAAACTTGTTTATTAATTGATATGGCTTGTCCAGTGGATTGTAACATAGCAACCAAGGAATTCGAAAAACTGTCAAAATATAAGGATCTGGAAATTGAAATAGAAAAAATATGGAAATTGAAAACAAGAATCGTGCCAGTGATAGTAGGTGCACTTGGAATGATAAAAAATGGAACAAAACAACACATTGAAAGAATCCCTGGAAACACCAGCTTAAGAGGTATACAAAAAGTAATCTTGTTAAGTACAGCCCACACATTAAGGAGAACTTTGTTTATGTAACGCTAGTGATGTTAAGGGTAGATAGAAACAACATGAAATATAGCCATAACAACACACCACGACCTGCCTTAGGTCTTCCCGCAGATTTGGTAGGTAGTGTGACCATAGCAGAAATCGAAATATGATGAGAATGACATAAATAATAATAATAATAATAATAATAATAATAATATAGTAGTCATAGATTGTTTTTAAGTCTATCTAAACTTATTTATAAATGGAACTTTGTCTGTGTGTGTGCGTCTGTGTGTGTATGTCCGTTACCTATAGACTCCGAAACGGCTGAACCGATTTGATTGAAAATTTACACAGTTGTACTATAAGCGTATGCAAGTGTTCTTAGCTACGTTTTGTGTCGAGGTACCCCCGATAAATTTTGAAAATCGATAATCGAAAAAATCGGGTTATAGAAGGAGTGGTTCGATTTTAATCAAATTTGATACACTCATAGACAAAGACATAAGAAACGATATTCAGAAGTTTCAAGGTTGCAGTTCTTACAATAGTGCAGAAAATCGATAATATATATATATATATATAAAAGGCAAGATGTTTTTGTGTGGTCTGTTTATCTGCCTGTATGTCTGTATTTTTTCAGCCCTTTTATTTTAGTTTTTGCTTCGGGTTTGGCTCTAAGTAGGTATAATTTTAGTTCTTAGTCTCAGCCATGATACCATTTACTCAGAGGACTTATTTAGCTTTCAAAATTCAGTTTACGACGAAATAACTTATTTGATATCGATACCAGGAAATCAAAATTTGACTTACATACATCCATTCATTTTTCTTTCAGTCTATGGTTTCGCTTTAACTGGAACCAACTATTGCTTTTTAGTCTTTCGTGCCAACGTCCAAAGAGTCTGAGCTCCAGGACCATGGATTAGTTTTAAAGCTTTCATTACACCCGAGCAACGCCGGGCTATCCTGCTAGTGTTTAGAATAAAGCGCTAAAGAGCAAAATAATTTTAATCTACTGAAAAACTTCATACATACCGATAAAATTATGACGAATACACTCCAGAAGTTACGTGGATAGTAAGACAGTTTCCACGTGAATTTAAACTCATACAAGTAAACGCTTCACCTTATTAAAATATAACGTCATTCTCGTAGATTGTATATGAATACACATAAACACTCGAACACCCCCTTTTATATTCAGGCAGTTTATATACAACAATATATATAGACTGTAAATATTTACGAACTTATATTTTCATTTATATTCATATGAGTTACCAAATCCCAGATTTGTGCAGCTGCACACACGTACGACCATTTTTATATTCGCAACTTAATAATCATCATTAACTCGTGGTGCACATGCTCAAATGTTCGTTTCGACAGCATAAAAGCATACATAGTTATATGCACACACGTACACACACCGAGACGCACATGCACGTACGCACGTATTTGTAATTATCATATATTACATTGCAGGGACATCATTATAACTCTTTCATCTTTGTACACATAGAGTTAGTTCCCTTTATGAACAGGTTTTTTTTATTCTTTTTCATGTGTTCCAATCCGTCTAATCTTTGTTTCGCTTTTTAAAGCCAGAAGCAAGAACTATAACAAAAACAACATGAAATCATTGAAAAAACACAGCACAGGGGAATAGCTTAAAGTTATTCACTTTGTGATGGTATTTAGTCAAGATACATTGAAAGTTACTTCCTCCAGATTTCTTAGCAGAACAAGGTCACATGATGAAACACAGGGGCCCAGAGCGAGTACAGGTTTTTGCACGCATCATTGGGTCTCTTTTTCCTGTCTAAAGCGAGAAAAATATGACGCGTCTATCAAAACGAGGAAAAAAGACGGCAACGTCGATTGATGATGTTTTATTAGCGAACCAAACCGAAGCAGGAGAATTTGATTTGCGCTTATCATTCGTTCACTTTTCTGCATATTCCCCGTTGATCGTTACTAATGCGATCGATCAATCGATCGACTGTCCTTTTTGTGAAAACGATGGGAACTGGAGAAGAAAAAAATGAAAATAAAAGAAAATGAGTAGTCCTCGATTCCATAACAACGTTAGCACACAGATACACGCAGGAATACATATAGGTATACTTTTACACATGTATCTCTCTTTTCTTCTTCTTCTTCTTCTTCTCTCTCTCTCTCTCTCTCTCTCTCTCTCTCTCTCTCTTTCTCTCTCAATATATAAATATATACAGTATTGTGCAAAAGTATTAGGACAAGAACTATTTTATCTTTTATGAGGCATCAAAATAAAGTTTAAAATCACCCCTGTTCTAACACTTTTGCACACTACCGGTAGTGTGCAAAAGTATTAGGACAGGAGTGATTTTACTAAAAACCTCACTGAAATTCAAATACAGGGTGAAAAGCCAAGTAAATTGCTAATAAATATTGATTATTTAAAAGAAGCTGTAAAAGAAATGTATTAAAAAGTTATATTTAATTTTTCCTATTTTCTATTAAACAAGTTATTTTGAAACTTCTCATTATTCTATTATCCTTGGATATGACTGACTTTTTTTTTATTCCCCCCTCTCGAATTGATGAATCTAATATTAATTCGCAAGACACACAAATACAAGCTGCTTGGCAGGAGATAACATTAGATACATTGAAGAAGCTTGTGATGTCAATACCTGACAGAATAAAGGCTGTTATCAAAGCAAAAGGCTATTATAATAAATATAAAATTTATTTTGTAATAAGCATTTTTTTTCTTGTTAAATCATCTGTTGAGTAAATCAAATAAAATTACTCGAATTAAATTGTTTATTTTCTGTCAGTATGCCTCATAAAAGATAAAATAGTTCTTGTTCTAATACTTTTGCACATTATATATATATATATATATATATAGTATGTCGAGGCAGTAGATAATTTTCTAAACATATATCGATAAATGTAAGAGACAATGAATATCTATTATGTTTAATCATGAGCCATTCTAAACATTGTATTTTGTCTTTAATTTCAGGTGAAAATAAAGACAACAAATTCTCCAACATTTGGATAATTTTTTATTAAGTTCGTTCTAAGCTTCCGGCTTACATGAGCCATCTTCAGAGAGGTTACAGGGACGTTAACATGAAGATTGATCATGTGAACCGAAAGCTTAGAACTAACTTAATAAAAAATTATGCAAATGTTGGAGAATTTTTTTGTCTTTATTTTCACTTGAAATTAAAGCCAAAATACGATGTTTAGAACGGCTCATAATTAAACATAATAGACATTCATTGTCTCTTATATTTCAAAATATATGTTTAGAAGATTATCTGATGCTTCGATGCACTATATATATATATATATATATATATATATATATATTTAACAATATTTATATACATATATATTGTATATCTGTGTGTGTGTGTCTTGTTTGTAGGCAGGTGTGCATATGCTTGTATTAGATTTTATGCTTGTTCTTTCTGTAATTCATGATCTAAGACAGAAGATATACCTAATTGAATAAGCTAGACTAAACCAGAAATGATTTGCTTATAGAATAATTTGAACTTGTATATTACTCTATTTAGAGTAGTTTCCTTATATAATCATAAAGTTTCGGTCTTTTTAGCTTCCGGTTGTTTGCAGATCTCTATTGTGTTCAGGGAATACCGAACTCAAGCAATTAACTAATCCCCGGGCGTAATTTAGCGCCCTGTACTAGTTTGTGCACAATTTGTCTCAGTTGATTCTTTTGAGTTAACTTATTGTTACGCTGACAATTTTATCATTTCAACTGTATGACCGAGAGAGGTCGAATTCTTAACAACCAAAAATAGCTACATATACGGCTAACGCTTTATATCTTACGAAAATCAACTAATAATGATCCTCCATCTAAGAAGTTCAAATAGGATTTTAAAACTTGATTGATTGCTCTTTTCATTTTAAAATTTAGTCTGGCTGAGATACAGTAGCATTTCTATCCGTTATAGCATGATCTTCCCACCATCATAGCAAACAGTATATTTATATACGTGTAAATTCTGAAATTTCGATTTGGTATAAATACCTGAGTGTCTTTCATGATTGATTTAGCCGAGTATTTACCTGATAAATTCTCTCATTCAACTTCAATACCACCTGTATTTGGAAAGCTGATTTTCAAAGGATCCAGACCTTTCGCATAAAAAATATGTCCTAGTCTAAAATATATCTATTTATTCCTGTCTTTGCGTATCTATCTATCTATCTATCTATCTATCTATCTATCTATCTATCTATCTATCTATCTGTTGTGGATTCTGGTTGAGAAACCACGCAAAATAATAAATGATAAAAAACAGAGATGGTGAGAGAAAATGTAAGTTATATGGAACAAAAATATACAAACTGGAACACGGGTTAGTCAATTCAGGAATACGAGGAATACTGTTAGTAGGAATCAATATATACAGTCTTGTAGTGGAAAAGTATGTCCGGGTAATGAGTCTATATGCAAAACAACTCCAACTTAATATGCACCAACTTACTGACCAACTAAGCGGCTGTACAACTAATCAACTGTCCTTTATAACTACTACTTCTCGCCGTTCTCTGTATAGGAAGGATTATATGTGCACATCAGGCGAGTCCATTCTTATGTGCAAAAAGGGGTGATCCCCAACACTATCTATCTATCTATCTATCTATCTATCTATCTATCTATCTATCTATCTATCTATTTTGAACCGTTATCTATTTTTACAAGAAAAAGGGTGGTATGTTTTTTTTATTATTAAACTCTTGAAATCTATTAGAAATTCTCATGGCTCTCCGGAGATGAGAGCAGAATTAACTAAACGAATGCTTGGAACAGTAAAACAAATGAATATCAACAATTTGCAAATGCACAGAATTTTAATCTGGATTATGAAATAGTGGTTGATTTGAGGTTAGTTAACTACCATAATCAATTATGGTCGTTAAGAAAAAAGTTGACAAGATGACAAAAAATGTTTTTTTTTCTCTCTAAATCTTTATCTAACTTAATCCCATGAGCAGAGAAACGTAACAGGTTCACACGGTGATATTTGTTGATTGAAAAGAACTTAATCGTCACGTTACAGTAACGTGAGAAAAATAGCTGAACAGCGATTTGCTTAAAAAATGATTCATGTCCACGAATTTGTATTTGATCTTCAATCAATAATCACTATACTACGACAAGAATTGCACTATCTATCTATCTATCTATCTATCTATCTATCTATCTATCTATCTATCTATCTATCTATCTATCTATCTATCTATGACTGCTTCTTCGGTATCTATCTATCTATCTATCTATCTATCTATCTATCTATCTATCTATCCTGAGGCAAGTTTGCTAATGATAAGAGGGAGGACACGCTGATAATATAGATATGATGACGAAGTTGATGATGATAGGTATTCATACTTGGGATAAAATGATCTTGAAAAACATCAACATTCTTTAACAAGCTTGGAATCAATAAACAATAAGCCCTTCAAATACTTCGGTATACGAATCAGTTATAGTTAGAAAGACATTGAACACAGATAAAGAAATTGAACACAGAGTGGGATACGCTAGAATTAATTGTGTATAACACCACAAGACGATACAAAATCAAAACAATCTAAGAACACGATTCATATTATAAAACAGCCTTATCGGATCTAGACTCATATTTCATATCATGTCAGGTCTCCAATTGGTTCAGAAATCATTTGCATACACATTTTTACTCAGATCAATCATTAAAAACGGTGATGACCCAGTGTCTACTTATATATATAGTGCATCGAAGCAGCAGATAATCTTCTAAACATATATTTTTAAAGATAAGAGACAATGAACATTTATTATGTTTAATCATGAGCCGTTCTAAACATCGTATTTTGCCTTTAATTTCAGGTGAAAATAAAGACAAAAATTCTCCAACATTTGCATAATTTCTTTATTAAGTTGGTTCTGGTACTAATAATAAACTTACTACATATATTGGTTTTACTACAACCACGCTCTCCCGTAGACTTACCTGTCACCGTTCCGATCAGTGGACAATTAAACAGCAGTTCTTAGAAAAACATAGCCATGTAGATAATATCAGACAGATTTTAGTTAAAAATAGAATGATCTTCACTTATACACACAGTAAACCTTCAGAACATGGAGGCCATCTACATTAACTCCAAACAACCCACGCTTAATAAAATCACGTTTACAATGCATTTAAATATATGGTTCTGTTATCATTTCGAGCTCTCACGCGGTGTGACGTCATTGCAAATTTACGAACTGCGTTTGCTATTTTTGGTAACTGTTATCGTTGCTTAGTAAAGTTTTATGTCAACACAAGATAAAATCGTCACTGATGGTGGATGTTTTTGTGTTATCCTTGGAACCTCTCTGAAGATGGCTCATGTGAGCCGAAAGCTTAGAACCAACTCAATAATATTGTCAAATAATTTTGAAGCTTCCTCACAAAGTTCATAATTGCAAAATATACATTGGGGACCTGGTTTAACATCAAAGGCATCAATATTTACATTTCATTTACAAGTAAAATTGTCTGCTTAATATGCAGCTTTATAAATTTACTAGCAGTATAGCCCGGCGTTGCTCGGGTGTAATGAAAGATTTAAAACTAATTATTAATTAATAATAATTTAATTATTTTGCAATTGAAGGTTATTTTTGATAAATAGTATCACGGTTCAATTATTTCCATTAGTTTCGTCTTGTAGAAGATGTAAATTTCTGTCTTCGAGAGATGGAATTCGTAACGGTTGGTCAGCGAACGCAAGCAACATAACTCGACTATATTCTGTAAAAAACGGTTTAATTTCTATTTTTGTCTTCAGAAATTGAATTAAATCAACTTTACAGTGTTAGCGGCTTGTGGTAAGTCAACCGGGATTCAGTCCATTTTTCAGTCTGTTTTTCTGTAATTTTTGGAAATTATTTTATTTTATTTTTTTTTCGTTTTTTGTTCGTCTTTGATTTTTTTTTTTTTGTCACTTAGTTTGTGTAAATTATTTTGCAATTGAAGGTTATTTTTGACTTATACAAAGTTAAAACTTCAGTCACTTTTCTTTCTTTCTTTTTTTTTTAATTGGAGTAGATAGTTCCTACTATCGCCCGGTCTCACACTCCAGCCACTTCTTTTGAACGAGTTTAGAGGTGATCTCCTTGTTTCTTGTTTAGGAAGGGGTTCCCGGTTCATCCCCTTTCTCCGGTCTTAGTGTTAGTTCAGCTGGAAGCTCTTTGCAGTTACGGAGTATGGTGGCAACGTCTTTACATTCTGAGGGTACCGGGTTGGCAGTTTCCTGGTTGCTGCTTCCGACTGGTAGTTAGGAGCCCGAACTCTTGCGTAGCGTCTTGAGAGGCTGCTATGATCAACAGTTAAATAATACCGGGGTTATTGTAGTGCCATATCGCGCATGGACGGGCGTCCCTGCATGAACGTTCGGTGGGCAACCCCGAGGCCACATTATGTTGTAGGCCGCGCCAGTCTCCATCTTTCACAAGTTGCAAATGATTGACCGACTGATTCTATTCTAAGACCTCTCCTTAACTGAATCACTATGGAAAAAAGCAAACATAATAGCAAAACAAAAGCAGCTCATTTGAAAACGCCCAAACCTGTCTGCATCTCTTTCACTAACATACGCGGCATCCGCACCAACTTCCCCAGCGTAGATTCTTTCCTCCATAATAACTCACCTGATATATTAGCCCTATGTGAAACTAATCTTAACCCTTATATCCCCTCATCTGAGTTCTACGTTCCCGGATACCTTCCCCTCTTCAGGAAGGACTCCAATGTTCATATGCATGGGCTTGGTGTCTATGTCAGCGAACACCTTCCCTTAGCTAGGGTGTCATCTTTTGAATCCCCAGATCATTCTTTCATGTGCTTCCGCCTCTCACTTCTCAGCTCGATTAGTTATCTCTTCTTTCTCTACCGCTCTCCTTCCTCCCCTGACTGTTCGTTACTTGACATCATTTCTGACAATATTGGCAAAGCCATTTCTTCCCATCCCTTTGCCCATGTATTCGTGTTTGGTGACTTTAACGCCCCCCACACCAAGTGGCTGAAGAACGCTGTCACTGACCCTGCTGGTGTCCACACCATGAACTTTTCAATCACCCAATCCCTTACGCAAGTAGTGGACTTCCCCACGCGTTTCTCCGACAACCCTAACGGAAGGGACTCACTTCTAGACCTCTGCTTCACTTCCATCCCAGACTCTTGCACTACCAGACAACTCTGCCCACTCGGAAACTCTGACCACACTGTAGTGTCCGTCAATATTTCACTCCACTCCCGCCCGACCCATGAAACCCAGACAAGTAGAATATCCTACTGCTATCAAAGAGCAGACTGGGATTCGTTTCGAGACTTCCACTGTGACATCCCTTGGAACAACGTCTTTAGTCTTCCCATCGAAGAATGTGCATCCGAGGTCTCCTCCTGGGTTAAGGCTGGCATCGATGCCTTCATCCCTGCTAGGAAATTCCAGCTTAAATCTCATTCGTCTCCATGGTTCTCACCCGCTTGCTCGGCTGCCATTGCCCACCGGAATCATTTCTTCCGAATCTATCGTAACTACGCGTCGGACCAAAACAGGCGCCTTTTCACTTCAGCTCGTAATAAGTGTAAAAGGATACTTAACGAAGCTAAGATGTTGTTTGCTGCCAGAATGAAGCAACGCATAGCATGCTATAAATTCGGCTCTAAAGACTACTGGCAACTCTGTAAAAGAGTACTTAACAAGAGCAAGTCCACAAGACCTCCGCTAATCAACAAATTTGAGGTCCTCACCTCCCCAGCAGATAAGGCTGAATGCTTTGCCCGCAGATTCTCGAACAATTCGAGTCTGGACTCATCTGGAGTTTTTACACCCGACTTCTCACCTAGAACCGAGGCACAATTGAATGATGTCCACATTACACCTTCGCTTGTCTCTAAGATAATCTTAAAACTTGACCCTCACAAAGCGAGCGGTGGTGACGGAATCCCAACCATAGTCTTAAAGAAATGTGCCCCTGAACTCTCCTCTGTCCTTTCTAAGCTCTACAACCTCTGCCTATCTGCTTCCTGCTTTCCTGCCTGTTGGAAATCTTCCTCTGTAGTTCCTATATTTAAAAACACTGGAGAACCCTCTGACCCTGCAAATTACCGCCCTATCAGCCTTCTTCCGATCTTTGGCAAAGTGTTCGAAGCCATTATCAACGCCGAGGTGGTTCAGCATCTCACTGCACAGAGGCTCCTCTCGGACAAGCAATATGGTTTCCGCTTCACCAGGTCTACTGCTGATATGCTAACGACCATCACCGAGTACATATACCAGGCACTCGACAGGAATGTCGAAGCCCGAACCGTTGCATTGGATATATCTAAGGCGTTCGACAGAGTTTGGCATGCTGGCCTTCTATGTAAACGGCGGAGCTATGGTATAACTGGACATTTGTTTGAACTAATCCAGTCATTCCTCTCTAACCGCACAATGAAGCTGGTATTAAACGGACATGCCCCCCAGAACAACCATACAAACGCAGGTGTCTCCCAAGGCTCCATCTTAGGTCCTACACTCTTCCTGATATACATTAATGATCTCCCTGATTCCATAAGAGCCCAAATAGGTTTGTACGCCGATGACACCACAGTTTACTCTCGCCTCCTACAAAAATCTGGCGTAGGCGTCAAAGCTAACCTCCAATCCATATTGGACTGGGGTAAGAAATGGCTAGTAAATTTTAATGCTTCTAAAACGAAGCTACTCTCAATTAACCATAATCGACAATCTCACCTACCTCCCATTAGCATGGACCAGGCTTGTCTCCCAGAGAGTAAAACACTACGCCTCCTTGGTCTCACACTTTCAGCGGACCTCAAATGGAATGACTATATCGAATCCATTGCTAAATCCGCTGCTATGAAAGTCGGTTCTCTGTGTAGGGCCCGGAAGTTTTTTCCGTCTAAATCTATCCTGCACATTTATAAATCTACCATCCGCCCGTGCATTGAATACTGCTGCCATATCTGGTCGGGTGCCTCTACTGTTCTCCTCGGGCTTCTCGATAAGGTTCAGAGGAGGGTCTGTAATGTGATAGATACCGACTTGGCAGACCGCCTGCAGTCTCTCTCCCACCGGCGCGACGTGGCTTCCCTGTGTCTCTTCTATAAATACTTCCACGGCTTCTGCTCCGATGAACTTAGATCACTAGTGCCCCCTAAATACGAATTTGAACTAGATACTAGATTAGCAACTAGATCCCACCCTTTTACAGTGAAACCGATAAAATGCAGCCGTAACTACTACTCCAACAGTTTCTTTCCTCGCACTTCCCGACTGTGGAATTCTCTTCAAAATGATTGCTTCCCCGACGGCTACAATCTCCAGGAGTTTAAATGTAAGGTCAATAGACACCTCCTAACACACTAACTTGCTCCCATTCTATAAAACACTCTTCCCATCTGCCCAACCCTCATCCTCGCTATCCTTACTCATCTGTCACCTTCCTCCTGACATTCCTTATGTCTAACCACTCCTTCTCTTTACCTTCCCCTATGTAGCCCCATGAGCAATAGTGGCAGTGGAATGCCTTGCTTGGGGTGTGATCATTAAAAAAAAAACAAACTAATCCATGGTCCTGGAGCCCAGACTTAGCCTAAAGAATATTTGTGTGAAGTTTGGTGAGAAACGGATAAAAACTGTGGATTTGGTTAAAGAACATACAGACAGATAAACAGACACACACACACAAACATCTTGCCTTTTATATCTATATATTATCGATTTTCTGCACTATTCTAAGAACTGCAACCTTGAAACTTCTGAATATCGTTTCTTAAGTCTTTGTCTATGAGTGTATCAAATTTGATTAAAATCGGACCACTCTTTCTATAACCCGATTTTTTCGATTATCGATATTTATCGGGGGTACCTCGACACAAAACCTAGCTAAGAACACTCGCAGACGCTTATAGTACAACTGTGTAAATTTTCAAGAAAATCGGTTCGGCCGTTTCGGAGTCTATAGATAACGGACACACATACACAGACACACACACACAGACAAAGTTCCATTTAAAAATAATAAATTTATAAATTTATAAAATAAGTGCCACCTGAACCTGGATGAAATTTACTAAGTTTTTTTGAAGCTTGCAGTATCATTCTAATCCGCTCTTAATCAAGACTGAAGTGTAATATATTTTTGTTTCTGAAAATCCTCTGAGGCGAGTAGAAACCCGTCGTCTTTCTATAGCCTTTAGAACAATGGAGATTTCATTTAAATCTGAAAGTTTAACGATTTTTTCAGATTCAAAATGACATAACTTTTTAAGATTTGCCGATTTTGAATCTCTTTTTACTTCCTTATCATCAAAGATTAATTCCTGTATTTTCTGTGAGCTGCAAATCGCGATTATCGGTCAACAGATGACCATAGTAAAAAATAAAATATTTATTATCTTCAGTTAACGAAGGTTATTCAGGGAGTGTGGGATATAATTAAAAAAAAAAAGAGGCTTGATTTAATCGATTTCCATCACATATAATAACCTTTACATCCGCTGGTACAGAGATAATGGCCTGAAGTGGTAACTCAATTTGTTTGATAAAACGACTAATATTAATTTTGAAATTGGAATTAATCTTGTAATAAATGTTAGACCTCCATTAAGACATATCAACCTTATACTAAGTACTATTTGAGCAAGTAGAGATGGATTGTCAACTGACCTACCAAATAGTTGTTTGCCATGATATAGTAACATTTTCTCAATATATACTTCATCATAGAGAATAATGTACCATTTTTAACTGGCATTAACAGTATTAAATGCAAATAACAAAGAAGATTTTTCATTACACTTTGAAACTTTTGATGTCATCCTTCTTAATGTTGCTAATGGTATTAATTGAAAATCCTGTATTAATCTATGATACAATGACCGTGATGTTGCATAGGTACTTAAAAGCACGTATTACTATGTCTGAGTTGTATTTTATTTCAACCATTTTTGGAGCCATTGCTGAAAATTACTGACTCAAAATATCTTTCTTGTGATCAAAAGTCATAGAATTAATCGGATATTTTCTTCTAGTGTTCACCAAGTACCAACTCTATGTATACGGCTTTTTGACAAGGCTGCTAATATAACATTTAACGGTTCAAACCTGTTTTTTAAATAAATTCTCGACATAAAGAAATGAAGACCATAGATAACATTTGATGACTAAACAGTTAAATTTTTTAAATAAAAAATGTTACAACTAACACACAAAGTCTTTTTGTGCTTGACTTTCTTTAAAGTTTGTATAATTAATATTAACTAATTCTAAAAAGTCATACCCCCGCACCAGTAAGAAACCTGTCGTGGCGGACAGACATAATCTCGCTGCTGACCTTGAGCGGGATTTACACTCTGTGGTGAACTGGGGCAAGAAGTGGCTTGTCAACTTCAATTCATCTAAGACCAAGCTGTTGTCTGTCAACCATTACAGGCAACTTCTCCTGCCTCCCATAATCATGGACCAAGCGATTCTCCCGGAGAGCAATACACTACACCTCCTCGGATTTACCCTATCCTCAGACCTCAAATGGAACAACTATATTGAATCCATAGCAAAATCTACTGCTAAGAAGGTTGGGTCACTATGTCGATCCAGGATGTTTTTTCCACCTGAATCCATCCTGCATATATACAAGTCAACCATCCGTCCGTGCATGGAGTACTGCTTTTTTTTTTTTAATCATCTCACCCCAAGCAAGGCATTCCACTGCCACTATTGCGCATGGGGCTACATAGGGGAAGGTAAAGAGAAGGAGTGGATAGACATAGGGAATGTCAGGAGAAAAGTGACAGATGAGTAAGGATAGCGAGGATGAGGGTCGGGCAGATGGGAAGAGTGCTTGATAGAATGGGAGCAGGTTAGTGTGTTAGGAGGTGTGTATTGACCTTACATTTAAACTCCTGGAGATTGTAGCCGTCGGGGAAGCAATCGTTTGGAAGAGAATTCCACAGTCGGGAAGTGCGAGGAAAGAAACTGTTGGAGTAGTAGTTACGGCTGCATTTTATCGGTTTCACTGTAAAAGGGTGGGATCTAGTTGCTAATCTAGTATCTAGTTCAAATTCGTATTTAGGGGGCACTAGTGATCTAAGTTCATCAGAGCAGAAGCCGTGAAAGTATTTATAGAAGAGACACAGGGAAGCCACGTCTCGCCGGTGGGAGAGAGACTGCAGGCGGTCTGCCAAGTCGGTATCTATCACATTACAGACCCTCCTCTGAACCTTATCGAGAAGCCCAAGGAGAACAGCAGGGGCACCTGACAAGATATGGCAGCAGTATTCAATGCACGGGCGGATGGTAGATTTGTAAATGTGCAGGATAGATTTAGACGGAAAAAACTTCCGGGCCCTACACAGAGAACCGACTTTCATAGCAGCGGATTTAGCAATGGATTCGATTTAGTCATTCCATTTGAGGTCCGCTGAAAGTGTGAGACCAAGGAGGCGTAGTGTTTTACTCTCTGGGAGACAAGCCTGGTCCATGCTAATGGGAGGTAGGTGAGATTGTCGATGATGGTTAATTGAGAGTAGCTTCGTTTTAGAAGCATTAAAATTTACTAGCCATTTCTTACCCCAGTCCAATATGGATTGGAGGTCTTTTTCAATCTCGGCTGCGAGTTTAGCTTTGACACCTACACCAGATTTTTGTTGGAGGCGAGAGTAAACTGTGGTGTCATCGGCGTACAAACCTATTTGGGTTCTTATGGAATCAGGGAGATCATTAATATATATCAGGAAGAGTGTAGGACCTAAGATGGAGCCTTGGGGGACACCTGCGTTTGTATGGTAGTTCTGAGAGGCATGTCCGTTTAATACCACTTTCATTGTGCGGTTAGAGAGGAATGACTGCATTAGTTCAAACAAATGTCCAGTTATACCATAGCTCCGCAGTTTACATAGAAGGCCAGCATGCCAAACTCTGTCGAACGCCTTAGATATATCCAATGCAACGGTTCGAGCTTCGCCATTCCTGTCGAGTGCCTGGTATATGTACTCGGTGATGGTCGTTAGCATATCAGCAGTAGACCTGGTGAAGCGGAAACCATATTGCTTGTCCGAGAGGAGCCTATGTGCTGTGAGATGCTGAACCACCTCGGCGTTGATAATGGCTTCGAACACTTTGCCAAAGATCGGAAGAAGGCTGATAGGGCGGTAATTTGCAGGGTCAGAGGGTTCTCCAGTGTTTTTAAATATAGGAACTATAGAGGAAGATTTCCAACAGGCAGGAAAGCAGGAAGCAGATAGGCAGAGGTTGTAGAGCTTAGAAAGGATAGAGGAGAGTTCAGGGGCACATTTCTTTAAGACTATGGTTGGGATTCCGTCACCACCGCTCGCTTTATGAGGGTCAAGTTTTAAGATTATCTTAGACACAAGCGAAGGTGTAATGTGGACATCATTCAGTTGTGCCTCTATGGTCATTTATGGTCAGGTGCCTCTGCTGTTCTCCTCAGTGTTCTTGACAGGCTCCAAAGGAGATTCTGTAATGTGATAGGTACTGATCTGGCGGCTCGACTGCAGCCACTTCCCCATCGTCGAAATGTGGCCTCCCTTTGTCTCTTCTATAAATACTTTCATGGCTTTTGCTCAGACGAGTGTTTACTCGTGCAACCAGACTGGCAACTGGGTCCCACCCATTCACAGTCAGGTTAGCCAAATGCAGACGACAATTCTACTCCTGCAGCTTCTTCTCTCGCACTTCCCGCCTGTGGAACTCCCTCCCGTATTCTTGCTTTCCTGACGGCTACAACCTCCAGAAATTTAAATGCAAAGTCAATACTCATCTACTAACCACTTGACTCTAGCTCTCTCCCCTCCCCTGTATAACCTTCCCTTTCTCTCCACCTATGTATCTGTCATCACACCTACTTCTCAGCTTTCTATTGTTCCTTTCTAACTAGTTTGTACTCCTCACTCTTTTCTAATTAATCTTTTTACATTTATGTAGCCCCCTGCACATCAGTGGCGTTTCCGCCTTGCTCGGGGTGAAATGATTAAAATATATATATATATATTTATATATATATAAGAAAAATTAAGGCAGACACGTTATTTTATGGTAAATCAGAAGTATAGGCCTATTTCAGACGAACCATCATTCATTTCATCATCAATTTGATTTTGAGCAGTGCTGGAAATTTTTGATATCCCTTTGAACAGCAGAAGTATGTTGGTATTTGTCTCTTTGGCACACGTGGCCATGAAGGTGATGAATTTTTGGTCGTATTTTCCCACGAACTTCAATTTGAAGGCCAGTGTAGTTGGCAAATAACTGCATTGTTTGGAACATTCAGATTGGCATTTGGAACAGATTTTCTCCTTTTTTATCTCACATCTTTGTCTTTTGGAAAAAGATAAATTGACATTTTATTTCTTTTCATACAGAGTTTTGTCTTGCGGCTTATGCAATTTGTTTTGCAAGCAATGGCACAACACTTCCGAAGCATTGCTGGAAAATACGTAATATCTGAAATAATAGATTTAGCTTCTTAAGCACAGTTATTTCTTTTACTGCTTCTGTTTAGAAGCAATCATTCAAGCCAAGTTAATTATACACTTTATCCCAAATTTTCCTCATCCCATACCAATAAGTTCAAAACAGAAATTTTAGAAGGTTGTCGTAAACCTGAGATATTACCTTTTAAGTTGATTTTTTGGTACGTTGGTTTTGGGGTATAATGTTAACAAAAGTTTACAAAATATTACATAATCTTTTAACTAATTATCGAGTTAATTAAATGTCTGAGTTTCTGGCAGCTGTCAAAATAAGATTAGATATTGTCTGGCATTCTCCCAGAGAGCTGCTTTTGCATTTCTTCCACGATTTTAAAGGAGGGACTGGGTTTTTTTTCCCGGTGCCTGAGGTGTCCCACAGGCAGAATGCCAAGGGCAAAGGTCTTTGGTTATTTTTGAGGTAAGGCCTCTTGGGTAATCTATCGCAGTGCATATGAATCTAGGCCTTCTTGTGTAAAAAATGTTTCGTGCTCAACTTAAGTAAATAAATAAAAATAACTTCAGAAAAACCTGGAAAAATGACTGCACAATAAATAGCAACAGGGTTAATATTCCGTACATCGCGGTTTTGGGATAATAAATTAAATATATTAAACTTTATCATATGACATTAAATTTACGTAAAAACAATATTAAATTATTTTTTTCATAAGATGAAGTTCCTGAGACATGTAATAAGGAAAGAGGAATCGGAAAATCTGATACACTCATGTCAGATAGAAGGAAGTAGAGACAGAGGAAAGCTACTTGATGGCCTTGAGCAAATAGATGACAGGGCAGAGTTTAGGAGGGGTAACATGCTGTCCGTCCTTCAATATGGCAGTGAATGCTGGACAATATCATCAAAGATGAAGGAAAAACTTGAAGCAACTGAAATGTAGTTCTACAGAAGCATACTGGATATAATGTGGGAGATCAATTCCATATTACAATCAATATATAAACTGACCCCTCACTTTGTGGTCACAACAGTTTCTATACATTTCTATTCCTGAGATCCGAAAGCACGAGGATGCATCCCAGAAGTTAAGTAAACTATTAAGAAACAGGACAATTTCGCTAGAAACAAGGAAAAGATTGCTACGTGCTGTCCGTCCTTCAATATGGCAGTGAACGCTGGACAATATCATCAAAGATGAAGAAAAAATTTGAAGCAGCTGAAATGTGGTTCTACATAAGGATGCTGCGAATATCATGGATCGAGCATGTGAGCAATGATGAGGTCTTGGAAATGATGGAAACAAAAAGGAAGTTAATACTGAGCATCAGGAAAAGACAGCTGAAGTTCCTGGGTCATGCAATGAGAAAGGAAGACTTGGAGAACCTGTTACTAATAGGCCAGATAGAGGGAAAAAGAAACAGGGGAAAGCAACGGATAACATATTTGAAGGATCTAATCAGGTGGATGATGGAACGAGGGTTGCATGGTGTAACAGGAGAAGGCATGCTCAGAGCCACCATGGGTAGGGAGACGTGAAAAGCCATGATCGTCTACGTCCTGAAGGGACAGGGCACATAGAAGAAGAAGAACAAGAGAAAGGATATTAAGAGCTACTAAAGATAGGGAGATGTGGAACGCCATGATTGCCTACGTCCTGAAGGGACACGGCACAGAGAAGAAGAATTTGATAGTTATGCAAAAATTAAAATGTGCGTGTTTTCCACTGCGGAGGAATTACCCGGTTTAGTAACAATCAGGTATCTACACCATTCTTATAAAATATTGACAACAAGAAGAAACGTTGCAAGTATCTCGCTACTCTATCGATAAATCCATGAAAATTGTTCAGGCGAGCTACATTCATTAGTTCCACAAGTTCCGACCTTTACCGATAAAACCCACCATGCCACGCACATTGTAGTGAACTAACCTCGCCCTCTTGACATTTCATTCGTTATATGTTAAATTTCACTCAAACAGCGTCTCCTCAGGAATCACTACTTTGTGGAAGCGACTCCCAAGAAGACGCTTTCCCGAACACTATACCTTTAACCTATTCAAGTATAGAGTAAACCGTTTTTCCTCATGAATCTTGTCCCTTAGCTCTTACACTGTAATATTCTAACTCGAGTGACTCTTGGGTATCGTACAAGTGTTGTGACGTAGCTGGAATACGTGACATACGGTTTTCTAATATCGAGTAGCGAGAGTGGATTTGGCAGTTGACGGCTAGCACGGTCGTTGTCTACTCAGCTCACTAGTTGTTGCCACCCTACACGGACGTGTACTACTGTATCTACCGAGAATAAACATATTACTTACTTATATCTGCGTATTGTCATTCCTCCACGATACAACAACAGGATGAACATTAATATAAAAATGTAAAAAAAAACAAAAAAAAAAAACGTAAATTAAACCTAAAAATATTACAACTTACTCATGATAAAAACATTTAAATCTCGATTACTCAATGTATAAATAAAATAAGTTGAACATATTTTGAATGAAAGTTACCTTTATACAAGTGTTCAGAAATAAAATGATAAAATCTCAGTGTAAACCTTTTCGAGATTAATATGTCATCCCATTAGTGATAGAATTTAGAAAAGCATTGAAAAAGACTAATAAAATTGATTTCGATTATTAAAATATTTAATTTCAGGCTCTACTGTCCATCCATAACAAAAATATGAATAACTTATTTTTTAAAATACAATTGACAAGACGGGTAGTAATCATATGATGAACCTTCGACGTGGTCTGTGGCACTTTTATTGCCTTGTAGTCTTTCAGAATTATTTATTTTCTTTTACTGCACACATTTATTCAGCAGACACTGTACAAATAATGTGTCATTAAATTGCAATGCCTTGTTTGTTAGTGAAACAACATAGAAAAGATATTACAGCAAGAGAAATCCTTTCCGTTATTAATGTAAAACCAATTCCTCACCAACTATTTTCATTTTAATAAGCAAGCCTTACTAAAAATGAACTGAAGTATGAAAACATTATCAGTAAACGTACATTTTATTGTTTCCTCTTCCCCCTTGTCGAAACTAGCCCAGCTAAATGACATATAGCACACACACACACACACACACACACACACACACACACACACACATATATATATATATATATAAATCCAGGTAAAGAGGACCGAAGGTTTTACGATTATGAGTTCCCTGGCATTTATTGTTTATAATCAGTGCTCAATACAATAAATATTGTAGAGCATAATATAATCATATAATTATGAATTAAAAGTACATTGCGACACGGAAATTTCTATGTTTCGAGATAGAATCTCGTCATCAGGCAATGTTGGATGTTGGTTGTGAAAATGTCATCCATTGTTAAATGTAAATCATTTTCACAACCAACATCCAACATTGCCTGATGACGAGATTCTATCTCGAAACATAGTAATTTCCGTCTCGCAATGTACTTTAATTCATAATTATATGATTATATATATAACACAACCCCCCCATATATATATATATATATATATATATATATATATATCCGAGTATAGTGTACGTATGGATGGAATAATATTCCTTATCCAAAGAAACACTATTCTTAAAAAAATTCTTAATATATGAATAACTTTATAAATCTAATATATTGTTAAACTTAGAAAACCTTTTTAAAATTTCGCAACAATAATAAAGTAGATCTAATAGTTAATTAATTAATAATGCTAATCTCAATTTAATCAAATATTAATACGAATGCCCCCTAAAATTATTTTTAAGTCTGCTCACATATTCTCCAAATAAGCTTTACTCTGATTGGCCCACATTATACATACAACAATGCCTCCCTGATTAAAGGGGTTTTGCTTGTTTTTAACCTTTTAAAACCATTCTATTTGAAATAAACCATATCACTTGACAAGACACAAGAAGTGTCGAAATAAAATAGCTACTTTTGTAGTGATATTATAACGTATCCATGTTATAAATAATTTCTGAATAATATATATATATATATATATATATATATATAACACAATAGGTAAAGTTGGTAGTGCAGCTACGGTAGTATAGCGTTGACAGCCATTGAATGTGTAGGTGATTTAACTCTGATTGCGGTTTGATTGTTTATGGTCAGAAAGATAGAGTGCTATATCTCCTAATTGGCGCTAATTTGCTCAGGGTTTCCTTTTTTTTTTTTGCAACCACACTAAGAAGATTTGGTTTAAGTCACGGGAAAATTACGGGCGTCCCCAGCCGATGTAATAACGTAGCCGCAGATAACTGAGAACCGGCAAGAATGGCAATTACGCAATGAACGAGAACATTCCCCAGTTCACATCCCGATTCAAAACTGATGCCGCTCAACCTATTGTAATTAAATGCATTGTAAAGCATACATTGAATTCCATAAAGTCTTGTATTTATCGACAACTTGACCACTACGAGGGGGGGTCTGAAAAGTTCATAGTTTGGCTATAAAGAAGTGATGCTAGAATTGTGAAATCTTGTATGCATTAATTTCGATTGTTCTTATTAATAACTGCATTGTCTCTTTCCTGGTAAACTGAAATCTGACTATTTGAAGAAGACTGTTCATCCTGTTGTAAAAGAGACATTAACAGAAGATATGATGTCATAAAACCACTGCGATACTGGTTCACAGCCAAGAGATATCTGATGTTAGAAAACAGATGATAGTCAGAGAGAGAGAGAGATAGAGAGAGAGAGAGAGAGAGAGAGAGAGAGAGAGAGAGAGAGAGAGAGAGAGAGAGAGATCCACTACATCAATGCCACAATCACGCAATGCAATCCTTGAAACCTATGACCTGTGTGATGAACATTTTTCTAATGAAACGCGACACCTTTCGTCGTTTTTTTGGGCGTTTTGTAATTACGTCAGCAAGTTGGCATAGTAATTTCCATTGACAGTGTGTCCTGTTTAATGATAATTAATAAACACAATGTCGTATTCTTAAAACAAAGGTCCTAATCTTTCCTGCATAGGGAAAAACCTTGGCTTTCTTTGGAGCATGTAAGGAGGGATGTTTCCACTGCCTGAATTGCTATTTGTCCCTAGCTCAGAGTTATGAACCCAACACTCTGAGTTAGGTAAGCATTCGATGGGTACCAGTTGACAAGAATGTCAGATTTTCCCTTGACGTTATCAGCCAGTTGCGCTTTTGTTTCGGTGACACCCACCGAATAGAAACCTTTGTCTTGACAAGTTCATTGTGCAGAATATGCTAAAATCACTGATGACATTGGCCATTTGATATATAGTCAATCGCTTGTCAACCATCGCCATGTGGTGAACACGATCAATGTTTTTTTGGTGGTGGCAGTTGTAGGATGTTCAAATTTGGAGTCCCATTCATCACTTTCCCTTCTAAATTCATATGCCCACTTGTGCACTGTTTATAAAGATAGCGCTTTATCCGCTCATATAACAACCATATCAGTGTGATTTGTCTAAACCATTTTTATACAGCAACTTGATAAAATCACGATGCCAAATTTTGTTCATTATCAAGAAAAGTCGCAACTATTTACATCTGAAGTCTTCTTTGAATAGTCAGATATCAATTTACCTGGAAATAAATAAATAATACAGTTATTGATAAGAAAAGTTGAAATTAATGCATGGAAAATTTCAGAGCTCTCCTATCATTTCTTTGTAGTCAGTCTATGAACGAAACTTAAATATTTCTGCATTATTCAAAAGATCACAAGAAAAATAAAGCTGACGTTGTTTCTGCTAATCAGCCAAATTTTGTCGAAGCACCAGCTTTGACAAAACTTGTTTTATTCCAAAAGCTTTTATCAGATTCCAATCCATTACGTCACTATATAAATTCAACTCTGCTATCAATCGAAAATTCACTGTTAAATTTAAACGCATCAAAGTTAGCATTCTGTTCATTTTAGACTCTGTTCTTTGTGTTTTTAATACACACTTTTTACGTTACCGTGCAAATTTTCTTCTTCTTCGAACTTGTGTCAATAAAAACAATTGGTTTCTTCCATCACAAGTCGTTTTTAATAGAGTTAACTTTTCACTGGCACTTTTACTAATCTTCGCACAAATGTTGATGTTAATTCAAAGCTCCAGGTTCCTTTTACTCATTTTTCGCCAACATCAATACGAACGGACAATTTCCTTTACTGCTAGGATGTAAAAGAAAGCAGAAGTTAGAATATGTCTAGATCTTCTTTGGTATAAATGTTTTTTCTCTGCTGCTTATACCATTGACCATTCCAGAAATTAGACGACCGAATTTTCTATACTGACTAAATGATAATGGCAGTGATAAAATTACGCGTTTCCATTGAGAAAAAAAAAGAAGAAAATTCGCGATATTAGTGTTCTAAAGCTTAATAGATTTTACCAGTCTTTTTAGTAACGACACAAGTTTTTTTCCGACCATTTTGTTGTTGAACATATGGAATGTTATGGCTATTACTGCTGGGTTGGTTCTTTCGCCTAAACATCCAAAACTTGTTGAATGGTTTTCGCGCTGAAATAAATAGGCAAAGAGAAAAGGAAAGATACAGAGACACTAGAAGGACAGTTTGGACACTGATTTTATTTCTGGTTCCAACGACCTCTCGAAGAGGAACTTCCTTCCCGAAGAGTTTGGCACGTCTTTACCATCCAAAGTCCAACAGAGAAAGAGGTAGCGTTTATTTTTTTGGCACCGGGAGGCCTCTCTTTTTGTGCATGCGTCAGTTGTCTTTCCTGTCAGAGGACACCTGGGAGATTTTTATGTTTATTTTATTTCGTACTTTTATTTTATTTTGTATTTTTATTTTATTTAGTGTTTTTTATTTTATTTTGTATTTTTATTTAATCCCTACAACCATACAGAAAGTTAACAGCTTGTTTAGGTAATTATTTTTCTTCTTTAGTTACACGTATTTTTTTATTTTTTGTTACTGTTATTGGAAATCTACAAGTGATGTGTTTTTTCTTTTATTTGATAATGTTATTCGTTTGTGAGTTTATAACGATAATCGATAGAGTTTGAGAAAGAGCAATCTTTAAGATGCATATGATAATTCGTTTGAAGCTATTTTAAAGATTAATCTGAGAAAACGGTTTTCTACAGATTATTTCTTATAGATTTCTGAATGAGTTACACACCCTGAATGAAAACCATATGGAAAACTGGGTCCGATGTTTTCAGGTTAGTATTTTGGTTTCACAACATCCTACCATGCTCAACAAACAATATCCTTAACGCCATATACTGTGTATGTTAAAATTCTTTATCTTCTATACTAAATTATCGAAACTTATTTATAAATGGAACTTTGTGTGTGTGTGTGTGTGTGTGTGTCCGTTACCTAGAGACTCCAAAACGGCTGAACCGATTTTCTTGAAAATTTACACAGTTGTACTATAAGCGTCTGTGAGTGTTCTTAGCTAGGTTTTGTGTCGAGGTACCCCCAATAAATATCGAAAATCGATAATCGAAAAAATCGGGTTATAGAAGGAGTGGTCCGATTTTAATCAAATTTGATACACTCATAGACAAAGACATAAGAAACGATATTCAGAAGTTTCAAGGTTGCAGTTGTTACAATAGTGCATAAAATCGATAATATATATATATAAAAGCTTTCATTACAGCCGAGCAACGCCGGGTTATCCTGCTAGTAATAACTAATTCAGGTATCGGAGTATTTAGAGTAATTAGAATTTATCAATTCAAAATTCAATTTTTTAATGATGGATTCAGAGTACGACTATTTTTATTCCACTTTCTGGAATTTCTGTTTTGAAAAGGTTTATCTTAAATGCTACTTCTTGGAACGCTTGTTAAAGAACGTTGATATTTTTTCAAGATCATTCGTGTACCACCTATAAACACCTATGTCAATAACATAGCCACAGCGCTTATTTTTGGAACACTAGAAAAACAAGAGCGTTTTTCTCTATCATTAAATTCGCTTCTAATGAAGCAAGATAGATTCAAATGTTCAAGAGTTATTACTTCATACCTGTGCTTATAAATGCGCAAAGAATAAAAAGATTATTGGCGCCCTAAATATACTTTTATACTTTTATATATGTGCGTTGTGGTGCAGTGGGTGTCGACTCGGAACGAGAGATCGGCGTACTGAGTTCGAATTCCAGTTGGATTCCTTGCATTCACTTACACACAAATACCCTTGGGAAAGGTATTCTTTTTTTTTAATCATCTCACCCCAAGCAAGGCATTCCACTGCCACTATTGCGCATGGGGCTACATAGGGGAAGGTAAAGAGAAGGAGTGGATAGACATAGGGAATGTCAGGAGAAAGGTGATAGATGAGTAAGGATAGCGAGGATGAGTGTCGGGCAGATGGGAAGAGTGTTTGATAGAATGGGAGCAGGTTAGTGTGTTAGGAGGTGTCTATTGACCTTACATTTAAACTCCTGGAGATTGTAGCCGTCGGGGAAGCAATCGTTTGGATTAAGGTATTAATCCGTCTCTTCCCTCAAGTTATGGGTTAAATAATAGGACAGTATGGGTTCTATAGCCTTGGTCGGCAACCAGTCTACCGCAGAAAGCAATGGCAACCTACTGCGGGATAATCTTCTGCCCAGTCAGTCATGTTTCTTTCGAGACATGATTGCCCAAAGCGTGTATCACGTATGGCACTTAACTGACTAAATATACAGTTAAGTATGATAATGCTTTATTTGAAATGTATAAATTGAATACTTGTCTCAGGAGGTAAGGATTGTCTCCGAAACTTCCTATCCTTTAAAAAAACATAGAAATGTAATAGTGAAATGGCAAAACCTCTTTGTAAGGTTTTGCCATTTCACTATTACATTTCTATGTTTTCTCAGCCAATTAGACAAGCTTGTTATGTAGATCATTCGCCGTTTTTCTCTGTCTCTCGTATCTTCAATGTCTTGTTTGTGTCAGATTTTCCAAGCACACTTTCCTCATTATGCCTCTTAGAAATTTCAGATGTTTTTTTAGTGTAAGTATAATCATGCTTTTTTGTTTTCCTCGTTGTGTAAATGCTCCGTCCATGATATTCTTAGCATGCTTTAGTAAAACCACATTTTCCAAATGTTTTCTTTATTTGTAAGGAGAGTGCCAAACATTCACTTCCATATTTGAGAACTGATATTACAGAAGTCAGCATTCAGTTATTTGTTTCTAGCTAAATTTTTCTAATTTATTTTTCATAATACTTTGCTTAGCTTTAGGAAAGCATACACAATTGCATAAAATATATTCTCGCCGTAAATATTAAAGAAACAACCTATTTTGGGGTATAGAATACTTTTCAAGTGTTCATACAGCAATAAATGGTTTTTCTGAAAAGGAATTGTGAATTTTCTAGCATAGAGAAATGTTCAGATTCAGTCTTAAGAGAATGGCATCATTGCATAAAGTTTAGTTAAAAACATTGTTTCGAGTTTTACAATTGAATAATAATTATAATAGTAGCAGTATAGCCCGGCGTTGCTCGGGTGTAACGAAAGCTTTAAAACTAAACCATGATCCTGGAGCTCAGACTCTTTGGACGTTGGCACGAAAGACTAAAAAGCAATAGTTGTTTCCAGTTAAAGCGAAACCGTAGACTGTATGAAAAATGAATGGATGTAAGTCAAATTTTGATTTCCTGGTATCGATATCAAATAAGTTTTTTTTGTCGTAAACTGAATTTTGAAGGCTAAATAAGCCCTCTGAGTAAATGGTATCATGGCTGAAACTAAGAACTAAAATTATACCTACTTAGAGCCAAGCCCGAAGCAAAAACTAAAATAAAAGGGCTGAAAAACTGATTTTGATCAGACCCGGTATCTTGCCTTATATATATATATATATATATATATATATATATATATATATATATATATAATCGATTTTCTGCACAATTGTAAGAACTGCAACCTTGAAACTTCTGAATATCGTTTCTTATGTCTTTGTCTATGAGTGTATCAAATTTGATTAAAATCGGACCACCCCTTCTATAACCCGATTTTTTCGATTATCGATTTTCGATATTTATCGGGTGTACCTCGACACAAAACCTAGCTAAGAACACTCGTAGACGCTTATAGTACAACTGTGTAAATTTTTAAGAAAATCGGTTCAGCCGTTTCGGAGTCTATAGGTATCGGGGACACACACACACACACACACACACACCCACACACACACACACACACACACACAAACAAAGTTCCATTTATAAATAAGTTTAGATATAATAATATAGTTTTGAAGCAATATTCAGAAAATTATTCAAAGCGCAAAAGTTTGTGTGAGTGTATCTAAGTAGTTACATATAACTGTGTTTAACTTTAGGAGTTGTCGAGTCTGCTCTGATGAAAGGCGTCGTACCAATAAATGTCTTGTTTACAAACACTACGGCAATGATAATTTTTCTTTCACAAGTATTTTTTATAAGAAAGGCATTAATGAAATTACAAGCAAAGTTAAACTTTATCAAACCTTATCGCTTTTGTATTTTTAAATATATATCTTCTGTTTATTGGTCGTGATTGCAAACTATTTAATGTACAATATTGACATATTTACTAAAGATCTGATTAATACTGAAAATATAGAGATTTATTCGACTGCTTTTTGGGCGATTAAGATATAAAAAAAGATTAAAAGAAATATAAAAAATACGTATTTATTAAGTTAAACTTTGTATCGAGTTACGTAGTAAGCTGTAAAATGTGGCTGCGCGGATTTTCTGAAAAGAAAGGCCTGTTGAAAAATGTATTCAGTGTCCTGGTTTTAATTTGTAACCGAATGCGAATCACTATCACTGTTTGAATTAAACAGTCATTGCAACCATCAAGCAGGCCAACGGAGCTATAGAATAGAAAATCAGAAAGAATGACGGGAGTATGGAGAACGGAAAAAAAAAAGAAAGAAAGAAGACACAGAAATAAAAATGGAATAATGAATTCAATTGACAGAGAAAAAGAAGAAAAGAGAATAACAATTAAAGGAGATGACAGAAAACTAAACCTGTTAGGGAAAAAAATCAACTGTAAAATTAAAATAGCATAGAAATTAAACAGGAAGTGAAAAAAATTGAAACCGCAATAAAACAAAACAAACCCCCATAAAAAAAAACAACAAAAAAACCCAAAAAAAACAAAGATGTTATTAAGGTTGAAATGCTCGATTCAGACGAGAAACAGCATTTATTTCCTGCCAGCAAGGATTGCGAAAACCAGCTTCATTCCTCATTCATATTCAAATTCAGTCGGGAGTTTTAAATGATACAAATCTCGCACGGGCTGCCAAATTTAATTCTGGAGGGAGCAAAAAAGAAAATTAATTAATTAATTAAGATTTTTGTTTGTTTGTTTTTTTTTGCTCTGCGAAAGTTTTTCATTTCAATTCAGTTTCACCCGCTCAGAATCAATAGACCATCACGTTTCAAACAAATTCAATTGTTCTTAAAGTGAAAAGCATTACGCTCAATAATACTTGAAGGTGAACATAGACCCGCCCTTGGCTAATCAGGATATAAAACATATAATCCAGTTAATTATTTGGTTAAAAAATGTTTACTTTACCGCCGAATGAGATGCATATTTTCGAGGACATTTGACGTTTAAGGCTTCTTTCTCAAATATCAGTACATTGGATGAACCGTAATACTTTCATTATTTATTTCGGAAAAACTGTTTGTTTTATAGAAAAGAAAATACGATATAAACTTTAATATAATCATTTGCAGAGTGCTTAATGCAAAGTAGAAAATGCACAAGACAATAATTTCTTGTTTTCTTTTCTAGGAAAAAGTCTTGAATGCTTAAGTAGTTACGAATCTGGAACTAACCAGATAAAAAAAATAATTCTGTTAATTTGATCTACAAACGTTGATAAATCGATAATTTTGTTGCCCATCGAGGACAATAGCATTTATTTTTCACAATAGATATTTATTTTTCAGCGACATCTTCTCCCTTGTCAATGTACATCATTCACATGAATTCGATGAATATTAATAAGACAGATCGAACATTATATAATGAAAATATCAGATAATCAGCTAACAAAAAAGAATTCAGCAAATAATGACATGTCTTATAGATTGATTCTCATAAATATTCGTAAATATTCAGTGCTTACTGAAGAGTAAACTTGTCATCCAACACCAATTTGCTAATTCAAGTGAATTCGATCTTTATTCAGTTCCACATTATCATCAACTTGTGCTCGACAAAGATCGACCTATTCGCGTGCACATCTATTTTTAATGATAAAAAACAAATAGACATTAACCACTTGAAGGATTGAAACATATAAACATTTTGAACACCTTTTCTTTCGATTTGACCTGACCAAGATTAGCAAAAATTCAAAATACTTTTGCAGTATAGTAGTTTAATAAAATCGCAGCTAGGACATCATTTTGTTGATGTTTTGTTATCGTCAAACTAATTGGAGAGAGAATATGACTTTGAATTAAGGAGAAGGTTTCTTTAGTCAAATTATGTTAATGTCATATCTACGATGTAGACTTTTTTTTATCTTATTTTCATTAGTACATAACAAAAAATAGTGAAATGGTTTTCAGTTGTTTTCTCCACGGACATAAGTACAGATGAATATCTTTTACTAGAATCCATTGAAGGCTATAGAGCTCAGTGTAGAATACTATTTAACCCATAGAAAAGTGGTGAGGGAGAAGAGATGGATCAATGCTATTCCAAAGGACATTAATGCAAAATTATCTACTCGCGGCGGAAAGATGAGATGCAAAGTCGTTTTGACAAATCTCCAAATTTTCTGTGTCTATTGCAACAGTTTTCTATCGCTGCTCCCTCTTTTGGCGTAATGAAAAAGCTTCTTCTGCAGGACTGAAGTCCCTGAGACCAGGCACTTTCTCCATTGATCTAAAAGAGAACCGCATCTATCCCTAGCAGAAGGTCGAGAAGCGAATAAAATACTAATCTTAGGTTTGTCACAAGGCCATAAACATGGAGCACTCAGTAAGGATCAAACTCATTACATAATAATAATGGTTAAGCAGACTAGCTCTGTAATAGCCATCCCACGTAGAAGCAGCAAAGGTCATTATTGTGAAAGTTAAAGTATCAGACTGGAATTTGAACTCAGCTTGTTAAGTTTACTTTCAATTTTAAAGGTATAATTGTAGTTCTTAATCTCAGCCATGATATCATTTACTCAGAGGACTTATTTAACCTTCAAAATTCAGTTTACGACGAAAAAGAAATTATTTGGTATCGATACCAGGAAATCAAAATTTGACTTACATCCATTCATTTTTCTTTCAGTCTACGGTTTCACTTTAACTGGAAACAACTATTGCTTTTTAGTCTTTCCTGTCAACGTCCAAAGAGTCCGAGCTCCAGGACCATGGATTAGTTTTAAAACTTTCATTACACCCGAGCAACGCCGGGCTATAATGCTAGTATCTTATATAACGAAAAATTATTAATTTTAATGTTAATTTTATCCCCTCTGTAACGTTTATCTGCCTTTCAGTCATTTATTTATACTGTTTCGATTTTTAAATTATACACAGTAGGTTTTAATGTTGCCTCCTCTTTTTATAGATATAACTTTATTCGAAAAATCTTATCAACATCAGTTGGTCAATACCAATTCTAAAGCGAAAACATTTACGTACATAATAAAATCTGACACTATGCATCTGTGAGTATTACAGCCATCATACTAACCACACAGATTTTTGTAGGTAACCTTTTTTTATATAGTAAGTTACAAAGGCTCCACACTGAGGATGATAATTCAAATTTCTCGTCAGAGATTAAACCAGTCAGCCGTATCTAATAATCAAAGGGATAGTAGGTATTCATTTGAATCAATCAAGCCTAACAAGTTTTATTTTTACAAGATTATGTGGAAATTATCTTTTGGAAGCTTATTGTATTTTAGTCATAAATGTCAGCAAGGCAGAGGTTTTCATCTGTGTCTGCCGCTCTTAAGTGAACATAATATATTATTAATATATAATCGGGAGCATATGGTATAAGGCTCATTGGACACTCAGTGTTTGTGCACAAAACAACAGCTTTAGGCCACTTACACCCATAAACCCTAAATCAAGCAGTTGTGGACAACAATGATTACTCAACTTGTCTCAAAACCGATACAATGAATGAGGCCCGAGGTGTCTAATTAATGTTGATTTAAACCAGGTTAAATTAAAACTATATATATATAATCATCCGCAGAATGGCTGGCCACTCGTATTCGATTATATCCGTCTACCAGGCTAGCTAATCCCCATTGCAGACGCCTGCAAGCATCGACGGCCCCTCAAAGTCACCAAAGTGCATACTTGCTTCCAGACCGGTCATCTTCTTGACAAATCGAACATGGTAAGATTCGAACTCAGGCTTCATGATCAGAAAGCGAAAATAAAATAAAAGAACGTCTTTTATTTTGCAAGGTAATTTTACATTGATAGTTTTTGAGAATAAAAATTTATTTCTTCCAAATACATTCTTATTATCTAACCCACTGCTGAAGAAGGCGGTGGATTCATACTTTTATTAACGGTATTTGCGACTGGAATTCCAACACAGCTATCTAATTCCCCATTCCAAACCGCTACCCATTACGCCATTGATTATGGGAACACAGGCATTTACTCTAACCTAACTCATAATAACAAGGATGTTTACAACGCTGTTTACTTATATTACTTCGTGGGTACCCGGCCATGGGAGTGAGGAGTAAGCTCTTTTTACAGAAAATTACCACTGAGTAGTAATGTGTGTTATGGTGCAGTGGATATCGACTCGGAACGACAAATCGGGGAGCCGAGTTCGAATTACAGGTTGAATTCCTTGCATTCACTCACTTGGAAAATGTATTAATCCGTCTCTTCCCTCCAATTATGGGTTAAATAACAGGACAGATTGCGTTGTACAGCCTTGGCTGGCAACCAGTCTAACGCAGAAAGCAATGGCAACCTACTGCGGGATAATCTTCTGCCAAGTCAGTCATGTCTCTTTCGAGACATGATCACCCAAAGCATGTATCACGTATGGCATTTAACTGACTGAGTAATTTTGATTCTTATTTGTATTTCAGTTGTATCGCGATGCCCCTCGGTTTGGCTCTCTACTTCTTTCAAAATATCATGTACGCTTGCAGTAAAGCATTTTTCCCTTTGATGCTATGTTTCTTTCGGAAGTAGGTGACGATGATTCTCGACAGATTCATTTTATTTAATAATTGTAAATTGCCATGACTTCTTGGAAAAGAGAGAGGAATGGTCTTTCGTTGCATTTTCCACACTTTTCAATTCAGAGTTGTTATTCTTTTTAAGGATACAGAGTTCAGTCTACCTTGTTATTTAATCCAGAACTTGGGGAGAAGAAATGATTTCTTGATTGTTTTTGTTTACCAGCATATCAATCTCTATGGGGCATTTAAAGCCAAAATCTAAATATTTTGTACGTAAACGGATTTTATTTTGAAGATAATACTAGGTTTTACAATTTAATCCATAGCTGGGGGAGAACAATTTCGACCCATGATACATTACGCTACCCGCACTTAGTATTTCCAAGCCGCCACCCAACTAAGTACTAACCAGGATCGACATTGCTTAACTTCTGTGATCGTGTATTTCTACGTGATGTGGCTGTAAGCCGAGAAAAGATGTAGTTATATCTTTCCCAACAGCATTTGTGTGAAATTGAACGTAACAGACAAAATGGCGTTTTTAACTCGATTCAAAGATTCCACTTTCTGAGCAGATAAATACTCGTACTTCATAAAGCGATGGTTAGCATGCTCGTATTACAGGTCACTTGCTATGATAATAATAATAATAATAATAATAATGCCAATATTTGCTTACTAGATATCGACGTTAATGAATTTTGTAGATCGATCTTAAATATAATAATTGAAAAGACCGTTGTTAATCCAAGAACACTAAACATAGGTATATAGTCAGTCAGTCAGTTAAGTGCCATACGTGATACACGCTTGGGCGATCATGTCTCGAAAGAGACATGACTGACTGGGCAGAAGATTATCCCGCAGTAGGTTTCCATTGCTTTCTGCAGTAGACTGGTTGCCGACCAAGGCTATAGAACCCACTCTGTCCTGCTATTTAACCCATAACTGCATAACTGGAAGGAAAAGACGGATTAATACATTTCCCAAGGCTATTTGCGCGTAAGTGAATACAATGGATTCAACTGGAATTCGAACTCGGCTTCCCGGTTTCTCGTTCCGAGCCGATATCCACTGTACCACAACACACGTAGTACCCAGCACAAATGAGGCCATTTTAATTACAATTTAATTACTATTTTCAGTACTTGATTTTCTGACGTAAATAATGTTTTTCAGTTCCTATTAATGTTAACTCAGATTATAAATTTTGAAGTGCCTGCATGTAAAATATTTCAAATAAAGATTTATATTTCGAGTTTTTTTTTTATATTTTAAAAATCGAGTATGATATACCAGTGGTTAGTAGTGGTGTAACTTTAATTCATAGTTAGTGTTCCAGGGTTAAACAAGCTAATATCTAAGCCCTTATGAATAATTTTGATTCTAAAGTGGTGTTCTTTGAACGTTTCCGTGTGCCAATGTTTATAAATTTTGACGTTAGTATTCACAGATCCGTTTAAATTTATGGATGTACCTCCCAAAATTACAAAATTAAAGGCTTTTATATGATCGCTCCGTTGGCTTTGTTCTAAAAGCTCAATAACAAAAATAAAACAAACAAAAAAAAAAACAGCATGCAACTTTCAGCACTCCTAACATCAAGTGAGTATTATTTCACGAACACTAATGAGACATCGAAAAGTGTCATTCTCAACGATGTGCATTTCTTTGAGCACCATTTGAGACTTTTAACTCCAGGCCTCAAGTGGAACCCATACATGCAATCTTTTTCTAAAGAAGTTTGGAAAATGAACGGTTTGTTCTACTGCTCCATGAATTAGCTGACTTCTGCTTATTTATAAGAATCAGATTAAACAGAAAATGGAGTATTGATGCCATGCACGGGTTGGAGCGGCTTAATTCACGCTTTACAGTTTTGACATAATTCAAAATCTTTACACAGCCTTGTGAGAGATAAACACAGTCTAATTATCTTCCTAATCCTCGTAATATTCATTTTACCATCTTTTCTATTCCCATTATACACTTCATTCAGAAACTCTATCATGAGTGGCTGTTGTATGAACTTTGTCGTCTCTTAATTGTTCTTTATTTCAGCAAACTTTTCTGAGAAAATCAAGTACGTGCATTTAACAGAGCATCATTAAAATAAATGAACAAAAATGAAAGTTAAGCCTGAAATGGAAGAAAAATACATTGAAATAAATAACGACAAAAGATCGAATACTGATAGTCACATTTTTATTTCGCAAAGTTAAACGAATCACATCAGTATTTTATTTGATTCTGTTTATTATTAGGATTGATTACTCTCAATTAAAATGTTCTCTTCTTTGAATTTATTTTTCTTGTTCACTAAACTTTTTCAGAAAATGTTTGATTAATTTTACATGTCCACAAACTCCTGTACACGTACATCGACTACAACAATGATCTTATGCACATTATCAGATCTAGAGAGAGGTGTGCAAAATTATGAAAGAAAAAAAAACATTTAAAGGTAAACCGATAACGAACTCTCGGTCCTTTAAATTCACCAAATAAGAATTAAGCAATACAAATCATGTACACACATATTTGTACACAGCCATACACGCACATATATTTCAATTTATGTTTTTGTATACCATTAAATAATATTATAAAATGAAACAACGATACAAAATAGAATAATGAATAATATCGGAATAAATCTTTGGAAAAAATATTAAAAATATCACAAAGATAAAAAACAAAAACAAAAACAAAAACACCTAAGCTTAATAAACTAAACATTGCTTTTAAATACAAGAATCAAGCGCTTAACCCACGTTTAAGTGGTGATATCAAATGTCTGACTCATTTATACATTTTAGATGAAGATATTGTCTCAGTTAAATGCAGTCTGATAATTCACAATAATAATAATAATAATAATGATAATAATAATAATAATAATAATAATAATAATATTCATTTCTAAAATTGTCATTCAGAATTATATCAAATTTTGTTTTTATTTGCAAAGAAATGACTAACATTATTTACGAAATAAATGAAATTCAACTTTTGAAAAATATGACAATTTGTATACACACAAACACACAAACGTACAAGGGTTTATTCACGCTTACACGCAGGTAAATAATAAAGTCCCCACCCCTGCAAAAAAAAACAAAAAAACATATAAAAAGTTATAATAAAAGCAACAATTTTAAATGTCTCGTGTTTTAGCCAAATTCAAAATAAATTTTGAGGATTTTGCTAAATTTCAATTGTAGTAAAAGAAGCGAATACTGAAGTTGCCTTTATCAAATTATTCATGGTCTCATTCATCCGAAAAAAATACGCTACTCTTTCTTTTAATATAAAAAATAGTTCTTTAAAACACTCCTGTCGTCTTTAGTATGTATTTTTCTGATTTAAATTCTTTATAAATTATACCATTATATTTTACTCATGTTTATAAAATTATTTAGAAGATGATATAAGTATACCAAAAAAGTACTTAAGAGAAGTTGTATCTATATATTTACATACGTACAAGTATTTAAAATTATTTATTTGTTATTGTTGAGTTACTTTTTATCATGTTTACTGGAATGATTGTAAAGCGTTATTGAAAGGTCAATAATTCTCATACAAGCATTATAAGCAACGTTGCTATTATTTGTTACCTGACAAATCTCGATAATATTCGCAATGTTCAATTTTTGTAAAACTAAGCCAATACAAAGGCAGACATGGAGGTAGAAATATAAAAGTAAATAAAAAATTAAAAAAAAACCTAAAACTGTTCCTGATATTAGAACTTTGGACCTGATAATGGAAAGAACTCCAAAAAAATCAACAAAATCTCTGGTATGCCATTTCTCCAGGAAATCCTCGAATCAATTATTACAAGTACATCCCATATCCTGCGATAGGCATTATTCATTTAAGTTTTTATATTAATAACTATTTTGTTTAATTAAGTAGAAAAAACAAAAATTCCCATCCTTCACTTGTCCTAGGTAATTAGTTATGACCCAATCTGTGATTATAAAACAAATGCAGGCCAAAAATAATTTTCTTAAAATAATAATAATAATAATAATAATAATAATAATAATAATAATGACCCATAAATGGTTACAAGGACTGGGCTACTTTTGGTTGTGATACATGTTTTCGACATACTCTTATCAGACAATATCATTTTGGGCTAAATTATATATAATTATGTATAATAGGCTTCGTACACCAGCATCACTTTGTTGGTGAGTTGCTCTCTCACTAAACAAGAACAACAACAGGACCAACAACAACAACAATAATAATAGATTCATTATTATAACTATTTTGATTTACTGTAATGGTAATAGTTTTTATATAATTCTAGTTAGCATAATCAACAAAATTTATGATTATTAATATTCACTTTCTTTTTAGTATATATAATTTCCATACCAGTAGCAACTGATGGAAAATTAGTGGCAGAAAATCTCCTTCTAACACAGGCACACTTTTAAAGATTTTCACACACACACACACACACACACACACACACACACACACACACACACGGAGTATCATCTGTTATGCAGTCATCAGGTCTATATTTCAAACTGACAATATGACATATATATATATATATATATATATATATAGTGTATCGAGGCAGCATATAATTTTCTCAACATATACTGTTAAATATAAGAGACAATGAATGTCTGTTATGTTTAATCATGAGCCGTTTTAAACATCGTATTTTGGCTTTAATTTCAGTTGAAAATAAAGACAAAATAAAGTCCTTGTAACCTCTCTGAAGATGGCTCATGTGAGTCGAAAACTTAAAACCAACTTAATAAAAATAATCCAAATGTTGGAGAATTTTTGTCTTTATTTTCAACTGAAATTAAAGCCAAAATACGATGTTTAGAACGGCTCATGATTAAACATAACATACATTTATTGTCTTTTATATTTAATAGTATAAGTTTAGAAAATACACACACATACACACACACACACACACACACACACACACACACACACACACACACACACACACACACACACACATATGTATTGATTGTTTAATTACTTAGTTTTTGATCATAATAAAATTAGACCAGTACACAGTTGTACTAAAAAGTGTTCACTACAATTATATTATATAACTTTTGATTATTCTTCACTTGTAAACCAGTTATTATGCGACCTAGGTTTCTACCATGTGGTGTCTTCAGGCGATTTGCAATGGCAGTTATTATAGTTATTGCAAATCGCATGAATACACCAAATGGTAGAAACTAGGTCACGTAATAACTGGTTTACAAATTAAGAGTATATATATATATATATATATATATATATATATATATGTAAAAGGTTTGCTACCTTTCGGCGTACCTCATTCGGCGTTGATGATCCAGTGTAGCCAATATGGTGTCAGAACATTTCGACGTTACTGTCTTTAAAAATAGAATTCTATTTTTTTCAAAGAAAATTAAAACTTTAAACTTTTAATCGACATTTTTATCCTTTATTCTTAAAATAAAATGTTACGCCTTTTTTAAGCTGATGAAATAACGTAAATTCAAAGCATTAATTGCAAAATCTATATCATAAAAATATTAAAAAACTTAGTAAATCTTTTTATCTTAAAATTTCCTTTTGCATTTCGTAATTATGTGCAACGTCTCTAAGGAATTCAATGGAAAAATTTAGGATTTTTTTCAGCAAAACCGTCATAGCTGGGTATATTCAACTGGCGAACAACTTTTTCATTCTTCATATGCAACCTCACCTTACATCGACCTTTCTCTTCACATCTCCAGAACTTTTATTTAGGATCACCTTTACTCGTTGCGTCAAAAGTAATGAGGTATCCATTGAATATCACTTTGTTTCTTCCACGATTTGATAAAATATTTGCTGCCATTTTTAATGATGGGGTTTAAAAAAACTAAAAAAAAAAAAAATTAAGTTTAACCAAGCTTTAAATCCTATGCAAATTTCTAGCTTTAGGCTAACTGGAATATTTGACAATTAAAACTATTACACACACACACACACACACACACACACACACACAGAGAGAGAGAGAGAGAGAGAGTGTTAACAATAAGCCAAACAAGGTATTTTCTTAGTTATTAATGCGACGTCAAAACGTCCCTTCACCGAAAAAATTCAACATGTGGCACAAGGCCATTTTTATATGGGTCTACTACTTCAGTCAGTTAAGTGCCATACGTGATACATGCTTGGGCGATCAGGTCTCGAAAAATGACATTACTGACTGGGCAGAAAATGTTTCCCTCAGTAGGTTGCCATTACTTTCTGCGGTAGACTATGACTTTACAATCCAATATGTCCTGCTATTTATCCCATAGCTGGAGGGAGAAGAAACAGATTAATACCTTCTACCAGGGTATTTGCACCAAACTAAATGGCTTCTGCTCGGATGAGCTTAAGTCACTGATGCCTCCTCAACAGGTGTTTACTCGTTCAACCAGACTGGCAACTGGGTCCCACCCATTCACAGTCAGGTTAGCCAAACGCAGACGACAATTCTACTCCTGCAGCTTCCTCTCTCGCACTTCCCGCCTGTGGAACTCACTCCCGTATTCTTGCTTTCCTGACGGCTACGACCTTCAGAAATTTAAAAGCAAAGTTAATACTCACCTACTAACCACTGGCCTCTAGCTCTCTCCCCTCCCCTGTATAACCTTCCCTTTCTCTCCGCCCATGTACCTGTCATTGCACCTGCTTTCTCAGTTTTCTATTGTTCCTTTCTAACTAGCTTGTACTCCTCACTCTTTTCTAATTAATCTTTCTACATTTATGTAACCCCCTGCACATCAGTGGCGTTTCTGCCTTGCTCGGGGTGAAATGATTTAAAAAAAAAAAAAAAAAACTAATTAAGCTGGAATTTGAACTCAGATCTCCGATTTCTCATTCCGAGGTGATACCCACTTCAAAACAACGCACATCCGCTAAAACCTCCTTTAAAAAAAGGGGAAAAAAAAAGAAACATTGTACTGAACTTGTTTAACAAGTGTTTATTGTAGGGAGTATTTGAGGTCGAACTGTGAGTAGCGTGTAGTCCTTACAAGCAGGATTGAACTCACTCACCATGACAGTAGGACGAGCTGCCTACGAAATTGGACCATTCCAACATTAAAAAAAAAAAAATGGATAAATATACTTCTAAATAAACAATGAGATGTTATCCATTTTTGTTTGCCTGTTGGCTGAAATATTTATGTATTTTCAACCGGTGCGTCAGGAATTGATGTTCGAGCCTAGGATTGGTGGCGCATAGTTTTCCAGTTTCCTTATTAAACTTATGTTGTTCTTATTTAACTTTAGTAAATATTGAAATAGCAGCCATTAAATATTTCCATTTCTTATGCTAGTATTTAATAAGATTTCTTTAGTTTGGTGGAAAGCATTAAAATAGGGCACCGATTGAGAATTAAATTCACTAGTCTACAAGAGTTGCAACTAAATAATTCTGCAAAGCAGGCTTCCAGTTCTTCATTTTTATTTTCAATAATTTATCTGCGGTTTTCTGCATTTCTTTACCATTCTTTTTTAGTCTGTGAGTTCTTTTAATACTGAAAAACTAACCTTCGACCAAAACTAAACGCCTTTGTTCAGGTCTTAAATTTTTACAAATATTTTTTTAATAGACCCGAGAGCAATACAGGCTCTTTGTTGCAATTTGGTATATCACTGGCCTTTACAACAAATTCTATTTTTTGTGTTTGTGGTTTTAGTGCAAAAAAGACGTATTTAGCCTATTTTCCTCCTGATCTTTGTTTCATTTCATTGATTTGACTTTTGTATCTGGTAAATATTTTTTTCTAAAATACGTGATTGTCTGCCGGAATTATAATATATCAAATATACCTATGCTGCTTGTTTTATCTAGTGACATGTTAACGATATAGGTATATTTTTATAATAATAATAATAATAATAATAATAATAATAATAATGTGACTGTAGTTTTCATACTCATGGGAACACTCGTAATTGCTGCTCTAACCTTTACTAGGAGTGGAATTGATCAAGATCACGACATTATTGAAGCTGAGAAAAGTACTGAATATTCCAAGAAACTTCATTCCTCGCTGTCATTACTAAATACCCCTGTTGTGAATATATCAATAATTATAAAACTAATGAGGATTATAATGAAAAAAAAATCGTCAATAATAATAATAATAATGATGGCGGTTTTAACAGAACTATTACAACCACTAGTATTACTACTGCTACCTACTACGACTTTACAACCACAGTGCACTGTACTGTTATTTTCAGTTTCCATTTACATATTAAGAATATCAAGCTTTTCGCTTTTTGTCAATCTGTTTCATATACAAATACACACATGCACTCACGCTCTAATCAAGGTGGGCGTTGCTACCATGATCCCAGGAGTACATGTTACAATATCGAAATCCCGAGAGCAAATATGAATTTAAACAAAAGAACAATTCCAGGGACATATACCAATTCAAGCTTATTATATGGAAAAACAATAAAGACTGTTTATTTTGAGTTGTTAGAATGTCTATCATTTTCCCACTCGTTAAAGGAAAAAGACATTTTGTTTTGAAAATGTCGTTATTTTATTCATAATACTGACGCTATATTCTTAGACAAAAAATTCATTAAGCGATTAAAATACCGAAACGAAATTTTGTCTTAACTCGTAAAGATAGCGATGTTGCCTAACACATTGAAGTGAGACATTTTCGTTATACCGAGTTGATTTGGACGAGTAAACTTAGATTTCTTGTGTTCATCCTCAATGTTTTGGCCGATATGTTCGTTGTCCTTCCTCAAGATTTTATTACATCCGGCAATACTTGATTACTTTTTGCCAAATTACTTTTTTGTGAATATTGTATTAGTGTCTTGGTGAACATTAGTAAAGAAATAATCCAGGATAAACTTGAGTTAGGTTGAAGAATTTATCCGCCTGAAGATTGGGATTAAAAGACCAGGATACTAGTTTGTAATCATTCTGCTTTTCCATTAGCAACCTTTTAGAGACACGAATATTAGGTTTTATAGTAGTATTCAGCAGTTTTAAATACAATAATTTAAACAACAGACCTCAAGTGAAATGACTATATAGAATCCATAGCTAACTCCGCTGCTAAGAAGGTCGGTTCTCTGTGTAGGGTCAGCAAATTCTTTTCCTTCTGAAACAATCTTGCACTTATATAAATCTACCATTGCCCGTGCATTGAATACTGCTTCCATATCTGGTCGGGTGCTCCTGCTATCCACCTGGGTGTCCTTGACAAAAACCAACGGAAAATCTGCAATGTGATCGATCCCGATTTGGCAGCTCAGATACAATCACATTCTCACTGGCGCAATGTGGCTTCCCTATGTCTCTTCTACAAATACTTTCACGGCTTCTACTCCGATGAACTTAGCTCACTGGTGCCCCCTATATATGAATTTACTCGAGCCACAAGATTAGCAACTAGGTCCCACCCTTTTACTGTGAAACCAATAAAATGTAAACGCAAATTATACTCCATCAGCTTCTTTTCTCGCACTTCCCGCCTGTGGAATTCCCTTCCGTTTACTTGCTTCCCCGACAGCTACAATCTCTGAGAATTTAAATATAAAGTCAATAGTCATCTCACTAACTTGCACCCTCTCTCTCATGCTTCTTTCTCCGTCCACTCCACTCTCATGAGTATTCTCATCCTTCTCTTACTCACTTCCTAACACGCCCTATAACCTGTCACTCTTTCTCATAACTTTCCTCCTATGTAACCCCATGCAAAACAGTGGCAGTAAAATGCCTCGCTTGGTGGAATATGATTATAAAAAAATCTCTGGTGATTTTATGAAATTCTGAATAAAACAAAACATTTCTTGCCTAATATTTGCAGTGGAAAAATCAAATTCCTTATGCTGCTTACGACTAACGGAGTTCGGTTGAGATTTTCTTTATCTATACACTTTTGCAAACATTTATTTCTTATACATGTAGATTATGAAATTCTTATCTACTGCGAGTGGGTACGCTATGCATTTGTCCTTTACTCCAAGTTCTCTTTTCCTAGTCTGTATTTCAACCTGAAATAAGTTCTTTTATTCTTTTTCGATGATTTATTATTTAATCAACGAATTGATTGATTAATAGAGTCAGTAATTTCTTATTTTATCTTCTTGTCGAAAGCTATTTATCTGGAGATAAAGCCTTATCCACATTTGGATTTTGTAAATATCTTCTGATTCTTTTGCTCAAGGAGCCAATTGCTTCCTTTCAGTTAAAGATATACATGGCAAAAACCCAAAAAACCCAAAAAGGAACAGAAAAATGTATTTCATTTTCGCTTGGCTTTACTTTGTGAATGTTTTGTCTCATTCACAATCATGCCGCCATGTTCTTTTGGAATATCGCCACAATTTTCAAGAACTCATTTGTCGGACATTGGCGGTTTCCCATTGTATTTGTTTTTCTCATAAGTACTCAGTTAAAAAAATAGAAGAAAAAACAGTGAATTAATGGGTTTTTACTCGGATTCTGAGTTGTTAATATCTTTCAATTCTCTTTGTGGCTGACTAACGAATGCTTCTTTTCACATAGGCCATTAATTTTCAGCAGCCGGCCAGAAGCGGTAATATGCCCGGCGTTTGAATGAGAAAAGCGTACGAAACGTGACAAAAGTCTGATACAAAGTCTCATCAATATTTGATTCAATAATAAGAACACTGATCGTAATGATGATGACGATGATGATGATGGTACTAATAATAATGGTGTAATTATGATAATCACAATAATACACAGACAATGAAAAGAAGAATGCAGTGATGAACAAAGGAACAGAAGAAAAGAAGAAATAGATAAATAGATCTCGTAATTATGTAAATTATTGTCAGCTAATGAAAATAACGATAAAATAAAGGGAGAGAAACAAGAAGGATAAAGAAGTGAAAGGGAAGACGACAGTAAAAAAAAAAAAAAAAGAAGCAACGACGAAAACATATGAAGGAAGGAAAGGAAAACCTAAAAGCAGCAAAAAACGATTTAATGATACGATTAAAAAGAGAAAAAATACAAAGCAAAGTGAAGTCGAAAAAAAAAAAAAAAGGAAACGTAACGCAAAAAAGAACAACGGTGAAGATGAAATTAAGAAAGAGAAAGAAAAAGATGAGCAAAATGAGGAGAGAAAATATTCAAATATTTTAGAAACGACTATCATCTAAAATAGCAGAAGGAAATAAATTGCTAAAGCATTTAAAACAAAGATAAAATATCGACTATCAAATATTTATCTCATTTTAAGTGATATCATAAGACGAATAATGGTTATATTAAAACTGGGAAGTTGTTCGTAAATGTGTTAACATAACGCTGCCTATAATATTCGTGGAGGATGCTAAAAATAAATATTGTTGGTCACATATTGTCTTAAAACACTAGGCTTGTTATCCTAAATAAATATTAATAAAAGTATAGAGTTCGAGAATGAAGAAAGTATCGGAGCGCAATTTGTCTAAGTCAGGTTACTTATACACAACTAGCAGTATAGCCCGGCGTTGCTCGGGTGTAATGAAAGCTTTACAACTAATCCATGGTCCCGGAGCTCAGACTCAGCCTAAAGAATATATGTGTGAAGTTTGGTGAGAATCGGATAAAAATTGTGGATTTGTATAAAGGACATACAGACAGATAAACACACACACACACACACACACACACACACACACACACACACACACACACACACACACACATCTTGCCTTTTATATAAATATATTATCGATTTTCTGCACTATTGTAAGAACTGCAACTTTGAAACTTTTGAATATCGTTTCTTATGTCTTTGTCTATGTATCAAATTTGATTAAAATTGGACCCCTCCTTCTATAACCCAATTTTTTTCCGATTTTCGATATTTATCGGGGTACCTCGACACAAAACCTAGCTAAGAACACTCGCAGATGCTTATAGTACAACTGTGTAAACTTTCAAGAAAATCGGTTCAGCCGTTTCGGAGTCTATAGGTAACGGATGCACACACACAGAGACACACACACACACATACAAAATTCCATTTATAAATAAGTTTAGATTTAGATTCTACTGAATACTACTATTACTACTACTACTAGTCGAATTTCTTAAATGAATCATTGAAGACTATTGACTATGTCTATTGAGTATGTTGGGATCATGGTTCATTTTCTTCTATGTGCCAGGTCTTTTCAGAACGTTAGCAGTCATGGCTCTCCACAATTTCCTGTCCTTTGTAACTCTTAATGTCATTTTGTTATCTCTCCTAAACCCTTTTCTGCCATCTATTCAATCAAACTCAGGTAGATATTCATTGTTTTCCTATGTCCTTCTTGCTTTTAATCTGTCTCCTGAGTATCAAATTTTACGAGTACTCTATCCTCCCTATATGTCCTAGCATTTTCAGTTGTCCTTTTCTGATGTTAAGTATAAGTGACATTTTTTCTATCCATTTTCTTCATCCAGAGAGTTCTCAGCATCCTTCTGTAGAACCACATTTCTGTTGCCATATAACTGATATTACTTTTTCTATTACACCATCACTTTGGCAAAGATAATGGAATTATTTTCCGTTTCCTTTTCCAGAGTAATTTTTCTTTCGGACAAACTGTCATTCAAGGCTATAAAGACCAATTACGAAATAATTGAACTCCGGAGTGATCTTAAATTTCAAGCGTTATCCCTAGGGCTGTATAATAATTTGATAGAGTAATTACTGCTTTCTTCCTAGCTTCTACTATTAATTTTCACGTAAGTCACATAGCTATATTGCTTTTTAGGTTTATCGTACAACCATTTTGCTTGTCTATTTCGACTAGTAGTATCAGTATCTTTACTATATGTTATATTTCTTTAGAATGTAAGCGATCATAACTTTTCATAATCCCCTATCTCTTGTTGTCCTTAGCAAGTTTCTCCCTTTCGTTTCCTGTTCCGCTACAAGCTCGTCAGATAGGTTGCTGGCTTTTTCCAGTTTCTTGATACTTTATTTAGCTTTCGAAAAGCATCATTCGCTAATCCAATATGCATACGGATTTCGGTGTCACATTTTCATCCTCTGTTAAATCACGTCTGTACTTGTTTCATATTGATATCTCCAATTTGTAGTTCGTATCTTGGGCATTTTCTCTTGCTGATGACCAAACTTTTAGTCCTTCTTTCTTGTTTTCCTTTACTACTTTGCATAGAAGTTCATGCAGTCTATTTTCTGTTTCTGTCATCAATATAGTGTCGCCTGTGTATCTTATATTGTCAATTGTTAAGCATAAGCGCAAGACATGATAATTTACGAAATTATTAGGTGACGCATTGTCAATATTATTAATTTTTGTTCAGTCATATTTCAGTCATTTTTTATCAAAATTCTTATTCGGCAATAAAGTAAACAGGATTATAAAAAGTAGCTGGAAGATTAATCAAATAATATTGATAATGATAATGTTTTATCGCAAAAGTGAAAGTCTTTGAGACAACATTAGCGAAAAGCGCGGTTTTGGGATATGAACTTCATTTCAACTCTGCCTTTTTTCCAATCCATGCAATTTTACGATCTGGACGCCGCGATAAAAAAGTTATAGAGATAAGAGGCGATAAAAACTAATTAAAAATGAATGAGAAGAATAGAAATAGTTTTGATAAAAACAATAACACGAAAAAATGTCAAAGTGTTTGTGAAAATAGAGAAAACGAAATTATTTTAAATTTTGAAATAAAAATGAATCACTTGAAAAAATGGATGACTCGAAAAAAATGGATGACCCGAAAAAATGGATGACCCAAAAATAGATGACCCAAAAAAATGGATGACCCGAAAAAAATGAATGACCCGAAAAAATGGATGACCCGAAAAAAATGAATGACCCGAAAAAATGGATGACCCGAAAAAATAGATGACCTGAAAAAATGGATGACCCGAAAAAATAGATGATCCGAAAAAAATGGATGGCCCGAAAAAAATGGATGGCCCGAAAAAAATGGATGACTCGAAAAAATGGATGACCCGAAAAAATGGATGACCCGAAAAAATAGATGGCCCAAAAGATGGATGACCCAAAAAAATGGATGACCGGAAAAAATGGATGACTCGAACAAAGCGGAAAGAAAAGATACAACAAGGAAAATATGCCAGAGTGGAGCTGCTTTGTTTTTAACATATTCTTCTTCTATGATACTTTTCTCTTAAAAGCGTGGGTGATTATGGTTCTCCACAACTTCCTATCATTTGTAGCTCTTATGTTTCACTTTTTACTATCCTTGTCAGTCATTACTTTGCCATACATTTATACATTTTTTATTTTTTTGTAATCATTTCACCCCAAACAAGACAGAAATACTACTGGTGTGCAGTGGGTGACATTGAAGGAATAAAATATTATAGGGGATGTCGAAGAAATGGATTGGAATCAACTAGATAAAAATAGTAATTGACGTTTCATTTAAATTTTTGAAGATTGTTGCTATCAGGGAAGCAAGTAAATGGAAGTGAGTTACACAAATGGGAAGTGTGAGAAAAGAAACTGTTAGAGTAGATGAGGTGGTTACATTAAATTATATCGATGGTAAAAGGGTGGGACCTTGATGTCAATCTAGTAGCACGGGTAAATACATGTGATCGGGGTACCAAGGAAACAAGTTTGTCGGAGCCGTTGCCATGGAAATACTTGTAGATGAAAAATACATCGGTAAGGAAATGACTGAAGGCGAGTTGCTAAGTCAGGATCAATAATATTGCCTATCCTCTTTTGGGATTTGTCGAGAACTCCAAGATTAATAGCAGGAGCACCCGTAAGATATGGTTACAGTATTCAATACACGGATGAATGGTAGATTTATAAATGTGTAAAATGAATTCTGACAAGAAAAACTTCCTGATGCAACACAGTGATTCAACTTTCACAGCAGTAGATGCAGCTATAGATTCAATGTAGTCATTTCAATTGAGCTCATTTGAGAGAGTGAAGCCAATCTTCCTAACAGATACGTTAAGTAAGTTTCGAGCTATTTCTCTCTGTCCCTATTACCTTCAAATTTTATATGGCTTCTTTTTTCGGTACGTATTCTAGAAATTTCTACTGTCCATTTCTGATTTTAAGTATAAGTGTACTTTTCATTTCAGTTCTCCCTAAACCCTCATCGTTGCAGTTTATAACAGTTTAGTATTCTTTTCTTTTGTTTCTAACGAAATTTTCCCGTCTCTTTGCATATCTATTGGAAAGCTTCTTTCGCTATTTTAATTCGAATTTGAATTTCCGTCTCATATTTTCAACTGTCTGATAAAAAAACTTCTTATATATTTAAATTTTTCTTTTTGTTTGATTTTACTGTCACCAATTTGTAAATCGTATCTCGAGTCGCTCCTGTTGCTGACAACAATATATTCTGTCTTCTTTAGTCCTTTCTCTTTTCTCTTTTTTTTTTACTACCTTCTGTGGAAAACTTTGAAATTTCCTTTCTGTTTCTGCTATCCACACTGTGCCATCTGCATATCTTATGTTGTTGCAATTATGGCTGCCAAAATGAATTATGGTAGCACTTTTAATTCAGTAGGAATCATCTTATTGACTAAGTTGAATAAGTTCGGTAAGAAGACGCATCCTATGTGTTACACTTTTTTTCATTTTTGTATATTTTCTGAACTCATCTTCAGTCCGCATGCAGGAGGCGGTTTGCACTCTGGATTCGTTCTTATATCTTTTGCAAATAAAACAAGCGTTCCTAGCAGTCCAAACTTGCTTGTAGTATTGTACTTCATCAAACACATTTGCATAATCTATAAAATATAGTATTGTTATACATAGACTATACATAGTGTTATTTGTTACGTTAGTTTTAAGACCCTTACACTGCTTTAGAAGATAGCCCTGTGCCAGACTAAGCAGAACGTTATAAATGAACAAGGAAACATTACATTAAATAAGACCAAAATTATGCGAAGTGTGCTAAAGTGTTTTTAATCAGACAAATTACCCACATTATCACCAAATAATCATAAATCAAAATTTGTTTCAGAATTTCTTTTTGGCCAAGCCAAGAATTTTTCAGCGCCCATTTGAAAGTTAAAATAATTTGCAAACATTGTCGAAGAAGCAAACGGAACATTAACAAGAAAAAATAATCAGTCACCCCCAACAACCCAAAAAGCTTTAAAAATAGCAACATCCTACCAAAAATATACCCCTGAAAAAAAAGAGAAAAACGATTTAATGGTTGTTCTGAGATAACCAAGAAAAATGACTTAGAATATTTTGTAGCCGGCTGTCTTTGGGGAATAATAATTCACTCAACACTGATTGAAGCATTAAATAAATAAAAATATATTATTCTTCATTGGATTCAATGCATATTAAATTATTTATACTTTTTCAAGCAAAACATATGGAAATATTTTCAAAGAGGTACAACCAAAGTGTGGCCAATAAAAACGTCAAAATCAGTGTTCCATAGACGATGGAAAACTGTTTATATATCAGAATTTATTAGAGATCTAAATGGTAATAGTAATAATGAAGAGCCGTTTTCATACAATCAACAATCGGCATTCATTGACTGATCCTTTAGTGTTATTCTGGATTGGAATTTATCAAATTTTTATTTCAGGAAATCAAGCTTCTCAAGGCAACTAAGTGCTATTGTTGTTTTCTAATATTGATGTGAGTTTTTTCCTAACCTTTTGTTTGAAGTAGTGTAGAAGGTTAGCATCATAATTATATCATGATTTTTCCTTCTAGTAACATATGCTATCCATTTTGTTATTTGATAAAACTATTTGTTTGTGATTCTGTAGACTCAGTCTATAGAATTTGAGGAGGTATTGTATTCTTTAAGCTTTAATGGATTCACCCTCTTAGTGCTGTGGAATATGAAGATGACGATGTCACCATCATTATGAGAATGAATAGAACAGCACCAAGGATCTATGTTCAAAGACTGAGAAACCAGAGTAATAATTATAATTACCTCCTAGAGCAGTGATTTCAACCGATGTGTAGTGTCACATCTGTGTACTGAGAGAGGGTCGTAGGTTTACAGGGAAAAGGTCATTAAATTCCTTTCAGAAGAAGTCCAAAACACAATAAGTGTGCATATAAAAATTAAAATCCCTTTAGAATGATTATACTAGTATGTTTCGTTATAATAAGTAAATGCATAAATAATATATTGATCTAAACTTATTTATAAAGGGTTCTTTGTGTGTGTGTCCGTTACTATAGACTCCGAAATGGCTGAACCGATTTTCTTGAAAATTTACACAGTTGTACTATATGCATCTGCGAGTGTTCTTAGCTAGGTTTGTGTCGAGGTACTCCCGATAAATATCGAAAATCGATAATGGAAAAAATCGGGTTATAGAAGGAGTGGTCCGATTTTAATCAAATTTGATACACCCATAGACAAAGACATAAGAAACGATATTCAGAAGTTTCAAAGTTGCAGTTCTTACAATAGTGCAGAAAATCGATAATATATATATATTATCGATGTCTGTGTGTCTGTCTGTATGTCCTTTATACAAATCCACAATTTTTATCCGATTCTCACCAAACTTCACACAAATATTCTTTAGGCTGCGTCTGAGCTCCAGGACCATGGATTAGTTTTAAATCTTTCATTACACCCGAGCAGCGCCGGGCTATACTGCTAGCATCTCATTAAATGCAAAATTATAACAAACAGAAAAAATGATTTTTCTTAAGAATTTTAATTATTACGTTGTCATTATAAATAATAATAAATTGTTTCGTTAGTTTTGATAAATCTATAAGGGCCCTACGTCACAATTTCATATTGATGCAAAACAATAAAAGGGAAGATTAGTTGTAATGGTACCTATTACCATCAGAAGTAATCCTCTCTTTTATTGTTGCGCATGCCTGTTTCCCCTATTGAAACACGCATGCGTATTGTAGCAAGAAACAAAGGCTTTATGAACGAGAAGAAAGATAAGAAAGCGTAATTTGAAATAAAATTAATTTATTAGTAGACTACAAACAATTAAGTAAAATAAAAGTGGTTTAAGAAATGTCTTATAAACGTCAATCTTCTTTTGTTGAAAGGTGTGTTTGTTGAGCGGAGGAGGGTGACTGATATTTTTAACTACCGTTAAGACCTTTGATATCTGAGCCCAGTGTAATATTGGGAGAATGACACTGTGATGATGTGAGAATATCCGTCCGTCACATTCAGTGAAATATGTTTTAGCTTGCACAGTTCATTTGGTTCTTTTCTCATGTCTTTTAAAAAATATTAATTGTAATTTCTGACCAGATGTTTGTATCAGGGTTCAGTCCTCTTTTGAATTTTCCCTTATTTATATTTGATTGATTATATACTTGATATTGGTGTTAATTTTACTTCCAATTTGCAACAAATGTCACAAATATATATACCACAAGTGTATAAGTAGCATTTACACTCTGGTTTTGATTAATATAAAGCTACTGATTAAGTGCACATTTTTTTTTATTTGTGATTACTGAATCCCAATTATGAGTTTTAATATTGCCAGCCAGAGAAGAGAAGCTGCTAGAATTGTTCAACAGGAGTAACGAAGAAGATTGAGTAATGAACAACGAGAAGATGTAAGACAACTAAACGCTACTCGATGATTCGGGCTAACTTGAGCCAATTAAAACGTGCAGTAACCATACACCCAAATTCTCAAAAACATCTTGAAACTCAAGAGAATTTGTCACAGGAAAGAAGAGCGGAGATTTCAGATCAGAATGCTAATGCACGTAGATTAGAACGGCAAAATCAACTGTGAGAATCTTTACAAGTGGCCGGGCAACACAATATTGATGCTCTTCTCGTCAATAGACGTCAGTGTTTCCTGTCACAGTTGTGGCACCATGGAAGCATGATGTCCATTCTGCAGCTCTCTGATGTTAACAAGCGAAAAAGCAATTGGAAGTCAAGCTAATTCTAATTTTGGAATTTGTTGAAAATTTGGTTTTATTGGTGTCCCTAATATAAAAAAAATACACGAAGATCTCAGCCATTTATCAATGATACTAGTATTTCTAAATATTTTCAAACAAATATTAGACGTTTCAACAATGCTATGCCAATATATAACATGAAGGTGGATGATTCCACTATTGATCGAGAATTTGAACCTTTTAGGATTCACCGTGTTGTATACAGATCAATGGGTCTTCCTAGAAACATTGCAACTAAATCACCTTCATATTTATGACCTAGAAGACCATATTTGACAGTGACTAAACAGAGTATTGAGAAATAATGCTGTCCAAAATTATGAGGATGAAATTTTTCGTACAATCCATTCTGCAATGATTGACCGAGATAGTTCTTATTTGAGATTTTTTTGTCTCTTCACGAACAAGTAAATCTAAGAAATGTTCTGGAATTTTACACGTGGTATTATAACTGATAATAAATAAAACTCTTTCATAATAAAATGTTGCAATAATTTTATGTAAACGGAAGTAGGATATTGGCATTGCAACATTGATTGACGAGCCAGGTGTTGACAAAAGCAACAGGTAGTTTACTAGTAAATCATAAAAAGTACACCCTATTTTTTTGATCATCATAATTTAAGTTTTATGTGAAGGTTTAAACTTCAGGTGTGCCGTGGGATAAAAAATTGAAAAACATTGTTCAAAAGAGTACTATTTAAATTGGCAAGAATACTGGCGAACATGAGTAATGAGCATTAAATTTCTCCGGTGTAAAGATCATTGAAAAATGTTACAATACAGTAGGCATTTTTTGGTACAAAAAGTAGATTGTAGACGTGATCATTATTCCTTAATTCCTCAGCTGCATAGTATAAACTTCATCAAGGCTACATACAGGTTTTAATTTTTTTTATCCTAGACTGGTTACCACTCAAGGCTATAGAACTAAGTTTCTCCTACTATTTACCCATAGATGGGGGGAGTTGGGACTAGAAAAGTAGGATTCATACTTTTCCCAAGTGTGTGAGTGAGTGTAATTAACTCGACTGGAATTTGAACTCGGTTCTACCAAATTCTCAGTTAGACCCACAATCCATTGCTCTACCGTTGCTATTGTTGGTAAAAATTTATATTTTTAGAGCACCCATTGAATATCGAGGTAGAAACGGCTTTCATGACTCAGACACACACCATTGCTTTACAAAAGATTATTAAAAGAAGGTGATGAATTGGTTAAGCTGTGAGAAACCATCTTCAAACCATTAATGCCATATCTGGTCTGGTACTAGTGCTATATAGATGGATCTGTATAATATTATCGGTCCTGACATAGCACTTAGACTTCCGTCACTATACCAGCGCTGTAACGTGGCTTCCATTTGTCTTTTTCTGTAAATATTATTTTGCCAATTGTTTTAATGAGCTTTTTTCCTTAGTACCTTGCTTTGGTACCTTGCCGAATTAGTAAATATCGGCTCAGAACGAGAAATCGAGGAGCAGAGTTCGAATTCAAGTTTAATTCATTGCATTCACTTACGCGCAAATACCCTTAGGAAGGTATTTATCAGTCTCTTCTCCCTTCAGCTATGGGTTAAATGGCAAGACAGATTGGGTACTATAGCCTTGGTTGGTAACCATCTCAGTAAGTAATGGCGACCTACTGCGGGAAAATCTTCTGCCCAGTCAGTCATATCTCTTTCGAGACATGATCATCAAAGTGTGTATCACGTATGGCCCTTTACTGACTAACTAGATTGGCAACTGGGTCACACCATTTTACTGATGAAATAGCTGCTTGTAATCGTAAGTTCTAGTCTAATAGTTTATTTTCTCGCATTTCTCATCAGTGGAACCCTCTTTCGGTCTTTTGCTTCCCTGACATTTACAATTTTCAAAAATTTAAATGCAACATCAATCGCCATTTTGTGTTTTTTTATTGTCCTTTCTCCTCACTAACATCTTCTCATTTTCTTTCACTCCCAGTAACCATTTTTCATTTTAGTGGCATTATCAGCTTCATTTGGGTGAAATGATTAAAAATACTTGAGCATTGCTTTGCTATAATAACTTCTGGTAGCTTAAGAAGTATTTAAAAAAAAGTAAAAATGCATACTCTCCAAGAGTAAGCATAAAAGTTCTAATATATAAAACCTTCTTTACCAGTGAAGCTAATATGGTTGACCATTACGACTGAGTAGTGAGTTTGATCATCACTGGGTGTCCCATACAACATTTTACGTTAAATAAAACAAAAAAAACTGTTGACATAAAGTAAAATTAATCTAACAAGAGAACAAATGTATTACAAGTACGACAAAGCTCTAAATTTCCAAACCCAAGAGCGTAACAAAATCTCGACTGCGATATGAATGAAGGCAAAAAGACACATTCAGAAGCATGAAAATAGACATGAATAGGTAGGATCAGTAATCCACTGAGAACTGTGCAAACGAGTCGTATTTCTCCATGCAAATTAATGGTATAAGCATCAACCAGAAGTTTTCCTATAGAAAAGAATAAACGGATCTCTCTCCAGGTCAGGGAATTCAATGCTAAGATTGTACCCTTTCATAATTAGTGTTCTTTGTGAAATCCCGAAGAGTCATGTGAAAATATTAAAAGGAAAAATTGAAACCAAATATTCCACAAAATAAGTAGGAATATTGAGGTGATATCTTATACATGGGGAGAATTACTATCACTTGATCTCTAGCGAGGGCCACTAAATATTACTGGTGTTAAGAAATGACCAATTACAAAACAATATTAATAATAATAGTAAGAAAGAAAATGACTATGATGAAAGCATCTGCATTATTCAAACAATCATTTTGACTGTGGATAAAAGTTTTACCTTTAACCGACTTAACATATTTCAAATTAGATGGTCCTTGGTATTTATTTTTTAAATGGTAAATTGATTTCTTTACTTCACAACCACAATTGATTAGAATATAGCTTTTTATTTTTCCAAAAATAGAATACAGATCACAACCTAAAGACTTTGATTTATCACAGTAGCACGATAAAAGCAGAAGAAATCATTGACATTAAAAAGATCATTTTTCAATATGGGAATGATTCTACGGGACTTTGCAAACTTTCAAATTAGAAAGTATGGAGACTTTTGGCAAAAATTGCGTCTTGCCTTTATAATGGATTAGATGCGGTTATTTCACTCAAAACACCACATTGCTAACAAGTATAGATTTAATTATTTGCAAGTTCACATAATTATGAGATCTGGTTTTTATGTTTAGACTACTATATTAATACACACACACACAAACACCTATAAACACACATACATGCATATATATACTACTGGCCATAATTATTAGGCAAACTTTAAAAAAAAAAAGAAATGATGTATTTCATAATATTTTTAGCATTTATTGCCAAGTAGGTAAATCTAAATGAAAATAGAATGGTTCTTTTGTTAATACTGCACAATAACCTGTGCATCAAATGAACTGTTCGGGTGTCCAGTTTTTGTGCTCTCTTCCTCATACTAGTCTTTTCTTTTTATTGCCTGGCCGAAGCAAAGGCTTCCTGGCTGCCTTGAAAAATTTTGCAAATTAATAATAGCAAAAAACCATTCTATTTTCATTTAGAAATATCCACTTGGCAATAAATACTAAAAATAGTATGAAATACATATTTTTTAAAAAAACTGGATGGCATAATAATTATGGCCGGTAGTATATATATATATATATATATATATATATATATATATATGCGTGTGTGTGATTAGAGGGAAACTATTTATGCCCCAAGTAATAGTTAACAACAAAACCCTTGAAAATGGCTAAAGATGTAGTCGAAAGCGGTTGGGATAATAAACACTAGGGACAATTTTAACAGTCCCACCATACGGAAAAATTATGAATACTAGAAACGCTAAAACAAGTTTTTGTCTGTGCAACGTTTGCACAAAGAAATATAATGTTTTGCATATTTTTATACTAAAAAAACCGTTTGAATATAACCTGAAGACAGATATTCTGTTGAATATTGTTTAATATTGTTAAGCATTGTATTTTTTCTTTTCTTTATCTTTGCTTAAATCACGCTCTTCTCTGTTGAAGGTGTTACATCAATAATTTTGTTTAATAATCATAATAGTAACAATAATGAGATTACTCGAGCAAATGGGCCGGGCATAATTTTTAAAAAACGAAAAAGAAAAAAATCTTGCCTGATATAGCTTGTCCAGCAGAATGTAACCTAGCAACCAAGGAATTTGGAAAACTATCGAAGTATAAAGACTAGAAAATCACAATGGAATAAATGTAGAAATTGAAAAGAAAAATAGTAGCAGTTATAGTAGGAGTTCTTGGAATGATGAAAAATGAAACACAACAACACACTGAAAAATCCCTGGAATTCCCAGATTAAGTGAAATGTAACAAAAATGTCTTGATAAGTACAGGCCACACACTAAAAAGAACTATGTCCCTGTATCGCTAGTGATATTATGGGAGTTGGCAAAACAAATCACAAAATGTAGCCATAACATGCAACTACCTGTCTTAGGGTTTCCCGCAGACTTGCAAGGTAGTGTGACTATAGCAGAAATCAAAAGACAACAACAACAACAACAACAACAACAACAACAATAATCATAATCATAATAAATGTTATAGACGCAATAGGCAGATTATGTGAACAACACACAGATACTATTGAATAGATAGTGTCTGGTTGTCTAATCATAACGCCAAAGAAATCAAAATGCGAAAGTATATTCATTGGAAGATTTATCAGAATTAAAGTACGCTAAAAATGATCACCTTGAGCCAGGTAAAGAAGTCTATAGAATGGCTATACTTTGGGACTTTAATATTCCTATTGGCAGGCAGAAAAAAGCTAACAGAACAGGCATAGTGATTGAACTGTAAATAAACATTGCTTCTAATAGATATTGCAACTGACAATCTGAATTTGTGCAAACAGAAGGGACATATTTACTACCTTAACTATGTTTTTCATAATGACCCCGATAATGAAATGTACTGAAGAGAAAGTAAAACAAAACAAACAAAACAAAACAACAAAAAAACAAAACAAAAACAAACAAACAAACAAAAAAAACAAACGAAATAACAGCTGGGTCAGCTGGGTCAGCGTACCAAGATGAAAGAAAGCAAATCTCTTAAAGGATACCAGGATTTTGTCAGATAACTGTGAACATTTTGGAACATGGAGATTAAAGTCGTAACAAAAATAGTCAGCGCATTTGAATCCACGTAAAAAAACGGAAAGTAAACCTGTAATTTCTAAAGTCTAAAAGGACAATGAAAAAAGACGGTGAAAATTTAGAGAAACTTGATGTCCCTCAATATTTAGTGGTAAGCATCAGGCATCCAATGTGAACATGCAAAATGCATAAAATATAATATTGACTTCTGTTAAGGGAACAAAATTTAAAATCACTTAATTCAAGATTATCTTTTTGTTCATTACAGAAACATACTTTTTTCTACATTTTTTTTAATAAAATATAGTGCATTAAATTTTTTCAGAATGAATATTTGAAGTTATTAATGCATGATGAAAAAAACTGAAAAGAAAAATTACTCAGAATATTGAAAGTTATTCAGAAGAAGCAAAATTGTTTCTTCTTATTTCAGAATTTTAGAGTTAAGTTGCCGATTTTCGAAGCAAATACAAATCTGCTGTGGGGAAAAGTAGACGCAAATGGAAACAAATTATTCTAAAAAATGAGGTAAAATTCTAAAAAAGGGAGTTAAAATTCTAAAAAAGTGAGGTAAAATTCAATAAAGCGAAAACAAGACAGAATCGACATTAATGAACTGATTTGGACTATTTTTGTTATGATTTTTATCTTTTAAGCTTTTTTGAAATCCGGGTGAGAAAATCTTTTGACGAATGCAGTGAACAGAGACTTCTCAGTTAAAGCGAAGAATCTACTAGAAAATTATGGTCAGATCTTAGCCAACCTAAACAACACTATATAAATATCTAAATTGCAGATTTTTGTAAATATATTCCAATTAAGCTAGTCCTAACACTATCTGAGAACTTAACCATTTGAATGCATGTAGTAAAACTTATGAATTACAACACTTCTATTTACGTAGTAAAATTATATTCAAGTTAGATACCTATAAAATAAAAATGTTTAGTTTAATAATTAGTGAATATTACTGTTACCGGAATAAAGCCATTAACCTTTGACGTTGTGTGTGTGTGGTGGGGGACAAATTCAGAGCTCCCAAAATATAGGTTCACCACTGGTAGCGGTTATTGGTGTGGAAATGACAGTTTGCTTGCTAACATCTAGTTCCAGTCCCACGTCCAGATGACTCTTAATTAGATAACTTCAACAAGTTTTGTAGTGTATGTGTGTGTGTGGAGGGGGAAAGCAACAATTCACAGTACCTCTTTATTCTGTTTTGACACTCGTCACAGGAAACTAAACATTTTTAAACCAGAAGCTGTTTTACAGAATAGTAACTAGAAAGAGCAAAATAGACAAATTGTCACCATAGCAAACAATAAGTCGATCTGTCTGATGGAAGGCGTCTTTGTCCCAGCGAACGATAGACTGAAGAAATAAAGCTCTTGCACAATCTTGCGTTAAAATTATTTGAACAGAAGAGAGAACTGAATTTATCTTGATAGAATTGCTAAATTCGGCTAGAATACTCAGAGGACGCTAGCAGGGTAAGTTCTTAATAGTACTTAGTACTTAATAGATGGTAAAAGTCATTAAATTCTACAAATGTGTAAATGCGACAACTGCAACAACAATGACACAACTAAACTCGGGAAAGATCAAACACAGTTGTAATATCAGACTCACAATCATAATTACACTAACTACTAGACACTGTTCTAAAAATTCCCGAAAAACTACATAATCTTTCAGAATTGTCAATATCATTGTGAATTATTCCTATTTAATTTAGATTTCTAAGAGCAATATTTCAGAAAAAATCGTTTTCTATAGGTTCAAAAAGAATTAATTTGGCAAACCAAGAAAATTAGAAATTGTTGTGTCGTGGCTCGTACCATGTGACATCCGGATGTATGAAAGACAAGGTGCGTTTAGCACGAGGAATTGTCATTATCACGGACTTCCTGAATTAACACCTACTACTGCGAGCAACTGTAAATATTGTATATACCTCTTGGTTGTACTAATCTGGTAATAAAATCGTTTATCAACATTTCACTGTGTATCTCTTCATTCCACGATACAACAGAAATATATATTGAAAAATACATCAGAAATAGATGCAGTTAAATTCACTCCATACTGATTTGGAAAGAACGTTAATATGCAACATGCATTCGCGTTTTTATCTTTTAAACTGACAATATATGTGTTGCGTAAAATTTTTTTTCGAATACCTCAATAATTTTCAATTAAAATTGCTTGATAAGCAGCGACACGGAAAGAAAAATCTCGGAAATATTAAAAAACAAAAACAAAAAAACAAGTAAGAAATAAATATTATAGACGCTAATATAACTTCTGCGTATAGAGGATTTCATAACCAATGCTTCTCAGTTTGTGATCATTCTTAACCAGTCAGACTAGGGAAGATATCAAACCACTAAAATTCATTACAAGGCCTCCTTGATAATTGACAATAATTCTATATTGCCCGCTTCTATCACTCATGGGGTCTTTTGTTTTAAATTTGACGGTAAATTTTCGTTGTAAGTCCCGACGCTTTTCCCCTTCAAATTTATCTAAAATAGCATTATCTATGTGCAAATGTATATGCTGAACTCAAATCAACTGTTAGTCATTGAAGAAACTTACCTTTTTGTATCTAAGTATCCATAAAAAACGAACTATATCTTGCACCTTTTCTCTCCCGTAACCCTCACGAAGTCATGTAATTAACTTCAGAATGACGTACTGCGTATGTGAACGAATTTTTGCAAATTTTTGGTTGAATTTTCTTCATTCACTGATAATTCCGGCGATGTACTTCCGGTAATGAAAGTAATGCGCTTTTGTATTTCTACGCTTATTACTTTCATAACAGGAAGTACATCGCCGGAAGTTTCAGTAACGGAAGAAAATCGACAAAATTAGACAGAAAATTGCTGCCTACGTAGAACGTTATTCTGCAGTTAATTACATGACTTCGTGAGAGTTACGGGAGAGAAAAAGACCGAGATATAGTTCGTTTATTATGGACTTTCAAAGCAAAAAAGTTAAGTTTCTTCAATAACTAATTGTTGATTTCAGTTCAGCATATACATTTGCACAGAAATAATGCTATTTTGGATAAATTTGAAGGGGGAAAAGCCATCAGCAGCTAAAACGAACATTTACCAAATTGACTACCGTTTACGGATAGATAGCAATTAGAACAAAGCATTTGAATAAATAAAATAAGCTTGATTGACAAAAAATAGTTATGCAATCTCATCACAGTATAACGGATTTAGTGTAAAATTGTACAATAAAGTACATGTTTTGTTGTCTAATGTCATCTAGTTACCACTAGATATACTGTCTTATGATCTTTACTTTTACGCATTGTGTTTGGAGAATTCATGAATAGCGATTTTTTTTTTGTTAAACGGATCTTTCTGTTTTTTTAGCGATACCATTAAAACTATTTGTTTTTATATTTTCTTATTTTTAACCATTGTATTCCTACAGATTGGGTTCTATAGCTTTGGCTGGCAACAAGTCTACCACAGAAAGTAATGTCAACCTACTGCGGGATAATCTTCTGCCCAGTCAGTCATGTCTCTTTCGAGACATGATCGCCCAAGCGTGTATCACGTATGGCACTTAACAGACTTCCTCCATAAGTGTGTATTAGCATTCTGTTGTACAAAAAAACTAATATATATATAAGTTTATATATATATATATATATATATATATATATATATATATATATATATATGTAAAAAACAATCGTTTTTTTAAATTTTTAGTAAAAATGCGATTTAAACTACGCTTATTCCTGGCTATATATATATATATATATATATATATATATATATATATATAGTCTGAGTCTAGAGATTTTATGTAAGTTATGAATTGGTGTAAAGATTTGCGTCTTTAATGTTAAAAGTCCTATTATGATGTTGTTTAGATTGTACTCAATATTATTAACTTAGATAAATAGTGATAGAGAAAACTATTGGTTTTGGTTGGAAAATTTTTTACTAAGTTAACAAAACAGTCTAATTTGACTGTCAGTATTTTGTTTGCAACTATTTATTTTGATACTTTTACATTATTATACTTTGTAAAACTAACATAAAAAATAATATGAAAAGATTTTAGAACAAATCCGTCAATTTCTTAAAAGAAAAACATAAAAAAAATTATTTTAAAAATAAAAGATATATTAACAAAAAATAATAAGAACCTTCTAAAATTTATGGCACAAATGCTCCTTTCTTTTCAATAACACTTAGCAGCCTATTGTAAACATCTGATGTTAGATTTGCAATTTTAGCGACTGGTAAGTTGTTTGCAGCAACTTTAACTGCCTCCCAGAGGTCACGCTTGCTGTTGAATTGCCTTCCATTAGAATAAATATTTCTCTTGAGGATGCTCCACAGGTTCTCAATGGGATTCAAGTCACAGCTATTTGAAGGCCGGTCCATAAGAAGATCTTCTATAACATATATCTATGAATTTTACATAAAATATTTGACAATACCTCTTTTGCATATAATCTCTAGACGCAGTTTATATATTACAACCAGTGTGAACTCTCCCGAACTTCCACTATGAGCACACACACACACACACACACACACACACACACACACACACACACACACACACACACATGTATACACAAAATATACACACATATATAACATGCACGTATGTACACATATACATATATACATGAAGAAAACTTATTTACAGTGTATTGACATAACAAACACGCACACTCAGATACAAATGCAAACTATCTGACCCATAGATGGAACCCTAACAGTTACTACCACTCTGGCCTGGAAATAATGGTTAGAAAGCTTATCTCGCTAGAACCATTACAATTGAGTAGTGAGTTTGTTCCTCACTGGGTGTCCAATATGTTCGGCCTTGTGCCACATTTAAGGTGCTCTTAGAAAATCACTAGTTAAGATGAGTTGGCCATGTTGTTCGAGTGGAAGATAGTAGAATGTCAAAAATTCTGATGTACAGCCAATTTCTTGATTTGGCTCGAAAAGTTGGAAAGCCTCTGTTTCGTTATAAAGACAAACTGAAAATGGACCTGGAAGTAATGGCATTTAAGGGCTAACTCCATATTCTCCAAGACTCCAAAAAAATAAATTTAGAGTCACGCCGCCGGTTGCAGTTTACATGTCATACCCAGGCCATGCCTAGTTTGGTTTCCGTTGAAATCAGTGATAATGTCGAAACGTTGTGGAAGTTTCTAAAGAATATTATTTCGTCATCATCTATTGAAGAACTTAGCTTCCCAAAAAGGTAGACACAAAGACTGGTTAGACGAAAATAACACTGAGAATGAAGGTCATGACCAACCAGGTGCACATAGCGCACTAGCAATGGCTTAATGATAAATCATTCTCTGTTAAAAGGTTCTTTTACAAACAGCTCAAGGAATTAGTCCAAGAGTTTCTACGGTAAATGAAAGAGTCCTGATAATTTTCTAAAGCTGCTGAACTCTAGAATACTGTCAGCAGGAAAGACGCAAAGAAACATTCGATGATAATTATGTGTGTGGTCCTAAAAAAAGTGTGCAAAATCTGTTCTGTCCTCTGATGGAAACACCTTACACTGATAAAGTTAAAAGTCGTTCGACAGGCCATTTTAACGTACCTTTAACACTAATTCAGTAGTTGATAGAAATGTCATAGATTCTTTCCCACAAAACCAGAAATACCTCAGCTTTCTTATTTTGCCAACTCTTAAAGATATTCAGGACGCCATTAAAAGATGTCAAGTGGATAAGGCGCCTGGAAATTATGAAATATCTTCAATCTATAAATACGGTAGACAAAAGGTGGCCAAGAAGATTCCTGAGCTGAGTTATTTGAAAAGCAGAAGTTGTCCCTTAGGATTTCATAGATGTTTCTAGTTAATATCTGTTTAAGAACAAAGGAAACAGAAACATCTGAGACATCTGGCGCGTCATTTCCTTACTGTGGATAGCCGTAAAGATCTTTGCTCGTGTTATACTCAGTAATCATCATCTAACTTGTTGATGATATATATTCTGAGTCCTAGTGTAGATTTCCCGCTGGTCGTGGAAATGTTGCTCAGACAAGTTGTTGAAAATATCCGTGAAAAGAATCAAAAGGTATACATGGTGCTTGTTGACATCACCATGGCTTTTGATACTGTCAATACGAATGCCAGTTGCAAAGTTCAAAGAAGCTGGGTATACCAAACAACGTCATTTAGTTTCATCAAGGAATGAAAGCTTCCACCTTTTCTAACGACCAGCCATCGGTTTCGCTTGATGTAACAAACAGAATAAAACAAGGTTGTGTGATAGCACCAATTCTGTTTGCCTTGTAATTTTCCCTTATGCTGAAACAGGCCTACGAAAACCTCGAAAAAGGGGTTAATTCTGAATTCCGGACAATTGGTGGTTTACATAATCATCAGCGATTCAATGCAAAAACCAAAACCATGGAGGCACTGATATTAGATCTGTTGCTTGCTGATGATACTGTACTTGTTGCAGCATCATTGGAGGAATTAGAGTACCTCATTGATCGCTTCTCTCTCACGAGCAAGCCGTTTGGACTTACTATAAGTATTAAAGAAACTGAAGTTATCCATCAGCCAATACCATCTCGTATAGGCTAACAGTGAAGAACTGCAACATCGCATGTCGGAATTTCCAACTGTTCCCATAACTGTAGATGGTAAAAAAAATCAAGTATGTTATTTGAATATTTTGGAAGTAAGGTGAACAGTAGTGCATCTCTTGATAATGAAAATGTCAAGGTACAGGATGTTTTTGGCAAACGTTGTCATCGTTTATGGAATGAAAGAGGCATATCAATTAAGAAAAAAGTAAGTGTGTACAGAGCTGTTGTTATCGCGACATTTCTTTATGGATCTGAGTCCTAGAAGCGATACAGAGCGAACATTGAGAAACTTGTCTTTTACAAGCGCTGCCGCCGTACAATCTGCTGAGATACTCTCAACGACCATATTTCCAATTCAGATCTTTTCACAAAAACTGGCAATGGCGGAAGTGAATCCTTTTTTATTCCGTCACAGTCAAGATGAGTTAGGTGCACCTCCAGATGGTGTAATGGTTAGAAAGCTTATCTCGCTAGAACCATTACAATTGAGTAGTGAGTTTGTTCCTCACTGGGTGTCCAATATGTTCGGCCTTGTGCCACATTTAAGGTGCTCTTAGAAAATCACTAGTTAAGATGAGTTGGCCATGTTGTTCGAGTGGAAGATAGTAGAATGTCAAAAATTCTGATGTACAGCCAATTTCTTGATTTGGCTCGAAAAGTTGGAAAGCCTCTGCTTCGTTATAAAGACAAACTGAAGTAGAATCTCGGAGCAGCTAAGCTGACTCCTTCAAATTGTCTTTTTTAGATCGAATAGAGTAGAGGTCAACTTCTCATCGTGGCATTGCAAGTTTTGAACAGAAGCACTTTCAACATCTTGATGCACTCCGTTTGGAAATTAAAACTCGATCCTTCGTGACAATTTCTCCATTTGCGACGTCCTTTATGTGCCCAATCTGTCATTTGTTCTGCAAATCTAAGGCTTGTTTGAAGGCTGACACTAGCCCTAAACACCCAGAATCTGGGTCTGCTTCTGATTCACAAACGGACGGTTTCAAATGGCGCACACAAAACACAAACATAAAACTTGATGTTTTATGTACGAAACGAATTGGATCTTGATACGTCGAAATCAGCGGGAGAGTTCGTTGCACACACACACACACACACACACACACACACACACACACACGTGTGTATGTGTATCTGCGTGAATTAATCTAGGTATCACAGTATTTAATATCTTTAGTAGTCATTTGGTTTACTGTGTTTTATACTTAGATAGATCAATAAAATTCTTGTTCTGTCTTATTTATTGTTTATGGACTAAATAGACAGGCACACATTCAGAGAGAAGCCCGAACTGGGAGCGAACATGCAATGAATGTTTTCACACGATGCTCGTCACTGTACGTTTTTGTAAATTATTCATACGCACATTTTATCTATAGGACTTTGATAATTACAGTTGTACAACACGAATTGAGAAATTGATTAATTTGGTATATATTTGGCACTCTGTCTAAACAATCCTCTATGGCAAGTATTTTATCAATATGCAGGCTTCTTTTTTTGTATATTACATGTATCCCGAAAAGGTTGTTGCTTTTTAACTTACGGTATTGGAGAGTGATTAGATGGACAAGAGATAGCCATGCCTTGATCTACAAGCAGGCACCGCTTTCCCTTTACATATATGTGGACACACACACACACACACACACACACACACACACACACACACACACACATATATAAATATATATATATTCGCACCAATGTTTATGTCATTTTTTTCTAAAATGTTTGTGTGTGTACGTGAGCGTTTTTGTGTGTGCATTCAAATGCGCGTATACACTTATATATTCGGACATCTCTAGGAATGTATCTTCTCAGTACGAAAAAGTAGGATTTTGTACATATCTATAGCGATAAGAGCACATCTCATTGTATCAGTGTTTGTGTCCGTACATGTGTGTGTATAAGCATAGGCATGTACACATGCAGACGTGTTCGTGTCGTAGTTGATATATTAGACATGTGTATGTGTGAATATGTCACTTCATATACACTTGTCTTTAAGTATGTGTGTGTGCATGTGTTGTGTATACATATCTTATTACTACAAAAGTTACATTTAGTGAGTGAATGTTTGTGAGTGTATGTAAATGTGTGTGTGTGTGTGTCTGTGTGTGTGCCTGTGTGTGCGTGCGTGTGCAAAACACTGTTTCTATCAAGAAGTATTTTTGTCAATGTTTCGGTTAGTATGCACTCATTTTACGTTAGTTTAAAAAAACAATTAATTGATTTTATATATATATATATATATATATATATATATATATATATGTATATATATATATATATATATATATTATATATATATATATACATATATATATATATATATATATGTATATGTATATATATATATATATATATATATATGTATATGTATATATATATATATATATATATATATATATATATATATATATACATATATATATATATATATATATATATATATATACATATACATATATATATATATATATATATACATATACATATATATATATATATATATATATATATATATATATATATATATATATATATATATATATTTATGTATATATATATATATATATATATAATTCGATTTCAGATGTATAATAGTTTCACTACTATAGTTTCGCAAATTTGGCTCATGTTGTAAGAAGCGCACAAAGACAATTTTCTTGTTCTGTTGAGCCCCTTTTATTGCGACAACCATTTGAGTTCTACTGCTTATTACTTTGTAGTACTTACACGTTTACTCTTTATATATATATGTGTGTGTGTGCGTGTGTGTGTGCGTATGTGTGTGTATATGTGTATACCTTTATACATATGCAAATTTGTACAGCTGCATGTATAATTATAAACTTTATTTCTATGAACTATATATATATTTATATATATGAAATATTGTAATTCTTTTTTTGCACGTCTAGTTACACAAATTATTAAAATCTTAGTTTTTTTTTACTTGTTTAAAATGACGTATTTTATTTCTTTAAAATCTTTAAAATCCATGAACGCAGACAAAAATTCCATTCCATTCCATGCAGGTACAGTTCCTTAAGATTTTTTGCATTTAAAGTTTCGCTTCACATGTTAGAATTTATTTATTTATTTTTCCAATATTTCCCTTTACATTGGTTTTTCGAGAGAATTAATTTCTACTTGTCTTCATCAGCCCCCGTCTCCCACCACGAATTTATTTAAATTTCTTTTATCTTCCTTTGAAAGAAACTGATTCAACAATGCAGACAATAATGCCTCGATATGCTGAAAAATCTAGACTTTATTTCAAATAGACCATCACACGCTAAAAGCTGTTATGACTTTATATTACCGCCGAATTTGAATAATTATATTTGTATTTAATATACACCAGAGCAATTATTTTGAAACCATAACATGCGGCATTACTACAACTACTACTACAACTCTTTATATTAGTAATATTATTATTGATTTTATCTTGATATTCTGGGTCGATGAAATAATTCATAACTTGTGAGCCTGCTGGAGATGTACTAACAGTTTCGATTATGGAAGCGTTAATATTTAAGAAAAATAAATCTCTACAGTGATTTTTATTTGTTTTACATTCTAAATAAGAGTATATTTATTTATTTTGAAAGTTTTGGTTGAAGTTAGTTTATTTTATTACTGGCTACACTATATATTATTGTTGTTGTTTTAAATCTTATGTTCTGTGTTGATATGTTTTTTGACAATTAAAGAAGGAAAAGGAAGTTAAAAAAAGAAGCAAAACGCCATTAAATTGGGTAAACAATGAAAGTCTATTGTATTTTATACTTTTAAATAATCGTGCAAATTAAATGAACTTGTCCTCTTGAATCTTTTTTTATTTTGATCATTAGGTTTTGGACTTTCAATTCAACACTTTTTAGAAAAGATCTTACTTGTATGTTTGGTATTTTATAATGTTGTTTAGAAAAGTTTAAGTTGCCAACGTTCGTCTTACTAAAGAAAATATGTCTCCCAACAAGAAAACATTTCTTTTTCATCGACTTTTAGGTCAGCAGACATTTATTTTATGCCATTAAAAATAATCTGTTAATTGATATAATTCAATTTCAGATGTAAAATAGTTGAAGCTATGCTGTTTGCTTCTGAGAATATTTATGGCAGAAATTTAGGCTCGTTAAGTCGAAAGATATCGACATAAGACATCTTAAGACCGTATTTATAATGTACTTACATCAAAATATCTATTTTTTCAGTTTTATGCATGCTTAGAAAGTAGCCTTATCTTATTAAATGCAGATTTATTAATTCGTCGCTCTTGTCTGCAAAACTGTTGATTAGCCGTCTGTGTTGTATTTGTATACAGTTGCTTGGAACAAAATAGATATCTTTTCAGTGATTCTTTTTTTTTTTCTATGTGCTGTCTCTCTTTAGGACGTAGGCGATCTTGCTCTTCACATCTGCTTATCACTTATCACTTTTAAAACCCTTTCTCCTGTTATCCCGCTCAATTCCCGTTCCACCAACCATCTGCTCAAGTCCACCAGGTATGTCATGCGTTGCTTTCCCTTGTCCCTCTTCCCCTCTATCCGTTCTGTTAGCATTAGGCTCTTCAAGCCCTTCTCCCTGATTTAGTCAGTAAGTGCCATACGTGATACACTCTTTGGGCGATCATGTCTCAAAAGAGACATAACTGACTGGGCAGAAGATTATCCCGCAGTAGGTTGTCATTACTTTCTGCGGTAGACTGGTTGCCAGCCAAGGCTATAGAATCCAATCTGTCCTATTATTTAACACATAACTAGAGGGAAGAGACAGATTAATGCCTTTACCAAGAGTATTTGTGCGTGAGTGAGTGAATTCAACTGGAATTCGAATTCGGCACCCCGATTTGTGGCTCTGAGTCTATATCCACTGCACCACAACGCACATCTTCCGGATTCAGTCAGTCAAATGTGATACGTGATACACGCTTGGGCGATCATGTCTTGAAAGAGACATGACTGACTGAGCAGAAGATTATCCTGCAGTAGGTTGCCATTACTTTCTGCGGTAGACTGGTTGCTAGGCAAGACTATAAAACCCAATATGTTCTGTTATTTAACCCATAACTGGAGGGAAGAGACGAATACATGTTCTAAAATCTTCAACTGTCTTTTCTTGATGTTAAGTGTTCGTTTCCTTCTCGTGTCCATTCTCTCCAAAGCCTCGTCGTTGCTTACATGTTCTGTTCATGTTATCCTCCTTATCCTTCTGTAGAAACACATTTCGGCTGTTTCAAGTCTTTCTTTCATCTTTCATGAGATTGTCCAGCATTTGCTGTCATAATGAAGGACAGACATCACATAACAATCCAGTACTCTGTTACTAGCGAAATTTTCCTGTCTCTTAATATTCTACTCAGTTTTTGAAAGGCATCATTGTCCATGTCAATACGCCCTCCCTATCTCTGTATTGCCCTTTCCGTCCTCTGTTAGAACCCTTCCCAGGTATTTCTGCACCTCTTTGATTTTGGTATCCCCAACTTGTAATTGGCATTTTGGGCTCCTTTCTTTTACTGAATACCATGCAGTCAGTTTTCTTGTAGTTTATATGCAGTCCTTACTTTCTTTAACTACTAGGAGGTATTGTAGTTTATTTTCTGTATCTGCTAACGTATCTTATATTGTTCTGATTACGGCTGACAGTGACGAATCATGGCAGGATTTTTAGATCTCTTAAAAATGTCTCGTGGTATAAGATCTGGTGAGAAGACAAATCCTTGTCTTACACCCTTTTCTATCTTTGTATATCTACTGAACTCGTATGCAGGCCGTTTGCTGCCAGTACAGGCTTTTGATTACTCTAAGGTCTATGCATCTTTAATTATTGAATGGAATATTAATATTCTTATGGGCGGAAATGTAGCGATAAACAGAACAAAAATGACGATATATAATCTATATAAGAATGTCATATCGCGTTATTCCCCAATGTTACAATGACAATATCGTCGTGAGTCAGTTCGTTCATTTCAATGAAGAAATGTCGCGCTTTACTTATTGTAGTCAAATTCCCAACAAAATGAATAAAAAAGCATATTTGGGTCTATATGTTGAAACTATTTTCAACAATTAAATAATATATAGTCAATTAAATATTTCAGATTAAAATAATCTCATTGTTGCTTAATAAGACGACATTTTTAATGCTATAATAGAAGAAAAACAAACCAGTCTTGAAAATATTTAAAAATGTTTTGGTATTCATTTCCAATCGGAATTCAGATCTAATAGCAATAAACATTAAAAAATATGATATGAATTTTTATGCATCCACGCACACTTCAACTCAAGGATTTCAGTCTTTTCAACCTGATTATTAAAATTGCGATTTGAACTGGAAAACCTACAAACATACATTATTGAAATCATTGACTGATTGCACTCAACTTACAATACAGTTTTCTTTCCTAATTCAATTTAAAACTGTAATATTTTTTGTATGATTTTTATGTAAATATATTATTGAAATAAGACTGGAAACATATTGATTGTGTGATTTATTAGTTTTTATAGAAAAACTTTCTCAGCTTTTAATAGCAGAAGTTTGGTTTTGTCGAGTCAGAAAATAACGAATTAAGATTTCTTAAGACAGTATATTTATATTTAACTTGTATTGTAACACACATTTACGAATTTTATATATGCGTAGATAAGGATATTATCTACTTTGTAAAAGGCAGATTTAGTAATGTCAATTTCTTGCCTGCAAAATTATTGATTCCCCTCCGTTTTGTGTTTTATATATGTATATATATATATATATATATATATATATATATAATTACTTGGCTCAAAAAGATATCGTATCATTGATTATACAGCTTAAGACCTGATGCCAATATTGAAAGTGAATATTAATTCGGTTTAAAGTCTCCTATTTACTATTTGTGTGACGGTTTATTTGAAAGCAGTTTGACAGATATTGTTCTAGCGAATATTCCCATTGAATTGTCGAATAAATTCACTTCGCAGAAAGAATAAAATCGTATTATAACTCAGACGCATCCAAAAAATAAAATTAATTAAAAAAAAAATCGAACGATATTATTTTAATTACATTTCGGATTACAAAATTCCGATCCTCTCTCCGATCGATCGACAAGTTTCTCTAACCTGAGCTTGCATCAGTTCGAAGCACATGGCAACGGTAGCGAGCCCAAACAGTAAGTACAGCGTGCACATCACTTGTTTTCCCTCATTGTGCCACGAATCGATAGACGTGCCGGGAACAAAATCTCCAAACCCGATCGTACTCAACGTTATGAAACAAAAGTATGACCCTTCAACATAATCCCAGTTTTTTTCCCACATGACAAACAAAAGAGTTCCACAAAAAATATAACCTGCCATAAACAGCAATGTAACAACGACAGGAATAGTGGTAGGTTGTTTGTCTCTGTCGTCTTCTAGGGTACAGATTACTGCACTCTGAGGTATTGCACTCCCATCGATGAAATTACCGTGCATTGACTCTCCGTTATCCATACTGGGTGTTTTCGGTTGTATAAATGCCGGCACCATTTCTGAACGTACCGCCGTCACAGCTGGTTCTCCCTTGGTCTTGTTATCACAACACATGCAACAAAGCACCTGGGTGTAGAAAACCCGGAAGCAACTGGCTAAAAAACTGCCCAGGTTTGCCAGGCACAGAAGCATAAGTGGGATACCAACCACGGCGTAGGCGATAGTCACGAGTCGACCAGCTACTGTTTTTGGTGCGATGTGTCCATAACCTTAAATTTAAAAAAAAAATGGAATAGCAAGTGAGTGAGTGAGTGAGTAATAGAGAGTGTGAGGGAGAGAGAGAGATAGAGGGATAAAGAGAGAGAGAGAGAGAGAGAGAGAGAAGAAGAGAGAAATAACAACACCTAAGTAAATATCTTACAAACAAATACACGTGGATTTACTTATCTAATTTGGTGATTCTTACAGTGCACTAAAGATTGATACAGTCATCTAAATATTAATGACCTAACATTTGACATCTTATATAAGGTATGCGTTACATTGAAAAAATAAAATCAAGTTTTATCCACTTTAAAAGATCAAAGGTGTAATCAAACTAAAAACAGTAATCATATTTCTGTCTGTTTTTTGTCTTATCCTTTCTCCTCAGTCACACCTGCTTTTGCTTTGCTCTGTTTTCCTCTTCTTCTTTAATTTAACCATTTGTGTTGTTTTGTGGAAATGAATGAATAGATATGAAGTTATATATATATATATATATATATATATATATATATATATATATATATATATATAAAAACCTAATGAGCCAGACAAACCTACCTAGGTTTGACCTAAACGGATCGTCAGGGAAAGCTTTCCCTGACGGTCCGTTTAGGTCAAACCTAGGTAGGTTTGCCTGACTCATTAGGTGTTATTTAGTTTTTTCTACTTTTGTATTAAATGCTTTCTGTTAAATGATTACTCGTGTCGGGTTTTTTCTTTGAGCTTCGTGCTGATTTTGGTCCGAACACTTTTGACTGACTTTCATGCCCTAAGCTCTTTCTTTCTTTTACAACCATTTTTCCCTTCATTCGATAGTTTTAGAGGAAGGTTTTCGAAACGAGTATAATTATAATCTCGTATATATATATATATATATATATATAGAACGTCAGGATTCTTAACGCCCATCAGGCTGAATGGCTAAAAGTCTCTGTTACTGATTCAGCTGGCATCCGCGCCATGAACTTTGCCATTTCTGAATCCCTTACGCAAGTGGTGGATTTTCCCACACGCTTTCTCAGCATCCCCTCAGGACTCGCCTCTCTACTAGAGCTATGCTTCATCTCTGTACCTGACTCCTGCCAAGTCTCACAGCTTTTCCCTCTCAGCAACTCCGATCATGCTGTTGTCTCTTTCAATATTTCTCACCACTCTCAATCACCCCAGGAGCCTCCTACCTACAGGATCTCCTACTGCTACCAAAGAGCTGACTGGGACGTGTTTAGCGATTTTCAACGAGACGTCCCTTGGGGAAAAGTGCTCGATCTCCCAGTTAATGACTGCACCTCTGAGATTTCCTTCGGGGTGAAAACTGGTATTTATGCCTTCATACCAACCAGGAAGTTTCGTCTTAAATCTCACCCCCCGGTTCTCTCCTGCCTGTTCGTCCGCCATTGCCCGCAGGAATCACTACTTCCGACTATTTCGGAGCCATGCATCTGACCACAATAGGCGCCTATTTACCTCGGCTCGTAATGAGTGCGAGAGGATCCTGAAGGACACCAAGCGGTTGTTTACCGAGAGAATGAGCGCATAGCTGACCGCAAGTTCGGCTCCAAAGACTATTGGAGGCTATGCAAACGTGTGCATAACCTTAGTAAATTTGAAACGTGTCCCTCCCTTAATCAATGAATTTGAGGTCCTCACAGAATCAGCGGATAAGGCCGGGTGCTTTGCTCGTAGATGATTGAATCCCGGTCATTGTCCTTAAGAAATGTGCCCCTGAACTCTTCTCTGTAATCTCTAAATTCTATAATTACTGCCTTTCTGCTTCCTGTTTTCCTGCTTGTTGGAAGTCCTCTTCTGTAGTTCCTGTATTTAAGAACTCGGGGGGGGGGAAACTTCGGACCCATCCAACTATCGCCCTATTAGCCTTCAACTAATTTTCGGGAAAGTGTTCGAGGCGATTATTAATGCTGAAATTGTTCAACATCTTACTACCCATAAATTATTCTCAGACACGCAGTACGGCTTCCACTTCGCCATGTCCACGGCCGATATGTTAACGACCATCAAGGAGTACATATACCAGGCCCTTGAGAAGTCCGGCGAGGGTCGTGCTGTTGCCCCTGGACATCTCCAAGGCCTTTGACTGTGTTTGGCACGCTGGCCTTCTACGCAAGATACGGGGTTATGGTATCACGGGACGCTTGCTTGATCTGATTAAATCTTTCCTATCTAACCACATAATGAAGGTCATATTGAATTGGCATGCCTCTACATCTTATTGTACAGACGCTGGTTTCCCTCAGGGCTCTATCCTAGGCCTGACGCTCTTTCTTCATTTTCATAAATGATCTCCCAGACGGGATCAAGTCCAAAATAGGCAGCTACACAGATGACATCACAATTTACTCCAGCATCAGTAAGAAATCCGGTGAGGCGGACAGACATAACCTCTCTGCTGATCTTGAGAGGGATCTACATTCTGTGGTGAAATGGGGAGAGAAGTGGCTTGTAAATTTCAATGCGTCTTAGACGAAGCTGCTGTCTGTCAATCATCACAAGCAACCTCTCCTGCTTCCTATAAGCATGGACCAAGTGAGTCTCCCTGAGAGCAATATACTGCGCCTCCACGGCCTTCTGATCTCAAGTGGAACCATTACATTGAGTCAATAGATAAATCCGCTGCTAGGAAGGTTGTGTCACTGTGTCGGGTCAGGATGTTTTTTTTCGCCTGAATCCATCTTGCACATATACAAATCATCCGTCCGTCCGTGCACGGAATACTGCTGTCATATATGCTCAGGCGCCCCTGCTGTTCATCCCAGTGTTCTTGACAGGCTCCAAAGGAGAATCTGTAATGTAATTGGCGGCTCGACTCCAGCTACTTTCTCACAGATGGAATGTGGCATCCCTCTGTCTGTTCTATAAATATTTTCATGGCTTCTGCTCCAACGAACTTAAGTCACTGGCGCCCCTGCCACATGAGTTTATTCGTGCAACCAGACTGGCAACAAGGTCCTACCCATTCACAGTTAGATCAACCAAATGCAGCCGACAATTCTACTCCATCAGCTTCTTTTCTCGCACCCCTAGCCTGTAGAACTCTCTCCCATATTCTTGCTTTCCTGACGTCTACAACCTCCAGGAATTTAAGTGCAATATCAATACTCATCTCTTAAGCACTTGACTCCGGTTCTTTCTACATCCCTTTTTATATTTTTCCTTCCTATCTACGTTTGCAACTGTCATCACACCCGAAATCATATCCTTGTCTTGTCCTTTTCTCTGACACCCTCTGTAACTGGTTTGTCTTTCTCTTTACTCTCTTCCTATCTAATCTTTCACTCTTATGTAGCACCCTGCGCATTAGTGACGTTGTAGCCTCGCTTGGGGTGAAACGATTAAAGTAAAAACAAAAAGGACCCTTTCCCGGCTACCGCTCGGTTTATTTTTGTTTAGCTTTTGGGATACTTCGTGAAAGGTCTTGATGCCGTTAATAATGCTGGTTCTCTATGCGGTGGTTTTGAGATTTGTCCGGTTCAACGTAGCTTTTGAGATATATATATATATATATATATATATATATATATATATATATACACGAGTGTAGGTACATATGGATTGAATAATATTCCTTATCCAATGAAACACTATTCTTAAAAGAGTGCTCAATACAAAGTAGAGCTAATAATATGTGGCAATTCAGTCTGTGTACAAATAGAGCTTTAAAATTTAACAGACAAATTGACAAGTCGATAAAAGCTAAGTTTTGTTATTTGTGCATGTATATATGCGTGGGTATATTAATCTGTATATGTGTCTATCTGCTAGTGTTTGTGAATATACTCGTCTATTTTTCCATATGTGGATGTTTGTAGGTTTATTTATGTGTGCGTTCTTTCTCTTCCTCGTTTAATATATGAATAACTTTCTAAATCTAAAAAATTATTAAACTTAGAAAATTTTTAAAAGATTTCTCAATAATAATAAAGTTGATCTAATAGTTAATTAATAATGCTAATCTCAATTTAATCAAATATTAATAGTAATGCCACCCAAAATTATTCTTAAGTATGCACACATATTCTCCAAATTAAAAGTTGCTTTGCTCTGATTTGTCCACATTGTACATACAACAATGCCTCCCTGATTAAAGGGGTTTTGCTTGTTTTTAACCCTTTAAAACCATTCAATTTGAAATAAACCATATCACTTGACAAGACGCAAAAAGTGTTGAAACAAAATAGCTACTTTTTGTAGTGATATTATAACATATCTATGTTATAATATCAGATTGTTTGTTCTGAAGGAAATCAGTCGAGTCATTCAACTTTTCCGCTCTTTTTCAAAATCCTGATATATAACCCAATCTATCTATCTATCTATCTATCTATCTATCTATCTATCTATCTATCTATCTATCTATCTATCTATGCTCGAATTTATCTATCTATCTATCTATCTATCTATCTATCTATCTATCTATCTATCTATCTATCTATCTCTGCTCAAATTTATCTATCTATCTATCTATCTATCTATCTATCTATCTATCTATCTATCTATCTCTGCTCGAATTTATCTATCTATCTATCTATCTATCTATCTATGTATGTATGTATGTATGTATGTATGTATGTATGTATGTATGTATGTATGTATGTATCTATCTATCTATCTCTGCTCGAATTTATCTATCTATCTATCTATCTATCTATCTATCTATCTATCTATCTATCTCTGCTCGAATCTATCTATCTATCTATCTATCTATCTATCTATCTATCTATCTCTGCTCGAATTTATCTATCTATCTATCTATCTATCTATCTATCTATCTATCTATCAATCTCTGCTCGAATTTATCTATCTATCTATCTATCTATCTATCTATCTATCTATCTATCTATCTATCTATCTATCTATCTGCTCGAATCTATCTATCTATCTATCTATCTATCTATCTATCTATCTATCTATCTATCTAATCAATCTATCTATCTATCTGCTCGAATCTATCTATCTATCTATCTATCTATCTATCTATCTATCTATCTATCTATCTATCTCTGCTCGAATCTATCTATCTATCTATCTATCTATCTATCTATCTATCTATCTATCTATCTATCTATCTCTGCTCGAATTTATCTATCTATCTATCTATCTATCTATCTATCTATCTATCTATCTATCTATCTATCTATCTCTGCTCGAATGTATCTATCTATCTATCTATCTATCTATCTATCTATCTATCTCTGCTCGAATCTATCTATCTATCTATCTATCTATCTATCTATCTATCTATCTATCTATCTATCTATCTATCTCAATCACTCTCTCTCTCTATATATATATATATATAGTTTGTGTATTTAGGCAGCGAATTTTCTTTTAAGCATGTCTGATTAAATGAATTACAAACATTATGTTTGCTTATTTTTAATAAAATCCGTTCATACTCACGAATAATCTTCCATGTATTATAAGTGAAAGATATGAGAAATGCGCTGTACCTTTTAAAGATGTTTTTATTTTCCATTTTACAATGTCCCAAATACTTTCGATCTTCTTCTGAGATCATCTTCAAGGATGCAAGTCGTAGTAATAAATAACCATAAAATTGTGTTGCTACAGATTACTATAAATTTGTGTTTCTATATATTATTGTAATTTTGTATGCTTTAAAAGAAACGCTTGACAGTTACGGGATCTTGAAAAATAGAAAATAAAAACATCTTTAAAAGTTACAGCGCATTTTCCACATCTTTCAATTATAATACACAGAAGATTATTCGTGAGTTTGAACGGATTTTATTAAAAATAAGTAGGCATGATGATTGCTGTATGTATAAATGTATAATGTCTGATATATATATATATATATATATATATATATAGCACCCGCCTCCAAAAAACCCCAAAAAACCCACACACACCTATATATCAGCATGCAGTGTGGGTATAGAAGAATCCAAAGGAGTATCCTGTAAATACAGTGGTAGAATAACTCTCTAAGAGAGCTCTAAACATATATGCATATAAATACATATCGAGCAAATATAAGAAAAATTAAGGCAGACACGTTATTTCATGGTAAATCGAAGTGTGGCCTATTTCAGGCGAACCATCATCAGCTTCCGTCTTTATTTTACAAAGGATTTTACACGAATGAAAATGAAAGGGTCGTGTAAAATCCTTTGTAAAATAAAGACGGAAGCTGATGATGGTTTGCCTGAAATAGGCCTATACTTCCGATTCACCATGAAATAACATGTCTGCCTTATTATATTATGTATAAAGATTTCTGAAAAAAGGCAAGTGTTACTAACCGATGGTTGTTATAACGGTGACAGAGTAGAGCAGGGCTCCCGTAAAAGACCACTGCAGTTCGACTGTAGTTGTCTCATCACTGCCGTCCCAGCCGCCTTCCCTGACCGCTTTGAACACCTCCAGTTGGAAGTCCTTTAATTTTTCATTGACGCTTTGCTTCCAGTGGTCTTTGTTCAAAATATTCAGGCTCTCGGTATAATTCCACAGTCGGTCTACGGCTTGTCTACAATTAATAAAAAAATAATAATAATAAAACAATAATGAGCAAATTTATAAGAATTAACAACTTCTAACATTTAATTACCCGATGACAGATGATTAAATCGGCCTTAAAAAAATTTCAGTTAAGTACCATACGTGATACACGCTTTGAGCGATCATGTCTCGAAAGAGACATGACTGACTGGACAGAAGATTATCTCTCCGTAGATGGCCATTGCTTTCTGCGGTAGACTGGTTGCCAGCCAAGGCTTTAGAACCCAATCTGTTCTATTATTTAACCCATAATTGGTGGAAGAGACGTATTAATATCTTTCCCAATGGTATTTGTGCGTAAGTAAATGCCATGAATTCAACTGGAATTCGAACTCGGCTCCCCGATTTGTCGTTCCAAGTCGATATCCGCTACACCACAAGGCACATCCGGTCAGTAAAATTTCTTAAAAAATTGATCTTATTGAATATTGTAGAATATATTATAGATATCTGGACTGCATCATCACCATCATCATCATTATCAAAACGTAGCTTCATGAACGAAGAATTTCTACCTGTGAAATAAACATGCTTCTCGACACTAATTACAGGTAAGGTCCCGTGTAACCATTTTGAGTGCACCATCAGTGCAGAGCGCATCCAGGATCATTCTAGACGAGATTGTTTTTGCTCGAGTTACAAGTTAGGCTAAACCAGTTCATATCCCCGGGTATAACAGAAGTTAGGATAGATATATAATCAAACTCGACTAAAATGTACGTCACGTTTTCCTAATATAATTAAATGTACTTTATTTTATTCATAGGCGATAGTGGGGGATAATAATGATCATGCAATGTTACACTTCTTCTGCAATTTCTTGTGTACATTCTACAATCCTTAATTTTTATTCCGATTTTTAGATTTCAAATTAATTAACCTAAATCAATTAGTTCATATAAACCGTTATTATTCGTTTGTATACTGGAGAAATCTCATAGTCTTCGTAGCATACCTTTTGACCATACCTCAACTATTCTTAGCATACCTTTTCTCTTCCAGGTCTATGGAATGTGTCAGTTGAGCCCAGTTTTTAAGAAAGGTGTGCGCTCATCTTCGTATCATTATTACCACAAGATCCTCGTTGGTGTCATCAGCAAACTGTTTGAAGCTATCATTATGATGAAAGTTTTCAATCATCCAAATAGTAACAACCAAACAATGATTATTTTGCACTTTTAGATCCACGACTGATGTGTCTTGTTATTACGCATAGAATTCTTGAAACCATTGATAATACATTAATCATGGAAGCAATTGACGAAGATATTTGGAAGACTTTCCACGAGGTGTGGTGTAGGCGAAAACGTATGTTCATGTGAATAGATATATGTATATGATACTACATCAGTCCACAATAGTTGTTACAACTGCATACACATTTTACATACTAAAAATGATAACTATTATGAGACAGTAGTAGTACAATGTATTACTATTTTTAATATAAGATATAGGACAGAATACGTTCAAATATTTCTACAATATAAAGTATATTGTCGTGCGTACTAGAAGGAGACATGTTTCGTACTGATTTTTTCTTTTTAATTTAAAAATAATAGGATTTTTTGTTTTAACAGTATAAATATATTTGTAGCTGTAGTAGGAGGTTTGCGAATAAATAATCGTCATATTTTAATGAATCTTTCAAGACTTATTTTCAAATGAATGAAATTATTTTAGAAACATTTCTTTTCTAGAAAGTTTTGTTGAAAATATGTTTTTCAACCTGTTGCCCCTCAGTTATTCAGTTTTATGAAATTTCGAGAAATCTATTTTTTAGAACTTCATATTTATATTAGTTATAAGCACAAGCCTTGAAGAATTTAAATCATCAATTTTCTTTGCTAAAATCATTTCTTCTTATACTATGTGCCCTGTTCCTTCAGGACGTAGGCGATCATGGCTCTCCACGTCCCCCTATCCCTGGTAGCTCTTAGCACGCCTTCTCCAGTTACATCACGCAATCCTCGTTCCGTCATCCACCTGATCAGGTCCTTCAAATATGTTATCCGTTGCTTTCCCTTGTCTCTTTTCCCCTCTATCTGGCATGTTAGTATCAGGTTCTCCAAGCCCTCCTTCCTCATTGCGTATCCCAGGAACTTCAGCTGTCTCTTCCTGATGCTCGGTATTAATTTCCTTTTTGTTTCTATCATTTCTAAGACCTCATCATTGCTCACATGCTCGATCCATGATATTAGCAGCATCCTTCTGTAGAACCACATTTCAGTTGCTTGAAGTTTTTCATTCATCTTTGATGATATTGTCCAGCATTCATTGCCATATTAAAGAACGGACAACACATAGTAATCCAGTACTTTCTTTTTTATTTCTAGCGAAATTGTCTTGTTTCTTAATACTTTACTCAACTTCTGGAATGCTTCTTTTGCCATGCCATTTCGCCTTCGGATATCTGTGTCGCACATTCCGTCTTCTGTTATAACACTTCCCAGGTATTAAAATTTTTGTACCTGCTTCAGTCTAGTATCCCCGACCTGTAATTGGCATATTGGCCTTTTTTTTTTATACTGATGACCACGCATTCGGTTTTCTTGCAGTTTATTTGTAGTTCTTTCTTCTCACTCTCTTCAGTTACCTTATGTAGGGGGTCTTGTAGTTTCCTTTCTGCGTATGCTATTAGCAGTGTAACATCTGCGTACCTTAAGTTGTTTAAGTTGTGGCCTCCGATGACAAATCCAGACATAACTTCTAGGGTCCTCAAAATATTCTCACTGTACAATTTGAACAGATCCGGTGAAAAGACACATCCTTGTCTTACGCCCCTTTCTATCTTTGTATATCTGCTGAATTTGTTACCTATCTGTATACAAGTGGTTTACTGCCAGTAAAGATTCTTGATTACTCTTAAGTCTTTCCCAAATATGTCAAGGCTGCCGAGCATCTCCATCAATTCTTTGTGGCGCATTTTGTCAAACGCCTTTGCATAATCAATAAAGCACAGGTATAAGTCTTTCTTCATTTGTATTGCCCTTTCAGAGAGCATCCTGATCATAAATATGGTATTCCTTGTTCCAGTGTCTTTGACGAAGCCGCACTGTTCTTGTCCTATCTCTGGCCTGATTCTGCTTATCGCTCTATTCATCAAAATTCGGACGATCAGTTTGCTCATTAAAATGATGGTTCTGTGCAGTTCACACTCGTTTGCTCCTGGCTTCTTAGGCAGTGTATGAAGATCGACTTGCTGTCGTCATCTGGTATTACACCACTATTATAAATTTAATCTATTATTTCTGTAATTTTCTCTGTACCAAATTCTTCCAGGGCTATCAGCAGCTCTATGACTGTATGCTTTATTAAAAAAAACACTTATGTTTCATGAAAAATCATAAATTCCTCAAAAAATAATATTTTTGTTTTCACAGCTTGATTTACATGAGTCATTTAATTTTATGTGTTCTTTATAGAAACCTAATATAAAGTGACGTTAACAAATAAGTTTTGACACGTATATATCTGTTTGTTACTACTTTTTTAAACTAGTTTTACTGTATATTATTATTGTTGATATTTTATTAGATTTCTCTGAATCGACAATATCTTCAGCCTTTTGGGTAAAGGAAAAACAAAAGAAAAAAAGAGACAGCATAAAATTAAACTGAACTTGTCTCCTACACTTCTTCCCATTTTTTCGTCTTTTTTTATATTCTTTGCCTCACCCCATTCAGGTTGTGAGCGATCAGTGCTCGTCATAGTTTCGCATCTTTTGTTGTTGAAGCAACAAGAGCAGCTACGTCTAGTGTAGTGAAGCTGGGACCCATGTTTCAAATGACTTTATGTTTAAGGGGAACATTCTATCCTACCCCGTAATGGATATGGTCTAATCTATAAAAGACTGTGACTGTGGGCCTACGTCATCATCCGTCACTGGACGGGCAAAGCCCGCAGTTGACGGCTTTATGCACTGTCAAGCCCTCTGCCTTCGTGCGGAGAGCATTGACCCAGTCGTGACTACGCTGAAGGGTGGAGTCACGACTAGGGTAAATTAGACAGGAATTTTTGGCCGGGCTATATGGCCCGGGGGATCCCACTCTAAAAAGGCCTTGTGTCACATTTTGCCTTGAGTGGGAAGGCGAATAAATATTCATACGTCACTAGACGGACGCCTACGTCATAGGCGGAGTACATTTGCTACTTGATCGTTATTCCTGTTACTATTCGTTGATCGTTCTTGTACGTCTATTGGTTTATTGTACTGTTGTATAATAAATCTCTTCTAATCTATCTTCAGTGTTAAGTATTATTCTTACACTATTCTTTTCCCTGTTATTCCTTCCCGGGATATATCACTTTAAAAAAGAGAGAAAAGGAGAGATAGAAAGAAGATTATTGTTATTATTGTATTAACCGAGTTCACCCCAAGCAAGGCAGAAAAGCCACTAAGCTACAAGTGGTTACTGGGCGGGAAAGAGTTAGAAACGGAAACATTGTTAAGGAGCAAGAAAAAAATAGTAATCAGGAGTACAATAAACAATAGGTTGACAGTGCATTTAAATTTTTGAAGATTAAAATTAACTAAGAAACGTGGAATCAGAAGAGATTTTTACAAGTAAGAAGTGCGAGAAAAGAAACTGTTAGGATAGAATTTACAGTTATATCTAGGCAACCCAATTGTAAATTTATGAGATCTTATCTCCAGTTTAGTATTGCGTTTAAATTTAAAAGAAAAAAAAACTATAGCGGGTTATCCATTCTTTTCCAGATTATAGTGGGAGTCCGTTCTAGTGAAGGGCAGTTGTGTATTGTTGAAGATTAACGGAATTTGGCCTTGTTGCAGATAGCCCACCATAAGTCATAAAATGATTACAAATCAAGAAAAGCAAATTGAGTTGAAAAATAACATTTTATATATACGCATATCAATTAAGGTTTTTACAATTAAAGTAAACCTTTACATATGAGTCCAACGGACGTTAAAATATTCATGGCAATAAAATGCTGAAAAGAGGATTAATGCTTAGGAATGTGGGAGCGTTGTAAGTAAGGAATGTCTTTGATGCAATCGCTCCTTAGGTCAGTAAGTAGTTTTGAGACAGCGAAAGATAAGAGGAGAGGGATAAGGAAAGCGAACATAGTAAACCGCTTGATCTGGGTCAAGGGAGCTACTAATTACGTTCGTCTCTCTCGAGTCTGGGTCTGTCTGTCTGCGTCTGTCTGTCTGGCGATACTTTTTGTATCGGCTTTTTGTATCTTCTTTTTGGATCGCAGCAGATCATTTGGGAATTCATATCCGTATTTGATTCTGGGCTTCCCATTGGCCGATAAATAAAATTCGTGTAGGCTCACAAAAAAACAAAAACAAAAAACAAATAAAAAAAACAAAAACAAAAAAAAAAACAAAGCAAAAATCATAACGAAGAGTTAATCCGAACAATTAGCATAAAAGTATTTATAGAAAAAAATACAGGGAGACAAACATACGGCGGTGGGATGCCAGATCTAGGCCAATAACATTGCTGATTATTCTTCGGATTTCAGTAAGGAACTCTAGATAAATAACGAGAGTAAAGGACCATATGTGACAGCAATATTCTAAACATGCGTGAATGACATATTAGATATGTAGGACAAATTCTGGAGAGAAAAATTGCCTCGCACGACACAGTGAACCAACTTACTTAGCGGCTGATCTAGCAATAGAGTCAATATAATCTTTCAACTTCATGTCAGCTGAGAACATTAACCAGAGAAGGTGCAACGAGCAACTCTTCTGGGGGTCAGCATCAGTCATGATCATGTGAGGCAGAGAGGGAGGGGTCTCTTAAATTGTTAATAGAGAGCAGTTTCATTTTGGAGACGTTAAAATTAACAATCCATACTTTGCCCCAATTAACAATGGACTGATGTTCGTTTTGGATATCAGCTGACCTTATCAAGCTGATCAGAGTTACTATCGAGATAAGAGTAAATGTTTGTGGCATCACCGTAGATACCAAGTTGAGAGTTGTTCCTTTAATGAAAAGTAAAAACTAGAAAACAAGGATAGAACCATCGGAGACACCTGCATTATTACTAAAGGATCTGGAGGATTGGCCGTTCAGGTTTACTTCCATTTCATAGGAAAGACTAGACCAATTCAAAAATGTGTCAGGAAAATCTATCTATCTATCTATCTATCTATCTATCTATCTATCTATCTATCTATGGGTTGTGGTTCAGTGGATATCGACTCGGAACGACAAATCGCGGAGCTGAGTTCGAATTCTTGTTGAATTCTTTGCATTCACGTGCGAACAAATACCTATTGGGAAAAGTATTAATCTATCTCATCCCTCCAGTTATGCGTTAAATAATAGGACAGATTGGGTTCTATAGCCTTGGTCGGCAACCAATTTATCGCAGAAAACAATGGCAACCTACTGCGGGATAATCTTCTGCCCAGTTAGTTATGTTTTTTTTCGAGACATGACCGCTCTAAGCGTGTATCACGTATGGCATTTATCTGACTTATCTATTTATCTAATTTTGGTTAAGAAATAATGCCGGTTTTTAGTCATCAACTTTAAAGCACAATGCGAATTGATCTCACTTGGAAATGATCAGAAACTCACTCATTATGCCTAGAGCCACACCGAGGCGCGCACACTGTGTATTTAAACGAAAATATGTTCTTTATTTACATCGTTACTCTCCTCTTTACTATTATATTCACGCTATTTTGGGTGATATTTGTTGGAATTTCGAACAGAACCCTTCATTTTGTTTACGTTTAATTTACTTCTCTGGCTTTGGATACCTCAGTTTTAGTTAATTCCCTTGATAAATCTCGACATTTTTGTTCTCTGTGCTGATTGAAGTCACTTTTTGGGTAAACTAATCCATCAACCATTGGGACATTTGTACTTGGGGGACACGACTGAATGAGTTTTTTTCTCGCTTTTAAAAAGTGCAGAACTAATAGTACTTATAAATTTCATAACATTCAGTAAAAAATAGATAATTGTATGCATTTCTTTGCACTATCTACCAAGAGAGGATCATAGTGCTTGAGGTTCTTCTTCTTCTTCTCTGTATGTTATCCATGGAGGACGTGGGCGATCATGTCCATCCACAACCTCTTCTTCGTTGTAGCTCTCTGAAATGTTTGTTTTTCGCTATCTTTCCTAATCCCTGTTTTATCAACCATATGAACAAGAGCATTGGATAGATTATGTGCTGTTTTCCTCTGTACCCTTTATCTTCAAATTGTCTTGTCAGTGTCATATTTTTAAGCCTTTCTTTCTCATTACGGGTTTAAGGTTAGAGCATGAAAATTCAGAGTTAATATTGGAATTCTATTCTCATAACCAACTTTCTGCTTGACTAAATGTTCCTTTTACTTAATTTTTTATATTTTTTCTAAATAAATGTTACTTAACAATTCTTGTGACTTGTCAATTCTTGACAAGATTAAGGTTTTTGCTACTGTGCGTTATAAACATTCATAATGCTATGTTTACTTTGTGTTTGAAAAACAATAATATTCGCTTCGATTATGCTAAAAACTGTTGTTTTACTGAAATGATTGACGTCTGTTATACACGCAGACGTTTTTTTTGTTTTGTTCAGAAGAACTTAGCAATCTAAACAGTATTATGATACCGAACGCACTTTTAATCTTAATCGTTCTCGGTTGACTGACGCCTCTTATAAATAATGGTGATCGTTTTTGTCTTTACCGTTATTTACTGGCAATTAGATAATTATGACTTTAAGATGAAATTGAGTGAATACTTTTTAGGCGTTTATAATATCATAAATTAGAGTCTACATATTTTTAACAGCATGGAAAGAAAAAAAGCTTTGTTTAAGTTGGCATTGTTTGTTGATCATCGAGTTCTTATTTCTTGCATTCCCGACACTTAAATCACTTAAGTGACTCTATTACGTTCTGAAAGTGTAAATAAAACTTATAAAAAAAGCAAAAATATATAAAGGCAGGGAACCAAAATGAAACACTATGATCAGATTATGTGAGCGACAAAGAAGCATTGAGAGGAATATAGTAACTGTTGCCAATGATTAGAGATAGATATCTGAAATTTTTAAGGCAACATTATTTTTTTTTTTTTAATCATATCACCCCAAGCAAGGAGGTAACGCGACTGATGCGCAGGGGGCTACGTAAGAGTGAAAAGATTGGAAAATAGAAAGCCAGAAACCATATTCTAAACAGGGAACAAGGGATGAGCCTCTTCACCTGTTCAATAGACGTGGGTGGAGTGTGAACCGGGCGATAGTTTAGTCTATCTACTCCAATTGAAAAAAAAGAGAAAAGAGTAAAAAGATTGGAAGAGAGAAAACATTAGGAAAGCAGATTTGGAGAATCTAACACTAATAAGGCATATCGAAGTAAGATCAACAGAAGGAAGCAGTGAGAAACATATTCGACCAGTTTAGGCAAAAGAGTAGACAAACTACAAAGAAAGGTAGTAATAGGTAAATCATTAATGCAAGCAACAAATGGTGTAGGAATGGTGTAGGAGGCATAAACCACCATTTCTTACTGAAGAGATAAACAAAATAGAAAAAAGAACGAAGAAAAAATTACTTTATATTTTTTTCTGGATTAAATAGAATTTTTAAATGTGGTAAAATACATATTTTCTTTCGATAAAATTAGAGCCAGTCAAGCTAAATAGTAATTAGTAATAGCGAACGGAATATACAAATGAATCTAAAAGTGAACAGAAATACATCTTTTTAATTGAGTGGGGACATCCCGCATTGAAAAACATTCAATTCTATGAAAGAGTCAGTCAGTCAGTTAAGTGCCATACGTGATACATGCTTGGGCGATCATGTCTCGAAAGAGACATAACTGACTTGGCAGAAGGTTACAGTGCTTTCTGTGGTAGACTGGTTGCCAGCCAAGACTATAGAACCCAATCTGTCCTGTTATTTAACACATAGCTGGAGGGATAAGAGATAGATTATGTAACATTATTATACCAAGTATAATCAGTGGGGGATCAGTTTATTACTTTATAACAACAGAAAGCCGATCCCCCACTTTAAGTTTTAATTATTTTTCCAACTATTGTATTCAGTCAGTCAGTTAAGTGCCATACGTGATACACGCTTTAGAGGATCATGTCTCGAAAAATACATAACTGACTGGGCAGAAGATTATCCCGCAATAGGTTGCCATTACTTTCTGCGGTAGACTGGTTGCCAGCCAAGGCTATAGAACCCAATCTGTCCTGTTATTTGCCTCATAACTAGGGGGGGGGGAAGATGTATTATATTATTAAATAGTAATTAGGGGGAGATCAGTTTATTACTTCATAACAATATAAAACTGATCTCCCACTTTATGCCCAGTATAAGCCTTAATCATGATTCCACCTATTATATTTAGTCAGTCAGTTAAGTGCCATACGTGATACACGCTTTGGGCGATCATTTCTCGAAAGAGACATGACTGACTGTGCAAAAGATTATCCCGCAGTACTTATTGTACTTATTACTTATTACGGTCGACTGGTTGCCAGCCAAAGCTATAGAACCCAATCTGTCCTGTTATTTAACCCAAAACTGGAATGAATAAACGGATTAATACCTTTTTCAAGGGTATTTGCGCGTAAGTGAATGCAATGAATTCAACTGGAATTCGATTCGGCTCCCCGATCTCTCATTCTGAGCTGATCTCTAAAACTTTTCGGAAGTGATTTTTATCCTAAATGTGGCCTCATTTTTTTTTCATAGTAAGAAATCTAACGAGTATTACATTTCTTTCTTTAAGGAGGGCCAGAAAATATTCAAGTTCAAACCGAATTAAACCCGGCTGTATCGCCATGTGCAGGTATCTATTATCGAAATATTTACACATCTAGCAAGGGCCATATCACTGCTATCACAGCTATGATGATAACTGTCACTGCTATAATCAAATTTGCGTTTCAAGATAACCACCCTTCACAAAAGATTAATTAAATAATTATCCACCTTTCAAAAAGATTGATTCTTAACGAATTCCTGAAGGAAAACAGGCTTTTCATTGAGTAAAATTACTTTACTTAAAAAAATAAATTTAAATTCATCTATCGCTGCACTTAACGAAATAAAATACAAATCGCCGTCGGACGTCTTATTTTCTAATAAAAATAGAAAAGAGTGTTTTTTTTTTCTATTCATAAGAATTTATATATTTTCTTTTCTTATTCTCATCTTCAACACGTCTTACTCATTTTTGCACAAACTATTCCATTGCTTTCAACAAATGAAAACACATCAAAACAAGCCTTCAAGAACAAAAATGAACATAGAAAACCTCATACGGTCGATACAAGAATAGATAGAAAAGTTCCGTGATTAAATTGATAGACAAAAGGGATGATACAGATGTATGGCCTCCTGCCAGCTGTACTAGCACAAGAAGGCCCGATGCCAAAATAATTAACCCTAAGCCTAAACATTGTTAACTCTGAATGAGCCGAAGACTGGCATTTGAAGTTCCAATGGGACTGAGCGCCAACATTAAGTAATCATGAAAGGTTCGCAAAACAAATAATACTAAAACTTCCCAGAAAATTAAGTTTGAATTAAGTGAATTGAATTTGTAGTCAAGTCTTGGCATATTTGAAATCGTCTGCTTGCATTTTCATCAGATACCAGCTTCAATCTTCATTATGAAACAAAAAGCGTTTGGTACCATTCTCTATAAATTTTTTTCTCTGAGACCCCCATTGGAGATTATCTATCTATCTATCTATCTATCTATCTATCTATTTATCTATCTTTGGTCATCTTACTTTCTCTAGCTCTCTTTCTCTGTCTGTTTTTTTGGTTTTTTATCGATATATCTTCACCAACTTTCGCTTCATTAGGCACAAACCGAACATACGCGGCACACAGTAACACAGTTCTTCCTATATCTTACTGACTACATACTATCTATCGATCTATTTGTCAATCTATCTATTAATGATTTAGAAAATGGCGAATTTATGTGCGTTGTAATACAGTGCATACCGGCTCGGAACGAGAAGTCGGAGAACCGAGTTCGAATTCCAGTTGAATTCCTTGCATTCACTTACGTGCAAATACCTTTGGGACACGTATTAATCGGTTTATTTCTTCCAGTTATGGGTTAAATAACAGGACAGATTGGGTTCTAAAGACTTGGCTGGCAACCAGTCTACTGCAGAAAGTAATGGCAACCTATTGCGGGATAATCTTCTGCTCAGTCAGTCTTTCGAGACATGATCGCCCAAGCGTGTATCACGTATGGCACTTAACTGACTGACTGATTTATCTATACTTCTGAGATGAGGTAGTATTTACATTATTTATATTGTCGGACTGTTGTTCTCATCCTTATTGCCATGTTTATTACGTTTCGGTCGTTTTACGATCCGGCCTTCTTCAGATGCTGAAAATGATGAACTTAACCCTTTACTTTATTGCACATGGAGCTAGAATATAATTCTAATTCCATGTACGATGCCACTTCTGGTGTCATGTTGTTTTTTTTTAACTTAACTCCCTAAATTATGTTCACCACTGCTGTAGCCTGATATTGAACTCACAACACTTTGGATTAAGTCACTGGAACTAAGCAACGCTTATATCCACTGGGCCATGTGTCCTTGATGATATGTGTTTTAATGCAAGTTAAACATGACTTGGAGAGATTAATACTAATAGTATATATTAAAAGCATGAGAAACAGGGTGAAACAGCGAGTAGCCTAACAAGTTTTAGTGAATGGACGACAGAACAAAGAGAAAGAGGGACGCTAAAAAGGCAAAAGTTAATCAGAAAAGACTAGAAATATTAGCGAGAAATAATCACTCGTGTTATGAAAAGGCAGGGTATATAAAATAAAATCATAAACCTTATCGGATTAGTTTTAAAGCTTTCATTACACCCGAGCAACGCCGGTCTATACTACTAGTCTTACATATTTCTATATCTACCATTCGTAAATACTTAATATATTGCAGTCACAGATGGTTTAGTGCTTGCTACGTATTTATAAATCTTTGGTAAAATTCAAAGAACCTGCAGCGTCCTAAACAGACATCTCGGCTTCAGTCACTTTCTCACCGGCGTATTACAGCTTCCTCGTAGTTTTCTATAAATACATTTATGGCAATTGTTAGGATGAAGTCTCGTTCATTATGACTTGATTCTATGAATTTAAGCACAATACAAGATTAGCGGCAAGGTCTTTTCATTTCACAGTTGAAATGGCTCGATACAAACAGTTTCCTTTCGATCACTTAGTGAGTTTGTTGCCTTGTTTTGGGTGAAATGATTAAACAAAGGAACATGTTGCAATCAGATTGTTTTTCATGTAACAGTTTTTTAAATTTCTTTTTAAAAAATCATATCGCCAAAAAGCAAGGCAGTTTACTGCCATTGGTGAGCAGGGAGTTACATAGGAGGAAAGTTATGGGAAAGAGTGAAAGGTTATAGGGGGTGTCAGGAAGTGGTCAGGAGAAGGATGAGAGTACTGATGAAAGTGGAGTGGATGGAGAAAAGAGCATGAGAGAGGATGCAATCTCATTAGATAGGAAATGACCATTGACTTTACATTTAAATTCTTGGAGATTGTAGCTGTCGGGGAAGCAAGTAAATGGAAGGGAATTCCACAGGCGGGTTGTGCGAGAAAAGAAGCTGAGAGAGCAGAACTTGCGTTTACATTTTATTGGTTTCACCACAAAAAGGTGGGACCTAGTTGCTAATCTTGTGGCTTGAGTAAATTCATATATAGGGGTCACCAGAGACCGGTAAACGTATGCAATGTCTATATTTATGTATATATTCATTTCCTTCTTACGTTCTATCTGCTAGTAGGCAAATTAGATCGAAATAACAATGTTAGAAAGTAAAACGTTCGTGATTCTTATTCTAAAATATTGAGGTTCTTAATTGTAATTTTAACATGGTGTGTTTAATCTTGAGGTATGGCACTTGACTTGATGTTAGAATATAACCGTCAAGAAATATGATAAAATGTCATAATATAAAATGAAACAGTTTATAGAAAGAGACAGATCCAGCGTAAGAATTAATTTGAATTCATTTCTGACTTATATAAGACTAGCATCATAGCCCGGCGTTGCCCGTGCAACTTAGAACATTTTAGTAGTAGGAAAAGATGCCACTTTTTACATATTTTGTTTTTGTTTGAAAAAACACTTTTTGTTAAAATATTTCTTTTGTTTAAAACTTACTTTGAAAAATATTCACATTTTTTTGTTGACCAAATGAATTTTTAAACGTTAGAATAAAAATTTGTAAATGTTCGTTTTAGGTGCCGACGGCTTTTCCCCCTTCAAATTTATTCAAAATAGCATTATTTCTGTGCAAATGTATATGCTGAACTCAAATCAACAATTAGTTCTTGAAGAAATTTACCTTTTTTGCTTTGAAAGTCCATAAAAAAAGAATGATATCTCGCACTTTTTCTCTCCAGTAACTCTCATGAAGTCATGTAATTAACTGCAGAATAACGTTCTACGTAGGCAGAATTTTTGTCGAATTTTGGCCGATTTTCTTCCTTTACTGAAACTTCCGGCGATGTACTTCCTGTATGAGAGTAACAAGCGTAGAAATACAATAGCGCATTACTTTAATTTCCGGAAGTACATCGCCGGAAGTATCAGTAAATGAAGAAAAATCGACCAAAAATTTGTCACAATTCGTTCAAATGCGCAGTTAATTACATGACTTCGTGAGAGTTACAAGATATAGTTTGTTTTTTATGGACATTTACATAAAAAGGTAAGGTTCTTCACTAACTAACACTTGATTTGAGTTCAGCATATACATCTGCACCGAGATAATGCTATTTTGGATAAATTTGAAGGGGAAAAGCAGCAGGACGTAAAATGAAAATTTACCTAAAAATTAAATATAAAGACTTGTTTTTTCTTAATAAAAATATTTTAGTTGCGTTTGACACGTGTGATTTGATTTCTGTGACGTAATCTAGCAACCATCTTAGATCTTAGATGTTTTACGGAGCAACTGTAAACAATCGTGTCCATTGACATTATTAAACGCCGTACAAATGGCAACAAAGACGGGGACAATAGTCTGAATAATGTAAATACTGTAAATACTACCTCATTTCAGAAATATAGATTAATACACATCTTGGGATGTTACTTTTATCATTATTAATCCTTAGTTGCTTTGCTTTGTGATATGTCCCGGAAAGGGATATATATATATATATATATATATATATATATATATATATATATATATTATTCGAAGTAGCTAATCGGTTTTGGTAAATGTAACCGGGTAAGATAATCTAGCAAGTAGCCGTAATTGACCGGTACTCGTAGTCGTATGCAGTATTCTTACGCGTAGGCTTAGGCAATAGGCATATAGTCAATAGGCGTTCCAATCGGCGTAGTACTAGACGTTCCCGCCTTAGTTGTATATTTATGACTGCCATCAGCCAATCATATTACTGTGAGGGAGAACCGAGGTGTATACATATTCATTACATCAATTTATAAAGTTAATTATTTGGTCTGTGCATAATTTTACATCGGAGAACAAATTTTCAAATGTATAATAAGAAATGGGTATTCGGAACTTTTGCATACTTTTCTGTTATCTGGTGTCCCTCAGGGCCTTATCCTAGGCCCGACGCTCTTCCTTATTTTCATAAATGATCTCCCAGATGATATCAAATTCCAGTAGGTATCTACAATTTACACCCGCGTCAGTAAGAAACCCGGCTTGGCGGACAAACAATTTACTCCAGCATCAGTAAGAAATCCGGTGAGGCGGACAGACATAACCTCGCTGCTGATCTTGAGAGGGATCTGCATTCTGTGGTGAATTGGGGTAAGAATTGGCTTGAAAATTTCAATGCGTCTAAAACCAAACTGCTGTCCGTCAATCATCACAGGCAAACTCTCCTGCCTTCCATAAGCATGGACCAAGCGAGTCTCCCTGAGAGCAATAAACTGCGCCTCCTCGGCCTTACCCTTTCTTCCAATCTCAAGTGGAACCATTACATTGAGTCCATAGCTAAATACACTGCTAGGAAGATTGGGTCACTGTGTCGGGCCAGGATGTTTTTCCCACCTGAATTCATTCTGCATGTATACAAATCAACCATTCGCCCGTGCATGGAGTACTGCTGCCATATATGGTCAGTTGCTTTTGCTGTTCATCTCAGTGTTCTTGACAGGCTCCAAAGGAGAATCAGTAATGTGATAGGTATCGACTTGGTGGCTCGACTCCAGCCACTTCCCCACCGACGGGATGTGGCTTCTCTTTGTCTGTTCTATAAATACTTTCATAGCTTCTGCTCCAACGAACTTAAATCACTGGTGCTTCTGCAACAGGTGTTTACTCGTGCAACCAGACTGGCAACTGGGTCTCACCCATTCACAGTTAGATCAACCAAATGCAGAAGACAATTCTATTCCATCAGCTTCTTTCCTCGCACCTTCCGCCTGTGGAAAACGCTTCCATATTCTTGCTTTCCTGACGGCTACAACCTCCAGGAATTTAAATGCAATGTCGATACTCATCTTTTAACCACTTGACTCTAGTTCTTTCTACACCACCCTGTATATCCTTTCCTTTCTCTCTACCTTTGCAACTGTCATCACACATGTATTTCCAGCCTTCTCTTGTTCCTTTCTAACCAGTTCGCTTTTCTCTTTACTCTCTTCTATCTAATCTTTTTACTCTTATGTAGCCGCCCCTCCCTGCTGCACATCAGTGGCGTTACCGCCTTGCTCGGGGTGATACGATTAAAAAATGAAGATAAAAAAATTCTATAATTTTTAGGCCAATGTTCAAAAGAGAAAAAATACCCGAACACTTTGTACTGTATTTGGCTGGATTAAAATATCAGAAATTTGAAGATTCTTTTTGTTTTTTTTTATTCATTGAGGCCCTTTTCTTCATTATTATTTGGAAATTATAAATAACTAGGTGTAAATACGATTATTTGTTAACGGTAAATAAGAGTATTTGTTAGTAGAATTGTTTTCATCAGTTTCAGTGCGTCATTTTTGTTTCTCGTGAGGTTATATTCTTCTTCTTCTTCTATGTACCGTGACGATTCAGGACGTAGGCAATGATGGCCTTCCACATCTCCCTATCCCTTGTAGCTCTTAACTCCTTTCTCTTGTTATGCCGCTTAACTCCCGCTCCACCATCCATCTGCTCAAGTCCATCAAGTATGTCACTCCTTGCTTTCCCTTGTCTCTCTTTCCTTCTACACGTCCCATGAGCATCATGTTCTCCAAGCCTTCCTTCCTTATTAAACGTCCCCAAAACTTCAGCAGTCATTTCCTGATGTTAAGTATCAGTTTTGTTCTCGAGTTCACCCTCTTCAAAATCTTTCTGTTGTTCAGATGTTCCGTCCATTGTTTCTTGTGGTTTATAAACACATTTTGAGTTACTTAAAGAGCCGAAATATTTTGGAATTTAAGAATAAGTTCATCAAGTATGTCATAGTGAGTGAGCATCATGTTCTTTAATTCCTTCTTTCTCATTACAAGTCTTCAAAACTTCAGCTGTCTTTTCCTGATGTTAAGTATCAGTTTCCTCCTTGAGTCCATCCTCTTCAAAACCTTTTTGTTGTTCATATGTTTCGTCCATGACATTCACATTGTCCTTCTGTAGAACCATATTTTATTTGTTTCAGGTTTTTCCTTCATCTTTGATAAGATTGACCAGCATTCGCTACCATATTGAAGGAAACATAACATAATTCAGTATTCTCTTTTTTGTTTCTAGCGGGTCCTGGGCATGACTGTAAACTGCACCCGGCAAAAAGGCCTCTCATTGGGAGGTTGTGAGGAGCATGGAACCAACTCTTAGTTGCTGCTGTTCCCAGGTCCACCTTAACCCGGAGTGGTAGCACCCGTTAGGGTCCCAGGTATGGGCAAATAGTTAGCCACCAAACTGGGGTCAAAACACTATAAAAGTATAAGAATAGACTTTTATAGAAAAATATACATTTTTGAAGAAAAAGTTATTACCGTAACATATTTTTGAAGGAAATAAATTCTCAGCCAAACATTTTTGAATACAAAACTAGAAGACATTTTCAGTTTTCTAAAATAAAAAAGAATAAAAACAAAAAGATTTTCAATAAAATCTGACTGGATCAGCCTTCTCACTATAGCTGAATAATTCATTAAAAGCCCACCTTTTTGGCATTAAATAACGAAATTTTCTTGTCTCTCAATACTCTACACTACTTATGGAATGCATCGTTGGCAAAACCAATTCGCATTCGGATTTCCGTGACACATTCCGTTCTCTGTTTGAGCACTTTCCAGATATGTAAATTTCTGCACTTGATGGATTTTGGTATCCTCAACTCGTAATTGGCATTTTAGCCTCCTCTTTTTACTAATGCCTATACAGTAAGTTTTCTTGCAGTTTTATATATAGTCCTTTCTTTCCGCTTTCTTTAACTACCCGTAGGAAGTCCAGTAGTTTTTCTGAAAATCTGTATAGCATGAATGCAATTCTAAACTACTAAGTTATCTCTTCGACTGCAAATGTTATAAGTACGTGAGAGCCAATGATATACTCATCGAAAATCGACTCCTGGTTTTCGGTTATCTTCTTTTGTCAGACGCTCCGCCGCGCCTTCGTGACAGTCAGCAATAGCTAGCTTAGTCTTTAACTTCCTTGTACTCGTTGGTGTTTTTAAGATTACCATATTTCCCGGAAGAAGAGGGAAGAGATCGTTTTTAATCGTGTCTCGAAGTAAAGTGGCTTGGACATTGGAAGAAAAAAGTTACTTTCAAATTTCTGACTCATTAAAAAGAAAGAGAAGTATTCAAAAACGAAATAAATAAGAAAAGAAGGAGGAGGAGTAGGAGTATGAAAAAGAAAGTGCATTACAAAGAGAACCTACAGGTATGAAAAAAACTCACATTCTCGGTCAAGGGGCAAAGGAAACCAATAAAAACATAGGAATCTAAGGACAGAAGCTAAAGTCAAATTAAAGAAATCAAAAAGAGGAACAAATAAAAAAAGTCGGTAGAATTTGAAGAAAATGAAGTGGTTGATTAAAGAATTCAAAGAAGAAACGAAATAATTTCATATAAAATAGGAACAGATAATGAAATAAATAAAAAGAAGAAAAAATTGTCACATTATGAAAAAATGTAATCGGAAATTAAAGAAAAATGAAGCGAGTAGAAATAAAGCAAAAAAAAAATAGAGAAAAAAATCATAAAAACATAAACGATAAAAAGAAAAAGAAAAAAGCGAATATCAAAATAAGGATAAATAAAAGAGAAAAAGACGGAATGAAATAAGGAAAAGAGAAAAAATCGCAAAAGAATTAAATTGACATGAATGAGAAAGTGATTGGAAAGATTCGTCTTAGGGAAGAAAGATTTTGCATAAGGCACTTTCGTTTAAGACTCGTGATGCAGAAGAAATATGTATTTTAGATATAAAATATCAAAATGTTGTTTGATTGGATTAAATTAGGTTGTGTGAAGCCGAGAAGGGCCAGATACGAATGAAAACGATAGAAGTGGCTCAATACTGAAATGAAGTAAATGCTTAAGCATTCTTACAGGAAAATAGACAATAAAGAACAATTTGAAGTACCTAAAAAGGGGACACAAAAGAAAATCAATCTTGTGCCTTCGTGTTGGAAGGGAAATTGCAGAGAATCAAATAATCCAGGGTGATATTTGAGTAAAAAAAGGAAAACAGTTTTAGTAAAAGAAATATATATGTATTTTCCCTTATCGAAACCGTACATTTAAATGCATAATAAAATCCACTATATGGAATTATATATATTTCATATATAACGCAGAGAGGAAAGCTTACAAATCCACAAAAAGAAAAACAAAAGCAATAGCAATGACGTTGATAATATTAGGCACATAATACTAACTACGATCTCACAAACAACCAGAATTTAAAGATATACCTGAACTTAATATATTATTTACCAATAAATTATTTAGCACAAACGGAATCGTAAAAAAACATTAAACATGGACCAAGAATTTATAACATAGACTATAAAAATATCCCCAAACTTACTTAATGCAAGTTTTTAATGTCGACTCATTTGGTATGATCTTTGAAAGTTGATCGAGTCGAAAAAGTTTCAGGAACATCTATCTATCTATCTATCTATCTATCTATCTATCTATCTATCTATCTATCTATCTATCTATCTATCTATCTATCTATCTATCAAGAATTTGAAAGTGATAGTAAAGGAAGCTAACACGTTATCATCCAAGGATCAACCTTGAATTTGAAACCATTACTAATTCTGGACTATGGCTAGCTACTGTACAAACAGGGTCCTTCTTGGGGCCACGACGTAAATTCGAGCCCGCTTTTGCAAATTAATAGCAGTAGTAACTGCACGTTTATTGGAGCTGTCCTTTTCGACGTTATTGGGTTGCAGAATCCACGAGGCCACAAGCCCCATTTGCATCTAGCGGTTAATTCTGCAAATATCTAAACTTATTTATAAATGGAACTTTGTGTGTGTGTGTGTGTGTGTGTGTGTGTGTGTGTTCGTTACCTAGAAACTTCGAAACAGCCGATTTTCTTGAAAATTTACACAGTTGTACTATAAGCGTCTGTGAGTGTTCTTAGCTAGGTTTTGTGTCGAAATACCCCCGATAAATATTGAAAATCGACAATCGAAAATTCGGGTTATGGAAGGAATGATCCAATTTTAATCAAATTTGATACACTCATAGACAAAGACATAAGAAACGATATTCAGAAGTTTCAAGGTTGCAGTTCTTACAATAGTACAGAAAATCCATTATATATATATATATATATATATAAGGAAATATGTTTGTGTGTGTGTCTGTTTATCTGCCTGTATACCTGTATTTTTTTCAGCTCTTTTATTTTAGTTTTTGCTTAAGGTTTGGCTCTAAGTAGGTATAATTGTATCTCAGCCATGATACCATTTACTCAGAGGACTTATTTAGCCTTCAAAATTCAGTTTACGATGAAAAACTTATTTGATATCAATAGCAGGAAATCAAAATTTGACTTACATCCATTCATTTTTCTTTCAGTTTACGGTTTCGTTTTAACTGGAAACAACTATTTCTTTTTAGTCTTTCGTGCCAACGTCCAAAGAGTCTGAGCTCCAGGACCATGGATTAGTTTTAAAGCTTTCATTACACCCGAGCAACGCCGGGCTATACTGCTAGTAAATTATAATTGCAAGCTTTTTAGCTATTTGGAGATAAACTTATTTGTACATTAAACGTTCGAATTTAATAATATCATTCAGTTGATTCTCTTCACGTGTATCCCTCTTAGTCTGAGATTTTGTGGAATTTGACTGCACCCGAGGAAAATCTTTAGAATCTATCCAACCATCCAGTGAAATAAATCGGTACTAATAGAAAGGCTACAGTTCGATAAGAGACGTTAAAAGAAAAATTGAAAGAAACCATGCCGTTTAATGGAAAATGTCTGGTAGGAAAAGACGCAAAAAATTTCTAAAAAGGTTTGAAATTTCCTGTTTTCTCAGAAAATATAAAATATTCGGAATTATGAAGAAGAAAATATTCTGAGATAAAGAAATAGCAGGAAACTCACACGTACACACACACACACACACACACACACACACACACACACACACACAAACACACACACATTTGACCAAAACTGATAATGTACTGCTGTTTAGTTTTTTTTCGCGTTTTTCTTGCATGGGTGCAAGTATTTTATTTTCTGTGCTTAAGGAATATAAAAATGTATGCAATATCATTTTAGGGAGACATTCGTACACGCTAAACGTAAAGGCAGCAAAATCAAAACAAATTTGTTTTATAAAATCAAATCTATTTCATTGGGGGGTAGTTATTAGCCTCAAAGACCATTGTTATTGTAGTTAAGTTCGCTTATTGCTGGATATCTTACTTTTGTGGTGGTGTGCTACAATAAGCTATACTTAGCCAATCCCTTGTCAACTTCTTATAACTAATGACAATAGTAAAATTGCCGTTTCCATGCTGAAAACATTTGGCAGTCATCGACCCAGACGTTAGTGTTCATATCGGTTGAAATTTCTAAAATAATTTTATTAAAATTGTTTTTCAGGATAAATATATTTATTTATGACAGTTAATCTCAAATCTACTAAATGTTATAGCAATTTTTGAAATCGATGCATTTTTTCTTCTTTTTTAATTTTTGGATATGTAGAAAGTTAACAGCTTGATTGCATTAATATTTTCCACTTCAGTTACATATTCTACCCATTTTTGTTGGTAGTGTTATTGGAAGTATTCAGATGATTCTTTATTTTAATTTGGCGAAGAACTTTTTTCTGATTTTGTAGCGTTCGGCATGCAGCAAGAGCATATTGATTCAAATGAACATTTCATCCCTTTTGAAAAAGAAAACTGAGTAACACTTGAAAAAGATGATAAAGGATATTTTGTGTTTAAATTCAAGGTAAAAAGCAAAAGAAAGATGACTAAAGCGAATAAAAAAGAATTTGGATTATGGAGACCATTCATTAAATTTAGCTATACTCTGAAATTATTTGGATAACTTTTGAAAAGTTAGCAAAGCTTTTGAAGTTTATTCTAAAATTGGACTCTTTCCGTAATAACTATCAAAAACAAATTTACTTCACTGCTTTTATACTACCAGTTATAAAGTGATCAATCTAGCTAGCTAGCCATAAGAATGCATCAATATTCGTCGCCTAGAATATATATTTTTTTTAATCATGTCACCCCAAGCAAGGCATTCCACTGCCACTATAGCGCAGGGGGTTACACAGGGCGATAGACGAGTCAGGATGTACATAGGGGGAGAGATAGAGAGAATGGGAGGGTTAGTGTGTTAGGAGGTGTCTATTGACCTTACATTTAAACTCCTGGAGGTTATAGCCGTCGGGGAAGCAAGCATGCGGAAGGGAATTCCACAGGCGGGAAGTGCGAGAAAAGAAGCTGTTGGAGTAGAAATTGCGGTTACATTTCATCGATTTCACTGTAAAGGGGTGGGACCTAGTTGCCAATCTAGTATCTCGTGCAAACTCACACCTAGGGGGCATCAGTGATTTAAGTTCATCAGAGCAGAAGCCATGAAAGTATTTATAGAAGAGGCACAGGGAAGCCACCGTCACGCCGGTGAGAGAGTGACTGCAGGCGGTCAGCTAAGTCGGTATCGATCACATTACAGATTCTTTGCTGTATTTTGTCAATATAGATATTAGCATAATTCTGCTCTGAAAATTTTCACTGCAAAGTATTCAGTCTGTATGATTATTATTTCCCATTGAATCAGGTGCCTTGACAAAGAAGAACACCGTGTTTAAAATATTTGTTGTGCAACTAAAATGATGTTAATAACATTATTCTGAGGACTTGGTGACATATCTATATAGATTTAAAGGAAAACTGTAAAAGTTTTATTTTAATTCCGTCTTACACCCACATCATATTGACTACTTAATACGTATTCATCACAAGGGATGTGTCTCTATTGAGTCGAACTTTCATAGTCGTGAAGATCATACGGATTGTGTATAAGACTTTACGTGACTTGTAAATCAAAGGAGGATATTTGAGCTACAAGGTGTTTAGTGTAGCGGGAATTCGATGAATCAACGCTGACTTGAATGATGCTGCGTGACATCTGTCAGAACAACGACTACCAGTTGTAGTGGGTGACTACAACTAATTAGTCAGAAGAAATGAGATGCGACACAGTGAGAAAGACTGGAAAAGTTAAGGGAGAAAACAGGCAAAGATCTGAAAGAATTGGCGAGGCTAGAACCAGCAACACGAGACCATGAAAACAGCGGATCGATACAGTTTTATCTTTAAAGAATATCGAACAATAAAATGCTCGTTAATAGTTTATCTTTTGACTCCTTTTTGAATCCAGGTATTTTCTCAATATTCTTCCCCTCCCTCCAATGTTCTCTTCGTTTCTTCTATTCTCATTACTCCCTTACGTCCTAGTGATTTTATCGTCTTGCTTGGGGTGAAATGATTGAAATAACTAAATATAGATTAAGAGAAATATGAGACGATATTAAATTGCAATAATGCATGGAAATGTATGAACTTTTCCTAAACGAAATAGCTAGTTATGCACTACCGGCCATAATTTTTAGGCCACCCCAGTTAAAAAAAATGATGTATTTCATACTATTTTTAGTATTTATTGCCAAGTGGATAATTATAAATTAAAATTGTTGACACCACGTTCTTCGAGGCGGGTATTTAAGCAATCTTACGCCAACGGGACAAGTACGTCAATCTCTATATTGGTTACATGAGAAAGTAGACTAATACTGCTGATGGCATACACACACACTACCGGCCATAATCATTAGGCCAGCCAAGTTTCTTTAAATAAATTCTATTTTCATTTAGAGTTATCTAGTTGGCAATAAATACTAAAAATAGTATGAAATACATAGTTTCTATTAAAAAACTGGGGTGGCCTAATAATTATGGTCGGTAGTGTATGTAGTGGGAAAGAACACTCCTCTCCTGAATTATGATTTTAGCATATATGCTGACGTTGAAAATCATCAGCAGAGAGGAAGCCTTATATACTTACTATAGAATTCAGTAAGACTACGTCGAACCAAGCAATATCATAGTTCATGATTCTGTTATCTTCTCTATGAAGACATAATAGTGGCGGCCAGCATTCGAATAAAACATAAAAAACGTTCTCCCTTAGCATAAATAGCTGGTGAATAAAATTCAAAATACACGGAAAATAATTTTGTCGAGTTCATGTATATCCATAGGACAAAAAAATACATCACGTGAAATGATTCAGCAAATATTTCACAGCCTGCATGGTTACGGTTTCAAACTTAATGAACAGAAATATTAGTTCTTTATGGATAAGATTAAATATTCAGGCCAGATAATAAACGATAAAAGAAGAAAACCAGATCCCGCTAGAGAAAATGTCATTAAAGACAGGCCTCCCCCGAAACATTTTGTGACCTGAAAATAATTTTTCGATTTTACAAGTTATTTTACTATTTATACAAACTGCGAGCACCTCTGAATGATTTACTTAGTAAGAGTACGAAATGGAATTGGTCGGTGGAATGTCAAAAAGATTTTGAAGAAATTAAAAACTACTAACTTCAGAGTATACCGCTGACACATTACGATCCTCACCGACAGATAATTAGCGGTGGACGCGAGCGAATACGGCATAGAAGCAGTAATAGTCTATAGATTCGAAGGCGGTACTGTTAAAGCAGTGAACAACGCTTCAAGAATTTTGACAAATACGGAAAAATGCTAATTGTTATAATTTTTGCTGTAAAGACATTTCGCAGGATGATATGAGGACAAAAAATTATATTGCAAACGGATCATTGTCCATCATTAAGTATATTCAGTTCTAAGAAACAGATTTCCATGCATACTGCAAAAAAAACCCAAAAAAAACCCCAAAAACTACAGAGTTGGGCTACGATTTTATTGAACTATGGTTTCAAGATAGAATTTCTACCCCCCCCCCCCCCAAAAAATGTGTACTTTTGTACGCGGCAATTCCGTTATCACTACAAAAAAGTATTTTGAAATAATTCCTCGTAGAACATCTGGAAATAGTAAGAATAAAGTCCCTGGTGAGAAGTTACGTTTATTGGCCAAAGTTGGACAATAATATTCAAAATAGAGTTAGGAAATATAATGGCTGTGATTTAGCAGTAAAATCATTCCGTATAATTTACCAAGCATAGTCGAGAATTAATAAAACGTGGGTAAAATTACATATGGACTTTACTGAACCACTAAATAGTTAATACAATTATAATGTGGTCGACAGTTTCACACAGTGGCACCGTATATTAAAGTGTAAACAAACTACGACTGCAATAACGATTAAATTTCTACGCAAACTTTTCACAAGTTTTGGAGTACCTAACTGTGTGTTATCCGATAATGAAACTCAATTTACTTCTTGGGAGTTTAAAAAATTTTCCAAAATTTACGCGTTTGAGCATTTAACGACGTCGATTTATCATCCGAAGTCGAATGGTTAAGTTGAGCTGTTTGCTGATACCTTCAAACGGATATTAAGAAAAGCTAAAGGCTTAGAAGCTGAAGAAACGACACTAAAAGAATTTTTGAGCATATATCAAATGATGTCAAATGCAAATGTCATAGTGAAAATGTCACCTGCAGAGCTCCTTCTTGCTAGGAATGTTAGATCCATTTTCAACAAATTACAAGATAAGTCGACAGTTAGAAACCACAAGATCATTTATGATCAGTGATAAAGTTTTCTTTAAAATCTTTAAGGCCGTAAAGGAAAATTGGTTGAAAGGAAAAATGACTCAACGCCTTGGCAGTATAATGTACATTGTCGAAGGTGAACGATTTTGGCATAGAAGAGATATGAACCAAAGACTAGAGGTGTAGAGAATAGGCAACCGGTACAATTTAAATTCTACGATGGACATATGAACGGTGCTTTTGAAGTACCTTTTTAACAAACTAATATTACAATAAAATGAAAGAGCAAGCAAAAAAATAATCTGACCAAAACATTGAAAGTGAACAGTCAGTTAAGTGCCATACGTGATACACGCTTTGGAAGATCATGTCTCAGAAGAGTCATGACTGACTGGGCAGAAGATTATCTCGCATTAGGTTACCATTGTTTTCTGCGGTAGACTGGTTGCCAGCCAAAGCTATAGAACTCAATCTATCCTGTTATTTGACTCATAGATAGAGGGGGAAGAGATGAATTATATTATTAACTAGTAATTAGTGGGGGATCAGTTTATTACTTCATAACAATATAAAACCGATCCACCATTTTATGCCCAGTATAAGCCTTAATCATGCTTCCAACTATTATATTCAGTCAGTCAGTTAAGTGCCATACACGCTTTGGGCGATCATGTCTCTTTCGAGAAATGACTGACTGGACAGAAGATTATCCCGCAGTAGGTTGCCATTGCTTTCTGAACACATGTCGGAAAAAAAAGTATCGATTAAAGAAAGTGAAAATCTAAAAAGTGGGTGTACTGAGAATTTTTGCCCGAGCGTACGCTCTCTGAATATCTCACGTTAAAATTCGACCTTGTTCTAATCTTGATTTTGTGGGGAGATTTACAGGCAAATATCGAGTTAATAATTGCTGGTTCGACATAGTTTCGTCTCAGCTAAATTACCAAGAGACCGGCCCGCATATCTTTGCCAAGCATACTTGCTTAGAAAGTCCCATGGGCGGGTGGATTGGCTAGAGCCATTGCCGGTTAACCATAGTCAGACTCTCTGATTGAGCAGAGAGGAACCTAGAAGAAGCTCTGCTGAAGGACAGTCTCGTCTGGGGTGAATATACGAGACCCGACCCCCCTTATACGGGGTCTACGTGAAATTTTTAGTCAAGCCTTCGCGCTCGGAAAGCCCTCACATCCCGCCTTTGTAAAGTGTCTCGGATAAATGCCGAGCGAGCACCCTGACCTTTTTGGGCTTTCTGCCTTAGCGAGGAACCTAGACGAGGATATGATGATAGGGCAGGGTCGGGATTAAATAGACGAGAGAACGTATGCGCTCGGAACGCCCTGCGTAAAAACAGGCCTTGTGCTACATCTCGCTTTTGTGGAGAGGCTCTGGTAAATAACAAATTAAATAAGACTACATCAACTCATTTATAATTAATGATTGTGTTATCTTCATTCAATGGATGCAGACATAACAAGATCTTTCTTTGAATAATTCGTCTCAACTGATAATCGCTTAATTTAAAAAAATAACCAAGTAACAAAGGCTTGGAATATAAAACAATAAAATCCCTTGTCAAACTCAACAATTCAAATCATTAATCAAATGAACATTGTGCTTGAAAATTCCGCCTAGGAAGCCATAACATATTGACTAATTTTTTTTTTAACATTGTCTATGTGATACTAAGACGCTCTTTACCATAGGAAATGCATCACTGAAATCTGAATGCGTTACTCAGATAGCGAAATTGGATCTGTGTCACATTTTCCGTCTTCTGTTAGAACATTTCCCACGTACGTGCTTGATTTTAGTATTCCCAACCTGTAATTGGCATTTTGGGCTCCTCCATTTGCTGATGACCATTCATTCGGTTTTCTTGTAGTTTATTTGGAGTCCTTTCTTTCGATTTTCTTCATCTACTTTTTTACGAAATCTTGTAGTTTTCTTTCCATGTCAGCCATCAGCACTGTATCATCTGCGTATCTTATGTTGTTCAGATTGTGACCACCAATGACAAATTCTGGCATAACTTCTAGTGTCCTCAAACGCTGTACAAGTTGATTAAAGGCTACAAAGGTCAATTCAAGGTGCACAGAAGTTTCGTGTTACTAAATGCAAAAATTATTTTTCTGTATTTCAACTGAATGGTAATTATTTGTATTATATTTTATTGAAAAATATTTTCAAGGTTGAATTTTTTCAATTATAAGTTTTTGTCGCTGTTGTTAAAGCGAAATTTTTGTATTTAAATTATATAAACGCTTAATCCTGACGGTTTTAGGATTTATTCCAAGAGTTCCTCATTTGGAATATGAGCGTTTTTTGGTCTTAAGTACAAATTTTAAAATGCCGTTACGATAATATTTTATGCGTAAAATGAATGGGGCGTATAAGAATGGCTGGTAAATTGAAATATGCATATTTCTTACCGGAAACAAGGGTTATTTGACGAAGAATTTAACTCAAGCTGATCATCCATATTGCATGTTTTTTGTGTTTCGTACTTAATTGCTATCGTATTTGACAGTATATAAGAACGCATACTTTTACACCCACAAAACTCATCATTTAGATTATGATGGGCGCCGAGCAGGTTTGGGCCAGAGATCAAACAAGAAGAGTGCCGGTTCGTTAAAGATAACGGGACAAGGAATGCGATATTCATGCTCAGAATGCTATCTAAAGTGCAATGAAAATGTAGAAAAAGCTGCATTTGTGCTTTATAGACGACCCACAGGCATTTAAAGATGCCACAATAACTTGTTCGAGATACCCAGCAACTTCCACATTTTTGGGAAAGACATTAGATAATCAAGAACCGATATTGGCAGCAAACCGTTTGCATAAAGACAGGAAATGACTTCAGCAGGTATACAAAGATAGAAAAAAGTCGTAAGGTAAGAATGTGTTTTCTCATCAGATCTATTGAACATGTACAGCGAAACAATTTTCAGAGAGATAGAGTCCTTGCAAGGATTCGTCATTGGCGGCCACAATCTTAATATATAATACGACGAGAGTGACGTCGCGTTTAGATTTTTCGAGATTGTACTAACCATGGAAGCAACGAAACGAAAATGGTGTTCTACGGGCAGTAAATGAGAGAAAAGAAACTGTTGGAGTAGAAGTGATGGTTGCATTTAATTATTTACATAGTAAGTACGTGGGACCTATATACTAATCTAATAGCACGCTTGAATTCATGTAGCCGGGCCACCAGTATAAAAGCTTTCCAGAGCAGTTGCCATGAAAATATTTAAAAAAAGACAAAGAGAATCCATGTAACATCGGCGAGAAAGTAAGTGACGTCGAGATGCCAAGCCAGAATTGATTGCATTACAGATCCTTCTTCGGATTTTGTCAAGAACATTGGCATGAATAGCAGGAACACCCGATCAGTTATAGCAGCAATATTCAGTGTAAGGACGAATGATAAATGTGTAAAGCTGAAAGATGATCTCTGACGAGAAAAAATTTCTGAAACGGCACAGTTACTTAAGTTTTCTTGGATTGGATGTACATGACAAAGATGGCGCGGTGTGTTGCTCTCCGGATGTCTAGACTCATCCATGCTGACTGATGGTAGACAGAAAAGTTTCTTTATGGTGGTTAAATGAACCTAAGACCAACGTCCAAAGAGTCTGAGCTCCAGGACCATGGATTAGTTTTAAAGCTTTCATTACACCCGAGCAACGCCGGGTTATACTGCTAGTGCGTTTATAATAATAAATTCGATGCTATACCTTCTAGCAAGTGTTGATCATTGATTTTTATTCAGTATTATTGCTGATTAAACGAAGAATAAATGTTCCAGGAAACCTTTGAACAAATGCTATAAAACCTGGGTTACATGATGCATAAAGAGTTTTCAGTCAAAATTTTTGAGGTGAATGATCCTTTTAGAAATTGGTGGCTTAAGTGTTTCATCTCTAAATCACTCACTTTTTTTCTCTTGTAGACTATGTCAAAGGTAATTTAAAATCTTTACCGCAATACACAACTAAATCATAAAAAGTTGCATTAATATTCCAAAGAGTAATTTGAATATCGATCGCAAAGTGATTCTTAAGTCTTTATTCTAAAAGACGTAACTCTGCATTTTGCATATAATTTTTAGGGAAAAAATCTTATTTCCGATTAATTCTAAGGCTAAATTAGATCATCGTGAACGATAATAAAGTGACATTAAGTAAGATAGTTTGAATATGTACTCGCGAGATAACAATCGATCGATTCATCAATTTTATTCTGGCTTGCAACAAGATGCTAGTTACTTCGTTCTATTTTAGTCATTGCGAAAAATGCTTGAAATTAGCCCGGCTTTGAATATCAAAAGGGAAATTTGCTCTTCAAAATGACTACTTTATTATACTGTCCGTTGCAGTTCAATGCACACTTTTACACAAAATAGGATAGCAACATAGATGCAGAAAATAAAAGTCTCATTAATATATCCACATAAACTCTACCTGACATCGAAGGAGAAAATGTAGGTAATCTCGTATCAATTGTCTGGGAATCTTTTTCGCCTATATCCAGACGCTGATCCGCTCATCATTCTTAATTCTCTGCCCGCGTCGATTAGTTTTAGGTAAAGAACGAATCAAGCGTTTGTTAAGTTTCATATATGAGAGGATATAATTACCACTTTCTGGAATGCAAATGTTAATACATTTTTTTATCACAAAATGTTAACACATTTTATTAGAACACATAAAACTGTTAGATATACCAGATGTAAACAAATCGGATAAAGAAGCGTGTAACTGTATGGATGACGTCTGCTGTTTAGCTTTCGTAGCCTAATCTTTAAAATATTGCTTCAGTCAGACCGGATAGAAGAGGATTGTTTAAATCTTTTTGAAAGATTTTTATCTTATTTTCGGTCTGCCTTGCATACTTAACGGTTATAGAATGAAGAAAAAAACAAAAACAAAAAACAAACCAAAATCTGCTAACCTCCCCGATAGAACAAAACGAAGAATCAAAGCAAATAAGCAAATAAAAGCAAAAAGAAAAAATGCAGTCAAAAATAAAATGTAAAAAAATTGTTATTAATAGTATTGTGACAAGATGCAAATAAACTTTTCTAATTTAATAACAACAATGGTTTATCTAAGAAATAAGGGCAACTTTAGTTGATTTCATAAATTACTATCGCGTAAACACTTGGACAAGGTGTAATGGTTAACAAGCGAGTCTTGCTAGATCAATTACACCTGAGTAGAGAGTTCGATTCTCACCGCTTTTGGCCTTGTGCTGCATTTAAACTATGCTTAATAAATCACTATAGTTACCTGGCCCAGGGCAGGGGAAATTTGAAAATAATAATAGCTCAAATGTTACCGAAGAAGAGGTAACGCCATCCTACTTGACAGTATATCTTCTTTCGAATTACCCAATGCCTGAGGCTTTGCTTAAAAGAAAGGAAATGAACAGTTTTTCCACGGTATTGGCGAAAAGCTCACATTAAACTTCGAGCTTGTGTCATATTTGGCTGCGAGTAAAAAATCCTATATTGCTTCAACGTATGAGTAAGTAGTAAAAATAAAATTAAGGGAAAACTAATCGAAAGTAAAAGTAATTACTGGTTTATCTAAGAAATCTGGACAACTTCTCGGACGGACTGCTGTTACTTTCTCTACTTGATATTAAGTCATAAAAATGATAATCTTTATCAATGTAAAAGGAACATTTAATGAGCAAAACTTTCTTGAATGAAGAGATTATATTAATTTATTATCAATTTTTTCTGTAATAAATTAAAAAAGGCACCTGGGATTTTGAGTCGTCGTGCAAAATTTTATATTTGTTACATCACATTTCTTCCCTCACGCTGGGATCGCCTCCGTCAGATCGATAATATCAAGAAGTCAGCTTCCTGACAAATCGACCATGGTGAAATTTGAACCCGGGCTTCATAGTTTGAAATATTACCCTCGGTCAATATATTTACAGAAACAAATGAAAAAAATATTATTTTCCAAAAATAATGCATTTTGTACAGCAAAAACAGTAGATAAAGAAAAAGTAAGGTCAATTTCATATTAAGCGCCCTCAAGTTAGCAAAAAGTTTGGTGTCTTGACGCCATTTCGATTTTTTTTTTTGCTGACCAATCTTATGAGTTTAAAATCTATTTCACATAAATCTGTTTACATAAAAGATTAGGATATTTTTGCCTGCTCGACTGCTCGACTATTAAAAGAAAAAAAAGTAAAAAAAGAAAAAAAAAAGAAAAAAGTAAAACAATTGCTGCAAAATGAAAGTAAGTCACACCGACGTTTTGTATACTGTAATCGTCATACTAAATTTTGTGATAAACGAGAAAACTTAATATCTGACCATATTCAGAAGAAGACTGTACTACTCCAACATTAAGTCTTTGACAGAAAATATCTGAAAATTTAGTCTGTTTTGAAGTTAAGGCATCGAACACCAGTGGTGGGTGCTAGGATAAAAATATCAAGTATAGTTTTTCAAGATTGGCTGCTACGAATTTGAAAGACTGGGGCCCCAAACCCTCCCTTCTTAACTTAGTTTAGTTTAGTGAATATCAACAACATCTGGAACCAAGAAAAATTATATTCTCGTTTTGATATTCTGATATATTACAACTTGCTAGTTCTTTTTTTCCCTTTTCTCAGTGAATGTCAGTTTTAAGATGGTTTCACAGACACTTCAGGGTAGAATTAGCGCAAAAAAAAAAACAGAGCCCCCAAGAGAGATCTGCGTAAGCGATGTTATTGATAGCTGGTGCCTTGTGCTTTCAAAATGGTAATTACGAGGCCATCTGTGAATCTTGATTACCAATATCGATCAAGGCTAAAAACACCAGGAAATAGAACTACCCATTTCTTTCGTTGATACTCGCCTGAGTCTATCAACAAGGCACATATTACTTACCATCGAGTAACATTATTTTTGGCGATGCAATAAACAAAACATCAATAAATCGATTAACAGGTACAACCCACATAAATTCTAGGTAACATACAGAGAAAACAGATGTAACACTTCCCCATATATATATATATATATATATATATATATGCCGTGGACCCGGTTAAGAGTCCAGCAAGAAATAATACAACAACAGGCCAGAATAGGAAATAACGATATATATATATATATATATATATATATATATTAAACACAGCAAAATACAAATACTTAGAACTCTGTTAGTAGAACAATAAATACGGGTTAGGTAGTATTACTAGAACTGGGACTGTGACTCGCAATGGTAATACGGTAGCAGTCTTGGCTATCTCACTCTATCTCTCCCTATCGCTACTGATCTGCTTTATGCTACCATCTCTTGTGAGGGCAAGAATATGTAGTAGATAGAAGAGTTCAATCCGTTGTATGGGTGATGCCCCCATGACAATATATACATATAATGGCTGGCCACTCGTATTTGAGAATACCCGTCTACTAGAGCGGTTAGCTAATTCCCATTGCATGCGCCTGCTCAGGCACACTTGTGTTTGTTCAAAACCCACAAAGCCCACCTGTGGTTTATACTGCAATTATGCTGAGCGGACCTTAGTTACAGTTTCTGGGAGAGAGCGCGTTATCTCGTGTGAATCACAGTGTAAACAAGGCCAGGACGTTCAAATTCTCGGTAACAATGACTTTGAGCTGGCACAATCATCAAAAACTTCTCAAAGTGAGCCGCCTACCCATTTTCACTCACAAAGCTTGGGTCAACCCGTGGTATGATTTTCAGGCACTTTCTAAAGGTGCCGCACGCTGGGGTCGCCTCCGCCAGACCGATAACAGCAAGATGGCACCTTTCTGACAAATCGACCATAGAGAAATTTGAACCTGGGCTTCATAGTTTGAAATATTGCCCTCGGTCAATATCATATTTACAGAAAACAAATGAAAAAATATTATTTTCTAAAAATGCATTTCGTACAGCAAAAACCGTAGATAACGAAGAAAAAGTAAAGGTCAATTTCATATTAAGAGCCCTCAAGTTTGCCAAAAAAAAAAATGTTTGGTGTCTTGACACCATTTCAATTTTTTTTTTCTGACCAATGTTATGAGTTTAAATCTATTTCACATAAATCTGTTTACATAAAAGATCAGGATATTTTGGCCTACTCGAATATTAAAATAAAAAAAAGGAAAATGAAGGAAGAAAAAAAACAGTAAAACAATTGCTGGAAAATGAAAGCAAGGCACACATACGTTTTGTATACGTTCCTTATAGGTTTTTCTTGTAGATATACCATGTTTTTGTGGATGTGTTTGTCTGTTCTGTTGTCGACTATGTAAGAAAAGTGCAAGAAATTGATTTGAATAAGAAATTCTTATTTTCTGCCTGAAACATACGATTGAATGACATCATTCGGTACTTAAATGTAGTCAAGCTGTCAAAATCCAGACATTTTAGCTATACCAGCGTTCAGCAAGATAAAAACAAATCATTTTACTATAAACGGGAGCCCCTCGACGTGGTGCAATGGTTAGCAAGCTTATCTCGCTAGAAACTATCATAACGATTCTCACTGGGTGCCCCATACTTTCGGCCTTGTGCCACATCTAAGCAGCGCTTGGAAAATCACCAAAGACACCTCGATGTGGTGTAATGGTTAGCAAGCTTCTATCGCTAGACTCATTAGAACTGAGTAGTAATTTCAATCCTCACTGGGTGTCCCATAATTTCGTGCCACATATAATCCGCGTTTAGAAACAAACAGAATATCTCCTTAATAAGTAGGGGATATCAGGCTAATAATACAAGATATTTTCTTTTGATTTGTGTTAGTTTTTGATAAATTTTAATTCAATTATGTAAAAATTTGTATTATTTTAAAATGCGAAATTTAAATTAATTACATCGAAAGAAATACAGAGTATATGACCAATTGAATTGCTTAAATATTTAATTAAATAAATATGGCGTCCGTCCATTTTTAAAAAGTGCGTGTAAAGTAATATTTAGTAATCACGTTTAAAAGTTGCTTACATCTATAGTACACACACACACACACACACACACACACACACACACACACACACACACACACACATGTCTCCCCATATATACATATTGTGTATTTGGGCAGCAATCTCTCTTTTATGCAGGTTTCATTACAAATGACATACACGACATTATGGTTAATTTGTTTCTGTAATTTTTTCCTGTGATAATATTTTTTTCTTTTCAGAACATAAATTATACAAAAATTGTCGAAATGTAGTGTTTATGTATATGTGTAGAGTCTTGTGTGTGTGTTATATTCCGACCAAGGGTAAGTACGTTGTTGCCGTGATCATAGTTCATCTTATATGTTGGATTTTTCTTTTTTCATTAATAATGCTGCCATTACTTTTAGCCTTTTTTGCATGTGGATGATGCTATTATATTTGTATTGTCAATAAGCATGTTACGGATAGAATTTGGTAAATGTCCGTGTGTGTTTAAATGAGATCGAATTGAACTATAGTCAGAAAAGTGCCACGTGTGTCTTCTCGTCAACCATGTGGTAGTGTGTCCTATGAAATTATGGATCAATCAAATTCTTCAAAGTACATGTAAATTTATAAATAATATTGGTTCTCTGTAGTTTAAATATTCCAGGTGAATTGTTATTTTTGAAGGTGAGGTTTGCAGTTTTATGTTTGATATAAAAGATAATTAATTTAAATTTTTTGTTGAAGTCAACCGAAGTTGCCTATTTTTGGATGATGTTTCGAAGTGAAGATTTGCCATTTTATAATTATTATGCGTTTGAAAATATTTGTTATTGTTTTCCCGTGCGTTTGTTGTTGTTATTGTCCATATTAAAAAGGAAAGGTCTATTATGCTGGTCAATAAGATGGTTAGGGAAGCCGTTGTTCACAAGCATTTGTTTTAAATTATGGAGTTCTTTAAAGTAAAACAGGCGAGGAGATCTATTCTCGTACGAGATCGTAAGGAAAAATTTAATAACACCAATTTGATATCTAAGAGGACATTGTCTAGTAACATTAAGATGAAATAGCTGAAAATAGTTAGGACTCTCACAACCTTCTCTTTGACAAACAATAAGGCTCAGGTTTTGCCAATTCTACTGCTGATATGGATGTGCGTTGTGGTGCAGTGGATATCGATTCTGAACGACAAATCGGGGTGCCGAGTTCAAATTCCAGTTGAATTCCTTGCTTTCACCTACGCGAAAATACCCTTGGGAAAGGTATTAATCCGCCACTTTCCTCCAGTTATGAGTTAAATAACAGGACAGATTGGGTTCTATAGCATTGGCTGGCAACCAGTCTACCGCAGAAAGCAATGGCAACCTACTGCGGGATAATTTTTTGCCCAGTCAGTCGTGTCTCTTTCGAGACATGATCGCCCAAAGCGTGCATCACGTATGGTACTTAACTGACTGATTGTATATAATAGTTGGAAACAATTAAAACTTCTATTGGGCATAAAGTGGGGGATCAGTTTTCTATTGTCATGAAATTATCAACTGATTCCCCATTAATTATACTTAATATAATAATGTATTACAATCTATCTCTTCTCCTTCCAGTTATGGATTCAATAATAGAACAGATTGGGTTCTATAGTCTTGGCTGGCAACCAGTCTACCGCAGAAAGCTATGGCAACCTACTGCAGGATAATTTGCTGATATGCTAACGACCATCATTGAATATATAAACCTTGATAAGAACAGCGAAGCTCGAGCTGTTACTCGTGATATCTCGAAAGAATTTGATAGGGTTTGACATGTTGGCTTTCTGTGCAAGCTCTAGAGCTACGGTATTTCTGGATGATTGTTTGATTTAATTCCATTCGTTCCTATGAAATTGTGAAATGATTGTAGCTTTGAACAGGCAAGATTCCAGATCCTTTCATGAGAACGGGGGTGTCCTTCAAGGCTTTATCTTAGGTCTTACGTTTTTCTGATTTTCATTAATAGCTTTTTTTTATGTAATCACTTCCCAAGTAAGCATCTATGTGGAGGACTTCACCATTTACTCTCGTCTCAATAAAAAATCTCTCAAGGCTGACAAAGTAAACCTGACTGCTGCCCATGAAAATGACCTCCAATCTGAATGGCGTAGTAAATGGCTCTTAAATGTTACTGCCTTCAGAACGAAGTTGCTAACCCTTAACCAAAATAGAAAATCTTTTCTGCTTACCATTAGAATGGATGACGCTAGTCTCCTAGTGAGCAACACACTGCGCCTCCTTGGCCTCATTCTCTCAAATGACCTCAAATGGAATGCCTAAATCGAAACCGTACCTGCATCTACTGCTAGGAAGGTTTGGTCACTGTGTCAGGCCAGGAAGTTTTTCATGTCAGAATCTATTTTGCACAGTTATAAATATACCATTTGTCCGTACATTGAAAACTATTGTCATATCTGGTCGGGTGCCCCTGGTATTTATCTTTAGGTTCTTGGCAAAATCCAAAGGACGGATTTGCAATATAATCAACTCTGACTTGGCAACCCACTTTCAATCACTTTCTCACCGACGTAATGTGGCTTACCTCTGTCTTTTCTACAAATATTTTATGGCAACTGCTCTTTTTTTCTGGTCCCCAGACCATATGTATCTATACGTGTTCTTAGATTGGCATTAAAATCCTACCCTTGTTTATTCACTCATTGTTACCCACTGTGCGCCAGTGGTAATCCTGCCTTGCTTGGAATGAAATGATTAATATATATATATATATATATATATATATATATATATATATATATATATATATATATATATGCAAAAGCATACTCATTTATAATCCGAGGAAAGAAAAAGTAAGGTTAAATAAAGAAGGCAAAAAAGAAATTATTTATTTTTATTTTTTTAGATTACGCGTTTCGCCCTGTTATGTATAACTCAGAAGCAGGAATATATAAAATAAATTGCCAAAAAATGCCTCTCACATTACATTGCAGAAACATGTAGAAATAAAAAAAAGTATCTATGAACAGACAAGTGACCTCATAAATAATAATTTAACAAATGCACTGGTTATGCAAAAAGACAAATTCAACGACAATATTGACATAAAAAAATGAAATTTAAAAAAGAAAATAATTTTTTTCAGAAGGAAAATTCTCGAGGCAGCAAACATCAAATATTATCCAAATATTCATCTACGCCCGATTTGTTCAAATCACATCATTTCTAATAGAAACAATACTTTCCCCAGCCAACATATACAACAAACAAGAGGAAAACGGTTAATTTCCATAATTTTAAGATCTCGTAACATAACATTATACTTAAGATGAAAAACTTGTCTTCAAATATGAACTCTGACGATTTTAGTTTTGTTTATTTTTCTTTTAATGTTTCAACAAATTGTGTTTATAGATACTTTATTTGAAATAAAATTCATTTTTTCTCTTTTCCTTGATAAAGTCCATCACAGGACGAAATATAGTTTCACTCTTGTCTTTATTTAACTATATATATATATATATATATATATATATATATATATATATATATATATATACCACCATGCGATGTAGATATAGAAAAATCCAAAGGAGTATCCTGTACATACAGTGGTAGGATAACTCTCTAAGAAAGCTCTAAATTTGTGTAAAATCTTATATACAATAAATACGGAAGCTGATGATGGTTCGTCTGAAATAGGCCTATACTTCCGATTTACCATAAAATAACGTGTCTGCCTTAATTTTTCTTATATATATATATATTTTTTTTTAATCATATCACCCCGAGCAAGGCGGTAATGCCACTGATGTGCAGGGGGCTACATAGGAGTGAAAAGATTGGAAAAGAGAAAACCGGAAACCGCCTCCTAAACAGGAAACAAAGAATGAGCCTCTTCACCTGTTCAATAGACGCAGGTGGAGTGTGAACCGGGCGATAGTTTAGTCTATCTACTCCAATTGAAAAAAAAAGTGAGAAGATTGGAAAAGAGAAAACCGGAAACCGCATCCTAAACAGGAAACAAGGGATGAGCCTCTTCACCTGTTCAATATATATATATATATATATATATATATATATATATATATAACATGGTGAAAGAAAAGACAAAAAATGTAGTTTCAAAGTTTAGAAACCAAGATAAGCGTATCAATGTCTTTCCACCCAAAACAGAATAACATACTTTGGAATTCTGTATTTCAACTATGAACTTTATCTGAATATGTAATATCGGTTATTCTATATGCTTGTAAATCATGGTCAATCTCTTGAAACTTAAGGCAATATAAATATGCTTCTACGGAAGAATTCTAAGAATTCTACGGGGGCGAACTTGTGAGGAAGGAGGATGTTTTCGAGAAACCCATAACAGAAAAAGTAAGACTTTTTGAACATTCAGCCCGCTAGGTGAAAATAAATAAATATACTGTTTAATAAATACGCAAATACAAATATCAACTGAAAATAACGTTTAAAGTGTTAAAAACCTTTAAAATCAATAAACGTTCTAAAATTATTATTTTTTTTTTTAAAGTTCAGCTACAAAACTGTGTGCAGATATGAAAAACTTCAAGAGATCAATAACTGGAGAAATTTCGCTTAAAAGCATGGAATTGGCTTCGTCTGACCTTTCGTTACTTCGTAGCTAGGCAGTATGGTACCCCGCGCTAAACGTGTCTGCCTCCGTCTTGAGGAACGTTGGTCCGATTCCTGCTGAAGGACGCAAATTTTTCTTTAATAAGGTTTCTTGAATATTTGGGTTTGTCGGTGAATATACTGTTTAATTTACTCAAATAGGTCTATACACTAACAGTTTCTTCTTTTTATATCTTTAGTTTTATTTTTTAATTCTTTCAATTTGTTTTTAATCTTCTAATGCTTTAAAAGAAATATCAATTCGAGCGCTTCGTCACCAGTGTAAACAAACTAGGGATGTCTCCTTCAAGGTAAGATTAAACCGAGAACACTGACCATATATAGTCAGTTAACTGCCATACGTGATACATGCTTGGGCGATCATGTCTCGCATGAGAAATGACTGACAGAGCAGAAAATTATCCCGAAGTAGGTTGCCATTGCTTTCTGCGGTAGACCGATTGCCAGCTAAGGCTATAAAATCCAATCTGTCTTGTTATTTAACCCATAACTGGAGGGAAGAGATGGATTAATATCTTTCCCAAGGGTATTTGTGCGTAAGTGAATGCAAGGGATTTAACTGGTTTGTCGTTCCTAGTCGATATCACTTCACCACAACGCACATCCGAAATGACGCCATTTTAATCACAATTTCATTACAATTTTTATGAATTTTAACTCAAAGTACAAATTTTGAATTACCTGTATGTAAACTATTTCAAATAAAGATTTATATTTAACATTTTTTTATTTTTGTTATTTTCATATTCGAGTATGATACACCCATGGTTGCTAGTGGTGTAACTTTAATTGATGGTTAGTGTTCCATGGTTAATAAAAATCGGACCGTGAAATTATATTTTTCTCACTCGTTTTTAGTTTCCTATTCTATGTTTTGGGTTTTGGCATCAACCTAAATAAATTATACATTTAATAAATAAAAATATTCGCACACCCGATTTACAATTTATTGCGACCTTAACTTAAGGAACACTAACATCTGAAATAATAATTCAAATAGAAAAATGTTGAGTTCGTAATATGCACCTGATAATTGCATAATGCATGAAAATCCAAGTAGCGTTTAAAACGTATGACAGATCAACTAAATGCAGGCGACAATTCTACTCTAACAGCTTCTTTTCTCGCGCTTCCCGCCGATGGAACTCCCTTCCATATACTTGCTTTTCTGACGGTTACAACCTCCAGGAATTTAAATGCAAAGTCAATTCTCATCTCTTATCCACTTGACTCCAACCCTTTCTACATCCCTCCGTATATCTTGTTCTTTTCCTTTCTCTCTACCTTCGCAACTGTCTTCACTCCTGTGTTCACATCCTTCTCTTGCCCTTTCTCTTTAACCCCCTGTTGCTGGTTCGTCTTTGTCTTCACTCTCCTTCTGCCTAAAACATTAACTGTAGCCCCCTAGACATCATTGGCGGTACCGTCTTGCTTAGGGTAAAATGATTAATATATATATATATATATATATATATATATATATATATATATGTGTGTGTGTGTGTGTGTGTGTGTGTGTGTGTGTGTGTGTGTGTGTGTGTGTATTTTGGTAGCATTTTTTCATTAATACAGATTTCGTTGAATAATATAGGCAAGTTTTGTCTATTTTGTGTAGGATCCTTTCGTATTGTTGATTTTTTTATCAGGTCTGAGCTTTCGGCTTACATAAGCTATTATCAAAGAATGAACATTAACATATAGTGAACATAGAACATTTAAGTTATTAACAAAGTGGGATTAAACAAGGAGAATTAAATCAAAGAGACAAGTCCATTTTTACAGTGGCGGATGGTTGCAGACAGTGACAAAAAGGTGGTGGTGTGGTTCTTGATTTGATTACAGGCATTGGAGTATGTCAGTAGAGATATCAAAATTTATCCTATTAAATCCAGGTTTAATCTGTTTGATGCAGATAGCTTACAGGATTTTGAGTTTCCGTTTATTATTTTCTTGTCTAAGTATACATGTATTTTCAACGAGCGTTTTTCTGAGAAGTGTACGTTGATAACCGTGTTGTTTTAAATGTCGGAATATTTTGAATTGTCATTTAAGTGTAACGTAAGACGCCGTGAGAGCGAGTTGGTAGTATGGCCAATGTAGATATTATTTAGTTTGTTAGAGATACATTCTCGAAAGGGGTATTTGAATTTATAAACTGCATTGGTTTTTTGCAAATCGCTAACGTTGGGGGAGGAATCGTTGCGGATGAATGAATTGGATGTAGTGGATTTAGCGTAATATATGATAAACTTAATTCTTTTGTTAGGGTCTGTCGGAGAAATATTAGTGTTTATGAGTTTTTTTAGGATATTTCCGTCTAGTTGGTAGTTGGAGTGCATTTGGTTACGGTACAAGAGAGTGATATGTTTGGAATTGGTTGGGCTAGTGTCATGTGTTGTTTTTTAAGTGTTAAGGTTTTTAAGAAAATGTCGTATTTGTTCATCAACTATGTAGTTGGGAAAATTATTGTTGATGAGTGTCTGTCTTATGTTTTTTAGTTCGCTGTGGAAGATCTGTTTTGTAGACGAATTGGTTTTTGCACAATATAGTAGATTTTTTATAATGGCTAATTCGCTAATATGTGACACTATAACTAGGCGTATATTAAGGTGCTTTGTAAAATATGTATTTTATTATAATAGATTAAAATAGAAAATGGTTAAGAATAGAAAATAGATTAAAAACATGTTTTGTTTTAACAAAAGTGAAAAAGAAGAGAAAAAATAAATAAATAAACAAACGCTTTTTCTTTTATGAGGAAAATTGTGGAAGAGACAAGGGTATTCGATTACTGTTTTAAACCCTACCACTCTTCCGGTAAATATTTGACTCAGTGATTTAATGTGATAAAGAGATAAGTTCAGGAGATAAAGTTCAGGAGGTGGGTTTTCGAATGACCTGGTCAAAGGCTGTCTTTTACTGTATCTTGACCACACATTAAGAATTTTCCGGCGGAAGCTTTATTAAGAAAAAAAAAAGATAACTGAAATTTCAGACTTACAGTCGCCAATGTTTATCACCGGTGGTCTAAAGCATTTCCGGATTTTCGGATTCATTTTAAATAAATAGAAGTTAGTTAGGGAGTTTAAGGTGAGTTCCGCCGGGCGTGTGTTGAAGTAAGAATTTCCGTTCGTCTTGTTTCGGTCAGTTCGGATTTGTTGATCTCCATTACTTAGAGTTAGAGCTGTGTGTCACATTCGCCTGTCCCAACCGAAAAGGCTAACTCTAAACGAAATAAAGCATCCTTTTTAACTCATCCAAGTTGTGGAAGTTCGTTCCTTATAGTTCAATCTTGTACCCCCAGCTTGAGGCTCCGACATTTTCAACAAACTCCCGGCAAACATCACAGCGTGGAGAACGGCCGCCGGAGAAATTATCCGGACCGTCCGTTGGGGTGTTACATTTGGTGCCGTGACTGCAGGATTTGAAACCCACGGAAATGCCACTGGATGCTAAGTTTGGAATGGATTTCGACGAACCGACGCGACTGGACGAAGCAAGACGAACGGAGAAAAGGAAATCGAAGAAAGAACAACACTAACAACCAAATTCTAATTGTTTGGTATAAGCTTCAAAAGAAGAAAAAAAGAAAAGAAAAAGAAACAAGGGAATGAAAGGGAACCCGTTATCAAGAAGCACCGTAAGGAAAGCAGAATTATTTACTCCCTTTTTGTCTGGCCAAAATTCTCGCAGGCAGAAGAACGGTTGCCACTAACGGCCGTATGATCGAAAAAAAAAGAAAAAGAGAAAAAAGTATAAATTTTGAAAAAAAAGGAAAAGAAAAAGAGAGATAGAAACAACGCGAACGGTGTGAAAAAACAAAAACAAAAACAAGAAACAAAGGAAAGGGAAGCCGTTATCAACAAGCACCGTAAGGTAATTACTCCCTTTTTGTCTGGTCAAAAAAAGAAAGAAAAAGAGAAATAGAGACAACTTAAACGGTCTGAATGAGTACTTAAAAACAAAAAAAAAAAACAAAAAAAAAAGAGAAGAATGAAAAAGGACTGTTTGAAAAGAAAAAGGGATGATGATGAAAAAATATTTTTGAGAAAAACAGAAAGAAACAACTCCCGGCAAACATCACAGCGTGGAGAACGGCCGCCGGAGAAATTGTTCGGACTGTCCGTTGGGGTGTTACAAATATAATTGAGTGTGGAGGGATTTTTGTTAGTGGGTTTTTTATACGTTGAGATATTGAATTTATTGTCATCAGTGTTAATTAGTATGTCAAAGAAAGGAATTTTGTTGTCATTGCGAAGTTCATAAGTGAATTTTAAGACTGAGTTATTTTGAAACTGTTTTTGAAGTTCTAAGATTTCGTCGGTATTTTTAATTAATAGTAGGATATCATCAATATATATATATATATATATATATATATATATATATATATATATATAAACTTTCGCTTGATTTGATTGTTTTTGTTTTCTCTAACATTTTTATCTTCTCCTTCAAACTCGTTTTTCAGCTTTACATCTAATTCTCTTTCATAATTCATTCCTGCTTAATATTACCGTGTACGTTTTCTGCCTAGAAACCGCAAGTGATTATGGCTCAAAAGGGCCAGGGGTCGGGCTGATATTACACTGTGGTCGTAGCTATCAAAGTCTAACGGTCGAACATATAAGCAAGCAGAAAATGAATCCGGTGGTACATCTATAGTCAGGTGATGACGGATTATTGGTGTTGACATTAGCGAATTGCATTCATAGTATGTAGATATAAATGAACATAACCCATTTTTATGTTAAAGATTTGAAGTCACAACACAACAAGGTCAGTTACTTTGGATGTATAACTGAAAGGAAAATTGGGCATTAATGTTATATTTGTTCTAGTCTCCAAGTATTCAGGTTGTACGTAATGATTTAATCGCCAGTAAGTATTTTCAAACAAATATACAAAATAAATTTTTCAAACGATAACAATCGTAAATCTGAAATTGAACGACCTTCAAGAATACTTAAGCCTTATGTTAGTACTAGCAGTATTGCCCGGCGTTGCTCAGGTGTAATGAAAGCTTTAAAACTAATCCATTGTCCTGGAGCATAGACTCTTTGGACGTTGACACAAAAAACGTAGGTTGTTGAAAGGTTGATCTCAAAGCCGTAGAACTTACTAAAATGAATGGATGTAAGTCAAAGTTTGATTTCCGGTATCGATGTTAAATAAGTTTTCTGTCGCAAACTGAATTTTGAAGGCTAAATAAGTCCTCTGAGTAAATGGTATCATGACTGAGACTAAGAACTACAATTATACCTACTTAGAGCCAAAACCGAAGCAAAAACCAAAATAAAAGGGATGAAAACCTGATTTTGATCAGACCCGATAGGAGATCAGGGTATCAATTTCCAATATCGGAGTCAAATAAGTCATCCAAAGATAAACTAACCTAAGTCCATGAAAACTTATCGTATCCATCGGGAGTAAAATTGGTGAAAATGAGCTATATTGATGGCTGAATATAGGTTTTTGATCAGATTTGATAGAATATCGGGGGTAGCGATTTCCGATATCGGGAAAAATGAGTCGTCTGAGAAGATCTACTAATGTTTGAGACTAAAACTATAATTTTACCAAGTTAGAGCAAATTCTTCAGCAAGAACCACAATAAAAGAGCTGAAATCCTGATCTTGATCAGACCTGATCGGATATTGGGGTATCGATTTCCGATATCGGGGGGAAGTCAGGAAAATTAAGTACCCCATGACCTGACTGGAAGCCTAAAGAATATTTGTGTGAAGTTTGGTGAGAATCGGATAAAAATTGTGGATTTGTATAAAGGACACACACACACACACACACACACACACACACACACACACACACACACACACACACACACACACACACAAAACATCTTGCCTTTTTTTATATATAAATAATGAATAAATGGACCAATGGTCACTATTGCAATAGTTGTTTAAAGCTTAGTTCCTCTCGAGCCAAAAATGTTTGTCGCCTGTAAGAAAAAATTGTCACATCTCTCTCAAGTGGGGGAGAAGAGTAAATACCCTTACCTGGCCCCGGCCTTCGGGCTGGGGTCGGGAATGACTAAATTAAGACCAGTTTTAAGACCAGTTTAGACCGGTTTTGAACCTATCCACTACGGTGGATAGGTAATATTTTGACCAGTACCTGGGCGTACGCGCTCAGGTTCCCCACGTTAAAAAAGACCTTGTGTCACATCTCTCTCAAGTGGGGGAGAAGAGTAAATACCCTTACGTAGCAAGGAACAAAGGTAATGAACACCTGAGAACGAAAAATAAATACTGAATTATTTCAAAAGAATTTTCAGTCCAGCAGACGAATTAAAAAATACTATTGAAATTGGCGAACTGTTTCTGAGAAATGCGAGTATCCTCTGCTGAAATATCGAAAATGACTGCATTTAAAATGTAATCAGATGATGAAGTAGAACGTGAAATAAGCAAAACTCGATCCTCAGATAAGACAATCCGAAATCAAATTATGGATTTGGCTGTTGATCATCAACAGTAATAATATTATGTATAGCTCAGAATTCTCTTTGCAAGTTAAATCTGTTGATATTAAAAAAGAAGAAGACAATCACTTTCTTTTTGCGATGGCTGTGAATCAGTTTTATTTGTAAAGAAATTCTCTAAATTACGGAAATCAGTTTGTCTTTGATAATCTGACTGCCAAGGAAAAGAAATATTTTTCATGGAGTTCATGAGCTAAAATATATACTAATTGGATTCCATTTATGTCAGAAGATTTAAAAGCAACGTTCGCTAAACTAGAAACAATATTATCCACAAACATTGCTTTCTTTATAGGGAAAGGTTTGTATAAAAAACTGAATCAAAATTGTATTTGATTAAGCTGTTCAGTGGATAATTATATTAAAAGTAGATTCGTTTACTAGGAGAGATTTGGAATCATGATACAGGTCTTTAAAATTACATACATATGTGAGGAATTGGGCACCTCAGGGTGGTGTAATTGTTAGCAATCTTGTCTCGCTAGAATCCTTACAATTGAGCAGTGAGTTCGATCCTTACTGGGTGTCCCTTAATTTCGGCCTTGTGACACATCTAGGCTACGTTTAGAAAATCACCATATGGGAGGAATCTATCTTATGTTTTAGACATAAACTCCAGGAAGGGTTTTTGTAGAAAACACATGTTTGTGAATATTTTCGATACCAATAATGGTCGTAAAAGGGAGTGAAAGAAAGAAAAAAAAGGAAGAACCATGCATCAGTTGCAAGAAAACAGAACGTATTAAGAAAACCGAAAACATTCGATAAAATCAAAGAAAAGAGTACTGAACTCTTTGGTAATATCATTTCTCTTATATGGCGGTGAATGCTGGCGAATCTTCACCTAAACAAAGACGAGCCTTGAAACAACAGAAATGTGGTTCTACAAAAGGATTTTGAGAATAACATGGGCCGAACATCTGAGCAACGACGAAGTTTGTGAGAAAACAAAAAGGGAAATTATAATTAACTGTGGTGGAGACTTACCTCGCCGAAGCAAGAGAAGGCGGTTTGTCTGCACATGCGTTCGTAGACGTCATGGAACCACGAGGCGAGCTCATGCAAGGCAGTATTTGGAATGACACGGCACATGCGTCATTAGCGAAAGCGAGGCTCTCACATGCGAGAAATTAAGGTTTCTTGCTCGAGACCAAAACCTCATAAAAAGAGAGAACTTCTGTTTTGGAGTCAGTTTAGTTTTGGCGATTCCTTAAGGCTACATCGGTGTTCGGGAGACAGTGCTTTGTTTCCGGTGCGCAGGGAACGGAGTCCTGAGTAAAGCAGTGTTCCGGGTTCTATGTGGAGCGGTCATTAATTCGTCTACCAACTACACTCCGAGGAGAAACAAATACGACATTAACAACAAAAAGAGACAGTTGAAATTTCTAGCGCATATAATGTAGAAAGAAAGCTTGGAAAATTTGAAACTCATAGGGAAGACTGAACAGAAGAAAACAACCCATTAACTCCCTATCGAGCTTGAATTAATGGATGAAAGAAAATGGTTTAGGCGAGATAACAAAAATACAAAATTTAATAAAGGCTCTAAAGAACAAGAAATTGTGGAGAGTCATGATCGTCGACATCCTGGGGGGGGGGGACACGGCACATAGAAGGAGATTAGAATATTTGACAGAAGATTGTGCTCATTTTAATGGCGCAGTACAAACAGGCAAAACAAACATAATCATATTTTGATTTTGATAGATAAATTATTGGCATTTAAGAAAAAGGAGGTAAATGTAACGATTTGTATTGAAAGATTCGAACTGTAATTAAACTTTTATTTTTCATTATTGAACACAAACTAATCTATCTTACATATTTATCAGTCTACCATTCGTCCATGCTTTAAATATTGCTTCCACAAATGGTATGGCGCTCCTGTTATATATTTAGAAAACCATGATAAAATCCAAATGAGAATCTGCCATATCACTGATCTTGATCTGGCATCTCGGCTTTTCCATTGTCGCTATGTAGCTTTCCTGGGCTTTTTTATAAATACTTTCATGGTAATTGAACTTTCCTTGATGGTACTTTGGCTCTATGAATTCAAGTGCAATACTAAATTCGCAATAAGTTTGCATCATTTTGCAGTTGAAATGGCTAAATGTAACTGTGAGTTCTATGCTAAGAGTTTCTTCTAAAATAATCATGCTTATAAAACGGTCTTTCGTTTTTTTTTTTGCAATGTCAATCGTATTGTGGTGATACGGAGCATAGCAAGGGACCGGATGTTCGCACTCTCACGACCAAAAAACAAATGATCAAAAGTCGTCGGTGCACATCCGGGTTCGCGCAGATGTTCCGGTTGAAAAATAAAAATTAAATATTAAATTTCCAGTTCGCGAGCCTATGCGAATGTTAATTATCCGCCAATGAGAAGCCCTGAATCAAATACATGTATGAAGTCCCAAATGATCTGCTGCGATCCAAAAAGATGTAAAAAGCCGATACAGAAAGCATAGACAGACCGACGTAAGCCGACACAAATGGACTGACCCGAGAGAGAGGAGTGTAATCAGTATCCTCTTGACCTAAGTCAAGTGGCTTACTATCATAGCCTCCCTTCCCTCTCCTCTTATCTTTCGCTGTCTCAAAACTACTTACTGACCTAAGGAGCGAATACATCAAAGACATTCCTTACTTACAGGGCTCCCACATTTCTCTTTTCAGTATCTTATTGCCATGAACATTTTAACGTCCGTTGAACATATGCTTCAAGTCTTACTTTAATTGTAAAAACCTTAATTGATATGAGTATATATAAAATGTTATTTTTCAACTCAATTTGCTGTTCTTGATTTATAATCATTTTATGACTTATAGTGGGCTATCTACAACAAGGCCAAATTCCGTCAAACTTCAACAATACACAACTACCCTTCACTAGGACGGACTCCCACTATAAACTGGAAAAGAATGGATAACTCGCTATAGTATCTTCCGTCGACTTAATTCCTGTTCTTTAACTGTTCTCGCTCAATAATATTATTCTTTATCGTACATTCTTTCACACTCAATCTTAGTAGCTTCATTGTCTTCCTTGGGGTGAAATGATTTAAAAAGTTAAAGATTGAGTTTAAACTTTGTTCATAAGAATTTCATCTGATATTCATTCAACATTGGGAAAGAGAATTGTCTTTGATGTTCAATGATCGTCGACTTGAAATCACGCTTGAAGAGATAGCTCTTGAGACATTTTGAATTTCTGTTAGAGAAAAAAATCTTTTAGTCGCTAAAAACGGCTTTTATTTTATTCAGATTTCGCCTTTATATTTAAGTGTATTGGAATTCTCTTTTTATGAAAATTAACTTAAAAAAGAAGAAGAAATAATTCTGTTTATATAAGAAATAAGTGCCTCTAATCGTCCTAACACAAAATAACCCCTCTTATGTTAATAATTATTATTCATACTTTATATACTACTACAAGACCTCCTACAGAAGGTAGCTGTGGAGAGTGACAAAAAAGGACTACAAACAAATTTCAAGAAAACTGGGTGCATGGCCATCAGCAAAAAGAGCAACCTAAAATGCCAAATACAGGTGGGGGATACCAGAATCAAGCAAGTACAAAAATTTAAATACCTAGGAAGTGGGAAAATGCGACATAGAGATCCGAAGGAGAATTGGCATGGCAAAGGACGCGTTCCAGAAAAAGTAAATTACTAAGACACAAACAAATTTAACTAGAAACAAAGAAAAGAGTGCTGGATTGCCATGTGATGTCAGTTTTTCAATACGGCAGTGAATGCTGGACAATATCATCGAAAATGAGGAAAAAACTTGAAGCAGCGGAAATGTGGTTTTACAAAAGGATGCTGCGGATATCGTGGACCGAGCATGCGAGCAACGATGAGGTGTTGGAAAGAATGGCAACAAAAAGGAAATTAATACTGAGCATTAGTAAGAGACAACTGAAGTTCCTGAGACATGCAATGAGGAAGGATGGCTTGGAGAACCTGATACTGACAGGCCAGATAGAGGGAAAAAGATAACATATTTTCAGGGCCTGATCAGGTGGATGACGGAACGAGGGTTCCGAGGTGTAACAGGAGAAAACATCCTAAGAGCCACCAGGGATAAGGAGACGTGGAGAACCATGATCGCCTACATCCTGAAAGGACAGGGCACATAGAAGAAGATATGTTTATATTCATTTGTGGTCTCTAAAATACACCCCAAGAAAGAAAAGATTCAGAACTACTGCTATAGATATCAACAGCAATTTGCTGTTTTAACATTCACTCTACCACAAGCTTACTTTTTGGTCACCGTCTTATCAGTTAAGTGTCATACGTGATATTCACTTTGGGCGATCATGTCTCGAAAAAGACATGACTGACTGGGCAGAAGATTATCCTGCAATAGGTTGCCATTGCTTTCTGCGGTAGACTGGTTGCCAGCCAAGGCTATAGAACCCAATCTGCCCTGTTATTTGACTCATGGCTAGAGGGAGAAGAGATGTATTATATTATTTAGTAATTAGTAGGGGATCAGTTTAATACTTTATAGCAATAGAAAACCGATCCCCTATTTTATGCCCAGTAACAGTTTTAATTGTTTCCAACTATTATATTCAGTCAGTCAGTTGTGCCATGCGTTATACATGCTTTGGGCGATCATGTTTCGAAAGAGACATGACTGACTAGGCAGAAGATTAGCCCGCAATAGGTTGCCATTGCTTTCTGCGGTAGACTGGTTGCCAGTTAAGGCTAAAGAACCCAATCTGTCCTATTATTTAACCCATAACTGGAGGGAAGAGACGGATTAATACCTTTCCCAAGGGTATTTGTACGTAAATGAATACAAGGGATTTAGCTGGAATTCGAACTTATGATTCAATATTCACTGCACCACAACGCATATCCTGCCGTCCTACACAGTAACTAAATTTAACATTTTTATTGATAGGGAAAAACCGATGATTTATCAATGTGGTTCTTTATCTAACATTTGAATAACTTTCGTATTTGTGTAATGTACACAGGGAAAATCTGGAAGGATAGTATTTTCAGAAATTAATGCAAGAGTTATTAATTAAATAGATCTGTAATATATATGCTTGTGTTTGTCAAATTCGATTCATCATCATTGATGTATCCTGACCCGTCAAGACGAGCAATCATGGCTTTTTATAACTGACCATCTTTTGTAGTTCGTAGCACTTTCAATCCATTTATACAAACTCCGGCAGCAAGGCTCCTTGAGAGGTTGTGAGGAACATGGAACCACCTCTTAAATGCTGTTGTTCTCAGGTCCACTCTAAACTGGAGTGGTAGCACCTGTTAGGGTCTCAGTTATGGGAAAATACTTAACACCCAAACAGGTCAAAACACCATGAAAGTATAAAAATACACTTTTATAGAAAAATATACATTTTTGACTGAAAAAATTATTATCAGCAATACACTTTTGGATACAAAACTAGAAGACAGCTTCATTTTTCTATAAATAAAAAATAAAATAAAAACAACTTTTTCATCAAAAGCTAAATCAACTTCTGACTATAACTGAACTTGTAGATATTTTATAGAAATATATACATAAAAATAGACTTTTATTGGAAAATATACATTTGTGGAGAAAAATATTACCAACAATATATTTTTGAAGGAAAAAAAATTATTGCCAGCAATACATTTTTGAATACAAAACCAAGACATCTTCAGTTTTCTAAAATTTAAAAAAAAATCATCAAAATTTGATTAAATCAACCATCTCACTATAACCGAACATTTAAAAAATACCTTAAAACCCTACTTTTTTGGCATTAAATAACCCACAGAAGTTGATATGCCATTAAATGAAACTAAAAAAAAAATAATTATAATAAGTTTCTGTTTTCTTGCAACCAAAATTACATGTAAAAATTAAAAGCTACAATAGAAACAAACGTAGGAAAAACAAATTATTTAGAAATCTGATTAGTACAATTTAAAAGATTGACGCATAGCAAAATATCACAAAATGTCTGATCAATTTTAAATAACAAAATAGATTTTTATCTATTTAACACAAATTATTAGAAAATAAACTAAAAAATGAATACCGCTTTTAACGAATTTAATCTAGATTAAAACACTAAGGATTGAAGCAGAGAAAATTGCATTAATTGATTACTTAATTAAATTGAGATCTAGTGAAAAACTATCATGTAACTGAGTAAAAAATACTGTGAATGATATCCGTTTTTTGTTTTTCTGATTCTGAGGTAAATTGGAGCATTGTCAGATCGCTTACAATAAAGTTTGGTGGAAGTACATGAATAAATTGTAACTGAAATGCGTTTCTGGAGGTGTGCCAGAATACAGAGTACATTATGAGTTTTAATGAGCGTATTATCGCATGATGTACAATAAATATTTAGTAATATTTCTGGAATATCACCTTTTGAACATTGAAAAGAGCTACTGAAAAATCTTAAGAAAACTTGCTGTCACTTGATCACCAATCTGAACTGTCACAAAACTGCACACGTTAAAAATTCTAAGAGCCACAAAGTGTTCGCTTATGTTTCCAATATCCGTTTTCGTTAAACTGGAGAATATATCAGTTAAATGACATACATGATACAAGCTTAGGCGATCATGTCTCGAAAAAGACATGCCTGACTGGACAGAAGATTATCCCGCAATAGGTTGCCATTGCTTTTGCGGTAGACTGATTGACAACCAGTACTACAGAACCCGATCTCTCCTGCTATTTAACCCAGAGCTGGAGGGAGAAGTGGCAAATTAGTTTCCCAGGGGTATTTCTGCGTAAGAAGATGCAAAAACTTCAAGTGGAATTTGAACTCGGCTCTCCGATTTCTCGTTCTGAGCCACGGCATCACAATCCACATACACAGCTGAGAGCCTGGTTACTAATAGAAATTTATGCGCACACTTAATAATAATATCGAAAGACTATATGCTTAAATGAAGAGAAGAAGAGGACAAGTTAGCACTTAAGGTTGTGCTGATCCTATAAGCAGGACTATGACAGGTGAGAAAATTATTACGATAGCCTAAAAAAATCAAAAGAAATGAAAAACGTTAGAAAACTTCAAATAAAGGAGCCCAAAACTGAATAAATTAGAATACATTCAATGAAACAAATAGATTTGCTGGCTATTTGCCATTTAAATGGTTGTACAACATAAAAAAAATAAAGTAAAAAAAGAAAAATGATGAACAAACTTGAAAATGGATATTGACTCTCCGTTATTGGTGGTTTCCAACAGTTGCATTTGAACTGTATTATATATGCAACAGACAGAAGTATAACTCATGCCGAAATGTGAAGATAAAAACACCAATCATATGATACGATTGTGGTTAGATTATGCACATTAATATCATATGCACAAACCAAATTCTGTATCAAAGAATGAAAAATATAAAATTCTTGGGAACTTTGAAATTACTAACTGTAAATATGGAGGAACAAACTTGTCAGAACATTTCGCTGTTCAAGAAAAGAAAAAACGGAAAACAGTTACAAAGTAAACAATTGGAAACATATCTAAACTTGACGAGAAATCTTAATTTGTGGAATATAAAAGCGACAATTAAGACCATCATTATCAAAGCGCTTGGAACAATCCTGAAGAGTTTTGTAAATAATTGAAAGTATTTAAATCATCCAGGGAGCAAAATTATTAAAAAATGAAAAGAACACCGAAAAAGCAGTAGAAAATAAAGGAAAATTGATCTCTTGTAAAAGCCCCGATTTATTTTTGAGGCCATGTCTCTTCAGTACATAGGCGATTATAGCTCTCTATATGTTTTTTCAAATAAAATCTGATCTACATCAATGATCTCGCCGATGCCATAACATCCCAAGCAGGCATGTACGCCGATGACACCACAGTTTACTCTCGCCTCAATCAAAGATCTGGTGTGGGCAACAAGGCGAACTTCGCTGCCGGGTTTGAAAAGGACCTCCAATCCGTGGTGGATTGGGGTAAGAAATGGCTCGTAAAATTCAATTCTTCCAAAACGAAACTGCTATCAATTAACACCATAGACAACCGCACCTTCCTCCCATTAGGAACAGGCTTGCCTCCCAGAGAGTAAAACACTACGCCTGCTTGGCCTAACACTCTCAGCGGACCTCAAGTGAAATGACTACGTCGAATCCATTGCTAAATCCACTGCTATGAAAGTCGGCTCTCTGTGCAGGGCCCGGAAGTTCTTTCCGTCTGAATCTATCCTGCACATATATAAATCTACAATCCGCCCGTGTATTGAATACTGCTGCCACATCTGCTATTCTCCTCGGGGTTCTTGACAAAATACAACGGAGAATCTGTAATGTGATTGATACTGACTTGGCTGACCGCCTGCAGTCACTCTCTCACCGGCGTGACGTGGCTTCCCTGTGGCCTCTTCTATAAATACTTTCACAGCTTCTGCTCTGATGAACTTAGATCACTGGTGCCCCCTAGGTATGAATTTGCACGAGATACAAGATTACAACTAGGTCCCACCCTTTTACAGTGAAACCGATGAAATGTAACCGCAATTTCTACTCCAACAGCTTCTTTCCTCGCACTTCACGACTGTGGAATTCCCTTCCGCATGCTTGCTTCCCTGACGGCTACAACCTCCAAGTGTTTAAATGTAAGGTCAATAGTCACCTCCTAACACACTAACTCGCACCCATTCTCTCAAACACTCTTCTTATGTACCTCCTTACTCGTTTATCACCCTCCTTCTGACATTTCCTATATCCAATCGTTCTATGTAACCCCCTACGCTATAGTGGCAATGGAATGCCTTGCTTGGGGTGATATGATTAAAAAAAAATTATCAATAAATCGCCATGACTTTTTCTAAGAAAAACCGTGAATGTTTATCTAGACGAAAGGAATTCAGTTCCTTTATAGCTTTTAATAAATTTTGTATTTTTGTTCAGTAAGTCAGTTAAATACCATACGTGATACCCGCTTTGGACGATCATGTCTCGAAAAAGACACGACTGTCTGTGTTGAAGATTATCTAGCAGTAGGTTTGCCACTGCTTTCTGCGGTAGACTGGTTGCCAACCAAGGCTAAAGAACCCAATGTGTCCTATTGTTTAACCCATAACTGAAGGGAAGAGACGGATTAATACCTTTCCCAAGGGTATTTGTGCGCAAGTGAATGCAAGGAATTAAACTGGAATTCGAACTCGGCACCCCGATTTGTCGTTCCGAGTCGATATCCACTGCACCACAACGCACATCCTGTTATCTCAATTAAACCATTTTTTCTCATCCATCAACTCAAGCTCGAGAGGTAGTTAATGTTTTGTTTTTCTCTGTTCAGTCTTCCCTATGAGTTTCAAATTTTCCAAGCCTTCTTTCTTCATTATATGCGCAAGAAATTTCAATTGTCTCTTTTTGGTGTTAATTATAATTTCCCTTTTTGTTTTTATTTTTCTCACAAACTTCGTCTATGCTCAGATGTTCGGTCCATGGTTTTGTAGATCCACATTTCTGTTGCTTCAAGTCTCGTCTTTGTTAATGTGAAGATTCGCCAGCATTCACCGCCATATAGGAGAACTGATATTGTGAGGAGCATGGAACCACCTCTTAATTGCTGTTGTTCCCAAGTTCACCCTGGCCCGAAGTGGTAGCATCTATTAGGGTCCCAGCTATGGGCAAATGGTTAACACCCAAACTGGGGTCAAAACAATATGAAAGTATAAAAATAGACTTTTATAGAAAAATATACATCTAAACATGGAGGTGCGTTGTGGTGCATTGGATATCGGCTCGGGACGAGAAATCGGGGAGCCGAGTTCGAATTCCAGTTTCATTCATCGCATTCACTTACGCTCAAATACCCTTAGGAAAGTTATTAATCCGTCTCTTCCTCCCAGTTATGGGTTAAATAATAGGACAGATTGGGTTGTATAACCTTGGCTGGCAACCAGTCTACCGCAGAAAGCAATGGCAACCTACTGCGGGATAATCTTCTGCCCAGTCAGTCATGTCTTTTTCGAGACATGATCACCCAAGCGTGTTTCACGTATGGCACTTAACTGACTGATACATCTTTCGAGGAAAAAAATTATTACCATAACACATTTTTGAAGGAAGAAAATTATCAGCAATACATTTTGAATACAAAACTTGACATCTTCAGTTTTCTAAAACAAAAAATAAAATAAAAATAACTTTTTCATCAAAATCTGACTAAATCAACTTCTCACTATAACTGAACATTAAAAAAATACCTTAAAACTAGGTACCTCCAGTAATTCAGGGGGAAAAAAGCATAATGAAAAAGGCCACAAACTTAACGAAAATAAAGTTTTATCGTGAATATGTTCATGTAATAATTAAAAAGACCAAAGTATTTTTAATTATTTAAAAAAATTTTTTTTAACCCTTTCTAACACGTTCGAAATTTGGCTAAAGTCTTGTTTTGTTTACGTCATCGCCTACTCTATTAACATTCATTTTTGTACGCGTTTTTTGTAGCAGAAAACACATTAAATTTGAAATTCTTGTAAAAATCAAATAATTGCCCGATTTCAATAAAATTTTCAGAACTTATTCACAAATAAATGAGATTATTTAAAAAACTTTTTTTTAAATATTGGTAAAATTTTTCTTTTAAATGTGTTACCCCCCACCACTTTCTTAATTTTATTAAATTTTGCACATAACCTTTTTGTTCCCTGACAATTTTTTGTTAGAAATAAGAGTCTTTGTAGATTGTAAATCACCTAATTTGTTTTATTTAGTGCTAACTAAATGAAAATCTGCTCTGAATTGAAAAATAATAAATCCAATAAAACTATAACATTACTTAATTAGAAAAGCTTCTAATTGCTTTTGTAAATAAGTAATATTAAGGACATTATTATCTGAAGAAATACATTTTTTTTTATGAATAATGAATTTTTACAAGAAGTTTTTTCAAGTTTTTTACATTTTAATTATAATAAATTAATAGCTTAAAATCTTGTAAAATTCTGTAATTGTTTGTTTCCTGGAGGTTATAATTAAGTGGAAACGAAATTTACGAGTCAAAAATGGCAAAGATAATTAAAGGTAGAGGTGCCGAACTATTTACTTAATACGTTCTTTATTTTCATGTATGGTCGACTAAAACTGCCATTATCATGAAAAGGTTACGTAATTTAAGAGTATTTTCCCTTCCTTTAGATTTATGAAAATTGCTTTTATGTTCATGCGTAGAAAGTTGTCATCGCCTCGTCATTAAACAATTTGTCAAACATTCGATCAGATGAACACGACCAATCGTTAATAATTGGTTGTATATTACTTTTTTATCCTATAAGTAAGTAATATTTCATTAAAATCAGATTAATTGAACTTTCAATTTTCTAATTTTACTAAAATAACGTGTCAGAAATCTTTTGAAATATTTAAAAAATCGATGAGTTTTTGTTTGTTTACAAATTTCTTTAAATTAAGAAAATGGCGGCTTTTAAGAAATTTTTTTAAGAAATGAAAATTACATGCAACCTTGCCATATATGTAATTTTTATCTGAAATACACCAGAATTTTTTACTTAATGGAAATAATATATTTAATCATTAAGCGTTTAATTAAAGCTAAAATGAAATCTTCAAGAATGTGTTTTCATTTAAAAGATTTCAGTTTAAACTTAGGTACCGAAAAAGTGGAGGTACCTACTTAAAACCCTACTTGTTGGCGATAATCGATAATAGTTCGCTATAGTTTATTTTTAGATTATTATGAATTGTCATGACTTTTTGTAAGAAAAACTGTAGATGTTTATCTAGATGAAAGAAATTTAAGAGCGGTTTATTTTCTTTAATATAACTTACAATTATTTAAGCAGGCAGATGTTAATTTCACAGTTAAAACTCAGGCAGCTAAAAATAATCTATAACAACAAATTCACAACAACTGTTCATAACCTGGCTTTCCTCCAACCCTAAGTGATTTACAAACAAATAGGAAGAGTGCCAAACAAAATTTTGTTTGTTTATTGCTGTTGTTTTGAAGTTATGCTTTTCTTGATCTTCCGTTTGTAACTACATATCTTTGCAAAATTGTGCTTTCCACTTCCATTTGCAATAAAGAAAACATGTAAACAACGACTAAATGATATTCAGATCGCTCTCAATACTAAAATACAAGGAAGATCAAAGTTAACTGAGTGAAAGCAACATTAACCAACACATTATGTTTTTATTAACAGTGGTTTGATACAAACATTTAATTTTGATATCTGATAAATTTTAACATTTTCTTGTTCATACATTTCGTATTAAATTAACAATTTTGTACCATTAAACTTAACGTTTTACTTCAAGAATTTTCAAAAGCCCACGAAACTTGAAACAGTTCAAGGACTGCGCTGATATATACCGAGAATAGATGTTAAAAACTTCTCGCTCCGACCTATTTTTCAAAATTTGTGTAATAGACTGAACATCAGAATTTCTTTTAATCTCTTTTGGTTGTGCCGACAATTTTCAGCACCATTCATATGTTTGAGTTTGACTTTGAGTTTTGTTTAACGGCATATCAACACCTCTGTGGGTTATTTAATGCCAAAAAGGTGGGGTTTTAAGGTATATTTTTGAATGTTTGGTCATAGTGAGAAGGTTGATTTAGTTAGATCTTAATGAAAATTTTTTGTTTTTATTCTATTTATTTTGGAAAACTGAAAATGTCTTTTAGTTTTGTATTAAAAAATATTTTGTTGAGAATAATTTCTTTTCTTCAAAAATGTGTTATGGTAATAATTTTTTCTTCAAAAATATTTATTTTTCTATAAAAGTATATTTTTATGTATATATTTCTATAAAAGTGTATTTTTATACTTTCATAGTGTTATGATCCCAATTTTGGGTTTAACTATTTACCCATAGCTGGGACCCTAACAGGTGCTACCACTCCAAGTCAGGGTGAACCTGGGAACAACAAATCTGGTGTGGGCAACAAAGCTAACCTTGCTTGGAAAGGACCTCCAATCCGTAGTGGACTGGGGTAAGAAATGGCTCGTAAATTTTAATGCTTCTAAAACAAAGCTACTATCAATTAACCATCATAGACAACCGCACCTACCTCCCATTAGCATGGACCAGGCTTGCCTCCCAGAGAGTAAAACACTGCGCCTCTTTGGTCTCACACTTTCAGCGGACCTCAAGTGGAATGACTATATCGAATCCATTGCTAAATCCGCTGCGATAAAAGTCGGTTCTCTGTGCAGGGCCCGGAGGTTTTTACCGTCTGAATCTATCCTGCACATTTATATATCTACCATCCGCCCGTGCATTGAATACTGCTGCCATATCTGGTCGGGTGTACCTGCTATTCTCCTTGGGCTTCTAGACAAGGTACAGCGGAGGGTCTGTAATGTGATCGATACCGACTTGGCCTGCAGTCTCTCTCTCTCACCGGCGCGACGTGGCTTCCCTGTGTCTCTTCTATAAATACTTCCATGGCTTCTGCTCCGATGAACTTAGATCACTGGTGCCTCCTAGGTTCCGAATTTGCACGAGATACTAGATTAGCAACTAGATCCCACCCTTTTACAGTGAAACCGATAAAATGCAACCGCAACTTCTACTCCAACAGTTTCTTTTATCGCACTTCCCGACTGTGGAATTCCCTTCCACATGACTGCTTCCCCGACGGCTACAATCTCCAGGAGTTTAAATGTAAGATTAATAGACACCTCCTAACACAATAACTCGCTTCCATTCTTTCAAACACTCTTCCCATCCTTCCAACTACCTATCACCCCACTTCTAACATTTCCTATATCTAACCACTCTTTCTATTTACCTTCCCCTATGTAGCCCCAAGCGCAATAGTGGTAGTGGAATGCCTTGCTTGGGGTGAAACGATTAAAAAAAAGCACTTTAGAGGTGGTTCCATACTCCTCACAAGCTCTCAATCAGAGGCTTTGCTGCCGGATGCAGTTTACCGTCATACCCAGGACCACATTCATATATAGTGACAGTAAATTCTGGAGGTAACGACAGATGCCAGTAATGGTGATAGCATTTTAGTAGAGAATATGCTTGAACTGAGTGTGCGTGAGTCAGGTTTTCTTTAACAGCTGCGAGCTGATTTTATAACTATTCAACCACTATAGCTTCAGTCATTTTTATGCAAATAAACATTTCTGGCTATAAGTAAAGCATTGATTAATCGGTAAAGATTGAAAAATTTAATTAAATATTTTAACAATTTTTAGTTTACACTGGGTGTGTTACTCACTGAACATCTAAAAAGTAGGTGTTGTCTATACATAAGGATTAAAGTAAGTTATAACAAATAAGAATTTTATGTAAATTAATTGCTGATAGCCGTACTATAGAAAAACACTGAAAACAATGAAAATGTTATAGAGAGAATAACGCCACAAAGAATTGATAGGAATACTGAACAACCTCGACATATTTGGGAAAGACAGAGTAATCAAGAACCTCTACTGGGTGCAAACCGCCTGCATACGGACAGGAAACGAATTCAGCAGATATACAAAGATAGAAAGGGGTGTAAGAAAATGATGCGTCTTTTCACCAGATCTATTAAAGAGACATTTCTGAGAGCACGAGAAGTCACACCAGGATTCATCATTGGCGGCCACAATTTGAACAATATAAGATACGCAGATGACCCAGTGATGATAGCAGACACAGAAAGAAAGCTACAAGACCACCTACAGAAGGTAGCTGGAAAAAGCGAAAAAAAAAAGAAAAAAGAAAAGAACTACTGAAACTACAAGGAAATTGAATGCATGGTCATCAATAAAAAGGGGAGCCCACAAATGCCAACTACAGCCGGGGGATACTAAAATCAAGCAGGTACAGAAATTTAAATACCTGGGAAGTGTTCTGACAGAAAACAGAAAGCGTGCCATTGAGATCCGAAGGCGAATTGGTATGACTAAGGACGCATTACTGAAGATGAGTAGAATGTTGAAAGACAGTAAATTTTCGCTAGAAACTAAAAGGTGAATACTGGATTGCTATATGATGTCTGTTCTTCAATACGGCAGCAAATTCTGAACAATCTCATCAAAGATAAAGGAAAGACTTGAAGCAACCGAAATGTGGTTCTACAAAAGGATGATGAGGATACCATGGACCGAGCATGTGAGCAATGATGAGATTTGAAAGAGAGAGGAAACGAAAAGGAAACTAATACTTAACATAAGAAAAACACAGCTGAAGTTTCTGGGACATGTAATGAGGAAGGAAGGCTTGGAGAATCTGATACTCACAGGTCAGATAAAGGGAATGAGAGGCAGGGGAAAGCAACGCGTAACATAGTTGATGGGCTTCAGCAAGTGAATGGCGGAGCGGGGTGTGGGGGGGTAATAGACGAAAGTGTGCTAAGAGCCACTAGGGATAGGAAGATGTGGAAGACCATGATCGTCTACGTCCTGAAGGAACACGGCACATCGAAAAAGAAGACGTCTTTTTATGTACAATAGAAATGCATTGTTGTTCGTTTTAAATTAAAGTGCAACAATAAAGAAAACAGTCTTCTTCTATGTGCCCTGTTCCTTCAGGACGTAGGTGATCATAGCTTTCTACGTTTTCCCTATCCCTGGTGGCTCTAAGCAGGCCTTTTCCTGTTACAACATGCAACTCTCGTTCCGGTCATTCCACCTGATTAGGTCCTTCAAATATGTTATCCGTTGCTTTCCTTTGTCTCTTTTTCCTCGTATCTGGCCTGTTAGTATCAAGTTCTCCAAGCCCTCCTTCCTCATTGCATGTCCTAGGAACTTCAGCTGTCTCTTCCTGATGCTCAGTATTAATTTCCTTTTTGCTTTCACCTTTTCTTAGACCTCATCATTGCTCACATGCTCGATCCATGATATTCGCAGCATCCTTCTGTAGAACCACATTTCAATTGCTTCAAGTTTTTCCTTCATCTTTGATGATATTGTCCAGCATTCACTGCCATATTGAAGGACGGACAGCACGTAGCAATCCAGTACACATTTCTTTGTTTCTAGCGAAATTGTCCTGTTTCTTAATACTTTATTCAACTATTAGAATGCTTCCTTCGCCATGCCAATTCGCCTTCGGATCTCTTTGTCGCACTTTCCGTTTTCTGTTATAACACTTCCCAGGTATTTATATTTTTTTACCTGCTTGATTTTAGTATCCCTTGAACTGTATTTGGTATATTGGGCTGCCCTTTTTACTGAAGACCATGCATTCGGTTTTCTTGCAGTTTATTTCTAGTTCTTTCTTGTTACTTTCTTCAGCAACTTTCTGTAGGAGGTTTTGTAGTTTCCTTTCTGTATCTGCTATCAGCACTGTATCATCTGCGTATCTTAGGTTGTTTAAATTGTGGCCTTCGATTAACATTATCAGTAGTTAAAAATTAACACAATCGTTACTGAAAGAATAGAGCTATTGTATGTATATTTATAATTATTTCAAGTTTAAAGAATCTTTATTGGCAGCAAACTGCCTGCATACGTACAGGTAGCGATTTCAGCAGATTTACAAAGATAGAAAGGGGCGTCAGACAAGAATGTGTCTTCACCGGATCTGTTCAACTTGTGCAGCGAGAATATTTTGAGGACCCTAGATGCATTGCCAGGATTTGTAATCGGAGGCCACAATTTGAACAACATAAGGTATGCAGATGATACAGTGCTGATTGCGGACACAGACATCCTACAGAAGGTAGTGGAGGAGAGTGACAAAAAAGGACTACAAATAAACTGCAAGAAAACTGAATGCATGATCATCAGCAAAAAGAGCAACTCAAAATGCCAAATACAGGTGGGGGATACCAGAATCAAGCAAGTACAAAAATTTAAATACCTCGGAAGAGTTCTAACAGAAGATGGAATGTGCAACACAGAGATCCGAAGGCGAATTGGCATGGCGAAGGACGCGTTCCAGAAGTTGAGTAAAAGACTAAGACACAGGAAAATTTCACTAGAAACAAAGAACAGAGTGCTAGATTGCTATGTGATGTCAGTTCTTCAATACGGCAGTGAATGTTGGACAATATCATGGAAGATGAAGGAAAAACTTCAAGCATCTGAAATGTGGTTCTACAGAAGGATGCTGCGAATATCATGGTCCGAGCATGTGAGCAACAATGAGGTGTTGGAAAGAATGGCAACGAAAAGAAAATTAATAATGAGCATCAGGAAGAGACAACTGGAGTTCCTGGGACATGCAATGAGGAAGGAGAGCTTGGAGAACCTGATACTGACAGGCCAGAAAGAAGGAAAAAGAGATAGAGGAAGGCAGCGGATAACATATTTGAAGGGCCTGAGCAGGTGGATGACAGAACGGGGGTTGCGAGGTATAAAAGGAGAAAACGTACTAAGAGCCACCAGAGATAGGGTGACGTGAAAAGCCATGATTGCCTACGTCCTGAAAGAACAGGGCACATAGAATTGAATTCTTTTATGTATAAAATACTTCCAGGACGCAAGCGACTATGAATCTACACACCTTCATGTTTTTGCTTCTAACTTTTGACACTTTACCATCTCTCTCTGTCCCTATTCTGCCATTCATCCACACAAACAATAGATTTGTTTTCCTGGTTTCTCTTGCCTTTAGTATACCTTGAGAATGTTAAATTCTTTAGGCCCTTCTCGCCTCATGAGTGTCATAAATTTTAGCTGTCTCTATCTGAGTGTAAATATCAATTTCCTTTAGTATTTTACTGAAAACAGCATCGTTGCTAAAATATTGTATCCATTGAATTATTAGAATTCGTCGTTAGAGTCACATTCAAGTATCTTTTTCATGTATAAAGAAAATGTTAAGCATCCATTACTATACAGAAGATTAGCAGCTATATATGTGTTCAACACAGTTTCTTTCTTTCTAACAATATTTTCCTGTCTTAATGCTTTGCTTATATTCTGGCAGACATCTTTCGCTATATAAATTCACCTTTGGATATCTGTAACACATTTTCTGTTCTTTGTTACTACACTCCCTAGATAATAAATTTTTTGCGCCTGTTTAGTTTTGACATCCCAATACATTTCTGAAAAATTGGGCTGTCTCTTTTGCTGACAGCCATACTTTCTGTTTTCTTATGGTTAACCGTCTCTTCTTCTTTCTTTTCTTTATTACCTTGTTTAAGAACTCTCTCAGCCATCTTCCTAAGTGTATCATCAACACAGTGTCATCTACTTTTCTCGAATTAGACAGTCAATACTTCTTTATTTTTCTCACTTCTTCACAGAATTTCCGTTTTTTTTTTTAACTTTTCATAGTTTGGTTCACTTTGAAATATTTACACAGTTCTTAAATCGAATTACTTAAGGTAGAGGGACTGTTTCTATTAGAAGCAGCTTCGGTAAAACACAAAAGGCTCAAGTTTCTTCAATAATAAGAATTTAACTTTTTTTTATAATAATTCAAAACATGAACATTAAGGTAGTTATTTTAAGATATTGATTTGTAAACATTTTCTCCTCGAGTAAAGATCAATTTCCAATATACCGTTCATTCATTAAATCAATTTTCCGAATAGATTTTAATCAGTTTTCTTTTTATTATTATTATGATATAGACATTTTAGAACGCAATACGTTTTCACAAAACGATTTCCCACTAAAAGGCACAACAACATCATCCATTCGACAACAACAACGACTACGACACTAAATGGGATATAACGATTTCTATTTTCTTTCTCTCTAATGAATCAAACAGCACGAATATCGATTTCAAGACAAAAGAAAAATAAATAAAGAAAATGTCAAACATTTATTTATTTATTTTTTTCTTAATTATTTGTAAAGAAACTAAGTGGGTAAGCAGATCGGGTTTGGCGGGGAAAGCCATAAAATTGGAGGAAGGACAACTTTAGATAATTACTGACTGATGGCCATAATTGATCATTGACCAACTTGTAACATGAGTACAATGGATAAATAAAAGGAAAGGAACTATACAAACAAACAGTAAGAGGGAGTACGATAGATGTGTGAAATGAGAAAGTGAGGAAAGAAGACAGATGAGAAGAAGAGTGAGAGAGTGAGAGAATGATAAATTTATTATTTATTAAGCATAGCTTAGGTTTGGAGCTAGGCCATAAGTATTTAACACCAAATGAGGATCGAACTAAGAAGTAATTGACAACCGGACTAAATAATACGACAGAACGAGAGCAAAAGAGCGGTACACGAAGAATGAAACAGGAAAAAAAAAGAGGGAGATGTGTGTTGTAGCGTTGGGGAGATGGTTAATTTTTCTTTAATTCGGCCTTGTGTCAGACTTATACTAACTCCCCACAGCTTACAGGTTTTATGCAGAATTATCATCAGAAGATTGGTTTTCGGCAGGTTGGAATATGTGAAATTGTGAAATAATAAAATATACATTTTTCATGCGAAAATAGAAATTTATTAATAGGAAAAATAACACAAGTTGTAGAAGTTAATGTACAATTAGAAACATTATTAAGAAGTTAAGGGTAGAGTTCGTACAAAATGTTCTAAGGGTAGAGTTCGTACAAAATGTTCTAGTAGTAATTGTTGAAAGAGATAAGAAAATAAAGAGGATAATGTCCGAGTCGCTTGAAATTGAAAGTTACATTTTAGATGTTTGTCTCGCGGCTCCCAATGACACTCTGACTGACTGACGTTGATGAAGTCCTTTTATTGTAATCAAGATTTTTTGTACTTACACGCGAAGTTTTTTTGATCTTGTAAGTCGCTCCCATTGGTCAAAAAGCATTTTAACACCTACTTGCGAAATCTGGGTTCGACTATTTCTTTAAACACATGATCAATCCTTTTTTCTATTTGGGAAAACCAGGATTTCACACGTCATTTGTAAAAGTGAAGAAGAGAGTTGATTTTAATTAATTTCTTATCCGCTACAGTATAACTATAAAACTGCAATGTGATGCATAATTTTTCAGAGCTACTATAGCGTAAGGTCTGCCTCAATACATTGTCTACCCAAGTGCAACGCGGAGATCTACCGCGTCTCCCTCCTCAGGAACCCACACTCAGGCAATTGAGCTATCGTGTTTGGTTGCTAAAACGATGATTCTCGAGGTGTTGGTAGTCAGCTGTTCCAGTCACATCTTAATCATTTTTGCTGGAAGATGACGAGAAAAAAAATCTCAAAGATCTATTCTTGCTATTCCTAGAAGATATACAAAGTGTTTATCGCAAAAATAAATATATGCGTTGTATTTGATAGCGTGTTTATTTTTACCTATCTTTAATAAAATTCGTATATAGACATATAAATTTTAATAAAAGGTTTAAATAAATATGTATAGACATACAATACTATGTATGTGTATAAATTATGTATATTATAGATATATAAATATTAATAAAATGTGTAAATAAATATGTATGCGCATACAATATTATATTCGAAGCTGCGGTAGACTTCACGCTATAGTCGAAACTTAAGGCAAATCTCACTCTATAGTAGCACCCTATTTTCCCGTGCCAATTCCCTTTCTTTCTTTCTTTCTTTCTTTTTCACTTTCTTTCTTTTTTCTTTCTTATTCACTTTCTTTCTTTCTTTCTTTCTTTCTTTCTTTCTTTGCTAAGTAAGCGGGCTCGACTCCACATTAGGCTTACATCCATATCACGTTTGTACACCATTTCCTGTACGATTACCGAAATTAAGCAACTTTTAGTCTGGTCAGTACCTAGATGGGTGACCGCTTAAGAATACTCTAATGGACATTGAGTCGGAAAATGTTAATCCGAAAGTTTCAATTCTTGTTGCGATCGTTATATTCACTTACACGAAAATGGAGATTATATCAGTCAGTTAAATGACATACGTGATACACGCTTGGGTGATCATGTCTTTCAAGACTGATAGAGCAGAAGTTTTTCCCGCAGTAGGTTGCTATTACTTTCTGTGGTATACTGATTGTCAATCAAGACTATAGAACCCAATCTGTCCTGCTATTTAATCCATATCTGGAGAGAGAAGCGACAGATTAATATCTTTCTCAGGGGCATTTGTTTGTAAGAGAATGCAACAAATTCAACTGGAATTAAGACTCGGTTCTCCGATTTCTCGTTCCGAGCCGATATCCATTGTACCACAACGCACTTAAAAAACAATGATATAAACTAAAAATCACGTAGATATTTTAGAATGGCTCGCTGCTACAAGTTCTGCCAATTGACTGCTCTTGTTGTGTACTGGATATCAGGATATTTTCAGGGTCAACATGAGAGAATGCTGCCTTTTAATTGATTCACTGCATCACAACCGACATACACAGCTGAGAGCCCGGTTTCTAATGGAAATTTATGTGCTCACTCAATAATAATATCGAAAGACTGAACATGATTAAATGGAGAGAAGATGAGGGCAAGCACTTAAGTTTGTGTGGATCCTACAAGCAGGAGTATGACACGTGACTGATCCTGGGTAGGGCCGTAAACTGCATCCGACAGCAAGGCCTCTGATGAGGAGCGTGGAACCACCTCTTAATTGCTGTTGTTCCCAGGTTCGCCCTGACCCAGGGTGGTAGCACCTGTTAGGGTCTCAGCTATGAGTAAATAGTTAACTCCCAAACCGGGGTCAAAATGCTATGAAAGTATTTACTAAAAAAACTTTTTTGAATGAAAAATATTACCAACAAAACTTTTTTGAATAAAAAATATTACTAACAAAATTTTTTTGAATGAAAAATGTTACCAACACCTGTGATTTAAAATAAAAATACGTTTCTGGCCTTAAATGACCCTTTAGATGTTGATAGGCCGTTAAACAGGAAACAAACAAATATGACACGTGAAAAAATTATTATCACAACCTAAAAAATTGGAAGAAATGAAAAAAGTTAGAAAACTCTAAATAAAGGAGCCCAAAAGTGAATAAATTAACATGCATTTGATGAAACAAATAAATTTGCTGCTTATTTGCTAATTAACTGGTGGCACAAAAAATCAAACTTAAAAATATAAATTGACACATTAGCGGTTTCCAACAGTTGTATTAAAACTCTATTGTGACAATGGTATACAACAGACAGTCCCAAATACTCTTGGAAAAGATATAAATCCAATTCTTCTACCCACCAGCAATGGGTTAATTAGTAATACTTGTATCACTAAAACCAATGTTATCTATATAAAAGAAATTAAAATAAAAAAAGATTCCAAATTAATCGTTTTTTCAGTTTCATTGAAGTTGTTCGATTGATGCCCGGAATTCAGCTAAAGCTTATCACTTAAACAAAGCAAAATAGGCTCTTTAATACATCAACACCATTTTTTCTTTTGGAATTAACTCTATTATTATTTGCTAACCTCTGAACTTTCCTTTTTTTCTGAGTTCCAAACCACAAAACACGCCTTGACTGCCGAAGCTTAGTAGAACAAATTTTAGTTGAAACATTTCGAAATTCCGTGGTGAATAATCAAATCCGACTATAAAGCGTTAACATAATGATAATGCATTTGATTTATTACCCTGGAAACGACCTTCACAGCTTGCATTAATAAAACAACATAGTTAATGCACAATAAGAATTTTGGATTATTACTAACTTAATATAAAGGTTTATAGCAAGGACGTGACTGAAAATAGCAGAACTGTTACTAATTTTTGTGTGTCGTGAGCTCCAAATGTATTCTTCCCTTTTCTAGGTACAAGTCATTATTTTTATATTTTTATATTCTAGCAGAAAGATTTATACGCATGGATTGATCAACTTTTCCGTGGATAAATTATATTCCCTATATGTATTCACATGCTAAAAATACTATGGAAATTTTGCCAAATACTTCGTAAATCTGTTTTCGTATATATTAAATTGATACTATTTCTGCTGTGAGCATTCAGTGGTGATTGAACTCCTTCAAGTAATAATAGTCGACTCTGATATTTTGTCTAATTAAACAGTACCCTGCAGTGAATAAAACTTTTGTTCTTTTTTTTTCAGTAATGTCCGTGATATCCTTACAGACATAAACAGCTAATGATTAAATAAAATAGTGCAATTTTTTACAAAAAAACAAAACTAGAGAAAAAAAATTCGATCAAATTTTTTGTCTGGATTTCCAAGATTACATATTGTAAATATTCAATAATTAAAAAAAAACAAAACGAATAGACTAGGAAATACATTTTTATAAACATATTCCAGGTAATCTACAATCTCGCATTTTTGTCGGATTAGTCAAGCGTATCTTTTCTTCACAAAAACTGACTTCTCGAGCTTTTCCTTCAAGTTGCTCTACGGTCATGTGCGTTGTGGTGTAGTGGATATCGACTCGGAACGACAAGCCGAGTTCGAATTCCAGTTGAATCCTTTGCATTTACTTACGCACAAATACTCTTTGGAAAGGTATGAATCTGTCTCTTCCCTCCAGTTATGTGTCAAATAATAGAACAGATTGGGTTGCCTTGGCTGGCAACCCGTCTACCGCAGAAAGCAATGGCAACCTACTGCGAGATAATCTTCCGCCCATAGCGTGCATCACGTATGGCACTTAACTGACTGACTGAATATATTATTAAGTTTTCTCTCTTTCTATATTTACTATCTATTACATGTTTCTTTCAACTGGAATTCGAACTCGGCTCCCCGATTTGTTGTTCCGAGTCGATACCCACTGCACCACAACGATCATCCGCAGTAATTATAATCTAAACTTATTTATAAATGGAACTTTGTGCGTGTGTTTGTGTGTGTGTCTGTGTGTGTCTGTTACCTATAGATTCCGAAATAGCTGAACCGATTTTCTTGAAAATTTACACAGTTGTACTATAAGCATCTACGAGTGTTCTTATCTAGGTTTTGTGTCGAGATACCCCCCGATAAATATCGAAAATCGATAATGGAAAAAATCGGGTTATAGAAGGAGTGGTCCAATTTTAATCAAACTTGATACACTCATAGACAAACACATAAGAAACGATATTCAGAAGTTTCAATGTTGCAGTTCTTACAATAGTGCAGAAAATTGATAATATTTATATAAAAGGCGAGATGCTTGTGGGTGTGTGTCTGTTTATTTGTCTGTATGTCCTTTATACAAATCCACAATTTTTATCCGATTCTCACCAAACTTCAAATCCACAATTTTTATCCGATTCTCACCAAACTTCACACAAATATTTTTTAGGCTGAGTCTGAGCTCCAGGACCATGGGTTAATTTTAAAGCTTTCATTACACCCAAGCAACGCCGGGCTATACTGCTAGTATATTAATAAAAACATCCGTAATTAAGAAAAACAAATGGACAGGTTATCAACTATTAATTTTATAAGCAGGTTCTATTAAGCCATATATATTACTTGCTTTGGGATTTAACCTGAATCTATCACCACAAGGTTTCTCTGAAACTTTGTAAATTCAAACGAATCACTTAGTTCTGATTTAGCCTCTGTACACAAAGAGAACAACAATTTATAAGATGGCGGATCTCAGACTGATTGATTCGTTTTCTATGTTTTATATTTTCAGATTGTAAGATTTTTTGAGATAATACTTTAGTGATACAAGTCTTATAAAATGAAAGTTGGTTAGCGAAACGATCCTCGAAAGAATGTAAAGTTGTTAACAGATAGTAAATTAGTCTAAACAGGTGATCGGTCCTCATATCAAAAAAGGCGCGGTGCGTAGGGAAATTCATTCAGAGGCAGCCTTCTCTCATTTTGACCCTGAAAATATCCTGATATCCAGTACACAGAGCAGTTAACTGGCAGAACTTGTAGCAGCAAGCCATTTTAAAATATCTATATGATTTTTAGTTTATATTATTGTTTTTATGTGCGCTCTGGTGCAATGGAAACGAGAAATCGGAGAGCCGAGTTCGAATTCCAGTTGAATGTGTTGCATTCACTTAAGCGCAAATACTCCTGAGAAAGGTATTAATCCGTCGTTTCTTCCACCATCTATGGGTTGAATAGCAGGACAGATGGGGTTCTATAGCCATGGTTGGCAACCAGTCTACCGCAGAAAGTAATGGCAACCTACTACGGAAAAATCGTCGAAAGAGACATGATCTACCGTATAGGACAACTGATTGACTTATAAGGATATATATATATATATATTTCTAAAATAAATCCCGGCCAACAGTAGCCGACCACAACTAAAATTTTCATGCGTTTATTGAGAGGGAGACTAACATACAATACTAATGCTGAAAACTTCATTCGATGTCGTCATGGCCAACATGAATAAAAGGGCACTTTATTAACGAATGTAATCGTTTTAGAAGTTACACCGAGCTGATGGCGGTTATATTGAATATACATTTTTGTTTTGCAAATATGTAAGAAAATGTGCAGTAAATTCTGTAAAAGTGTATTATTTTCTCTGCAATATAATATGACGACCTCAAATTCAAATTCATTCTCAATTCCTGATACGGACGCTATCTTAATGTACGCATTTTATTCGTTGCAATAGTAATTGCAGCTTATTGGTATGATAGCTATATCTATTCTCATAAACTGATCTATAATAAAATAAAAAAAAGTTTAATTTTCAAACGATAACAGGAATATCGCTTTATTCTAAATATAGATGTGTGTAAAGCGTATTTGCTGCGAAAACAACCAGCATTCGTTAACCTTAAGTTCGTATAGCAGTGAAAGGTATTGATGTAATGAATATGCATGCACCTTGGTTCACCCTCACAGTAATATGATTGGCTGGAGTCAGCCATAAATACAGATTAAGACTGGGACGCCTAGGACTACGCCTATTGGAACGCCTATTGATTACGCCTATTGCATAAGCCTACCCGTAAGCATACTGTATACGACTACGACGAGTACCAGTCCATTACGGCTACTTATTAGATTGTCCTACCCGGTTACATTAGCCAAAACCTCTTAGATACTTCGAATAATATATATATATATATACCTTTCTGCGACCTATATAGGTATGTAACAATTTCAGTTCACGAAGGAAACACTCATTAAACTTACTTTTTGTAGCACATAGCCACTTGCGTTTTTACACAGTGAGGATTGATCTCACTACACTTTCATTGCCCAGTAGAGTAGCTTACTAAGCACCCTTCCCCGGCGAGACATTGCATTATCAGTTGAAACTTGTTTTGATTGATTTTTGTTCAATAAAATCTCATGTAAAGAAAGCAAGAGAAAAGTTTTGAAACCTCCCATTCAAACCGAAGAGTTAAATAGTCCACGAAAAATAAATACCAAGTGAAAGAAAAAAAAAAAGAAAAGATTTTCACAAATACGAAGTCAGATGAAAATAGATAAAAACAAATAAGAAAATCGAGGCAAATAAATAAAATCCAAAAAATGAAAATATTGCAAAGATAATTTAAGGTGTCATAGTTTAAGATTTCAAAAATAACACCGAACAGATGAAAAAAAAAAACTGTTTAAAAATAAAATTTAGGAAAATATTCAACATCTAACTTACTTTCACCTCAATACAACAAATAGAAAAAAGAACAAAAAACAATTATTATTATTATTATTATTATTATTATTATTATTATTATTATTAATAATAATAATAATAATAATAATAATAATAATAATAATAATAATAAAGTATTAGAAACAAGACTAGATCCAACTCACTTTTCGCTTACAAATCTGTAATGGTCGAAGGGAATAAATTGTAAATTTTGAATAGTGGAAGTCAGTTCCCTTTGCGGAAGAACTTAAAAGAAACGTAATTTCCTTCTGATTGAACTTCAAAGAGAAGTATTTTCTTTGACTGAAAATATTACTAAAACCATATAATGATGAAAGAGAGTGAGAAGAAAGTAACGTGAAACGTTTGAGAATTAAAAAGAAACTTAAAACAAGTCAAAACATCGTTCAATCCCAATCTTTTAATTCCTGTCGTTCAGTCATCTTCACCACGAACTGTCTGTCGGTCAATGAAGCGATAATGAAATCGCATCTCTCTGTACGTCTGTAAGCATATACACGCACCCAGATGGATCAATACGTTTATCGCATAGATGACTGATCTAATTTTAATTTGAAAGTTTAATGTTTGAACCTTTTGAGCAATAATTAGAACTAAATTTTGCTTGTACTATCAATATATCTGTTGTGTCGAACGCATATTTATTTATTTCATCATTAGGCTACAAAGTTACTGATTTATTGGCGGGGTTTGTCCTTACTTTGCATTCACATAGTCTATTAGTATAACCGTCATGAGACAACAAAGACATTTTCCACCCATTAAACATTCCATTATGCATTGATTAGTCTAATCACAGACTAGTTTGTCCATGCTTCTATTTTAGCAATATATATATATATATATATATATATATATATATATATATATATATATATATTTCTAATTTCACGCATGTGCGTTATTTGTTTTTATTTTATCAACTGCCCAGAATACTGGAGTCAGTTGGGCACCGTCTATGAGAAAGAAAGTACCATGACACATTTACTCGGCCATAAATTTGGAAGCGGCATGCTGTACTGCTTGGCATTCGTGCCGGAAGGTCTAATACGAACAATTCGGAGTTAGTGGGTGCCAATCTAAGGAAACTGCAGAGAATTCGAAAAGACTTAAATGAGTCTAATGGTGATTACAAATGTATCCCAGAAAACTAAACTCTGATAGTTCTGACAAGAAAATAATTTTCGAATTTGTTGGTGAGGGCCTCAGACTTAGCCCAGAAGCCAAAATTAAGTGCATTGAGGAGCTAGTGCTCCCTTGGGTCAAGAGGGTTGCTACTGGAAAACCCTATGTCTAGCAACAGGACTATACACCATGACACACAAGCAGGAGAACCCAAACATGGCTGTAAGACAATTTCTGCGAACCACATTACACATTACATATAACCACCTACGTACCCAAAGACGTAGTGGAACGAAGAGACCAAGGAAACAATACGACTTGATCCCAGGCCACCAAAGATCATATTCTATACCACGAAAACCATACAGCTAATCATTCTTGACTTTAGAGCAAAACTAAAAAAAGTAATTAATTAATCAAAATGGTCCCAAAATTTAATATATATATATACGTGACTCTTCAGAAATGAACTGAGTTCTTTCGGTGACTGGCGTGTGTATACACTGCTTATATACAACACGTTAAAATTTCCCTTCTCTGATACCATGCGTCGATGGCTTAGGGAGTAGCGACTCTGACGGACACCAAATCGGTCGAGTTTCGATCCCGGCCAGAAGCAAGTGGATGTGTCTAGCCACACTGATGAGCTGTGATACTGCGCAACAGGCTTGTATGTGGATGACTTCTATATATATATAAACATGCGGTGTAGATATAGAAGAGAAGAAGCCTAAAGGAGTAATCCTGTACATAAATTGGTATAACTCTCTAAAAGAGCTCTAAATATATATGTATATAAATACATATCAGAAAAACTTAAGGCATGGTAAATCGGAAGTTTAGGCCTATTTCAGGCGAACCATCATCAGCTTCCGTCTTTATTGTACAGAAGATTTTACACGATTCACCTGAAATAGGCCTAAACTTCCGATTTACCATGAAATAACGTGTCTGCCTTAATTTCTTTCTTATACACACAAACACACACATATATATATATATTATCTTCATAATTTTGTGGTGTATATTGATCAATCACTATTAATAGTTACATGCATTAGTGCGCAATGGATAGTTAGCAACTCGGTTAGTGTTTTTCGTGAAATTAAGATTTTTCGCCCTTTTGGCTCAAGATGATACTATAAGTGCAGTCAATGCAAATTAAACGAACCGAATGTAAAAATGCCCATGCACCCCTAACCGAAGAATCAGCGTTACTTGGCCAAGGAAGAAATTCCCAAACTAAAAAAAGAAAATATCAAAAGAGTTCTTAGAAAATGCTCGATGGATTTGGTAACAACAGGACGTCAGAAAATGCGCATAACTCAGTAGTGCTCGTCAATACTGTAGCTTCAAAATCAGAGTATATCATTTAACAACTGTACAAAAGTTTGGCATGATGTAGTGATGGATAGTGGCCCAGATCGAGGAATCAAAGAGCCGAGTTCGAATTCCAGTTCATTGCTTTTATTTACGTGCTAAAAATCTTGGGAAAGGTTATGAATACACCCCATTTCAGCCCAGATAGGGTTGAATAGCTTTGATTGGCAACCAGTCTAGGAGAAGGGAAAATCTGAATTCAGACCACCTAGAACTTCATCGATCTGATCACTTTAACTTCTAAGAGGAGGGATGGAGTAAAAATCTCCAGTGTAAAAGTGGCATTTTTTTTTACAATATTCTGTCATGAATGGCACCATGAAACAAATTTGAAAAAAATGTTTGCTAAAATATCAGACTAAAAAGAAAAATACTGACTCATAAATATAACTGTAACGATAAAACAAATACGGGAAATTAAACAAAACAAGCTCTCCGCGACAGACATGTATACACATCAGTGTATCGTTGAAGATCACGTTCATTGGCAAGGTGAAGCTTCCTGTAGACGAGCGCTTGCAAAGAATAATTCTTTCGCCTGATCTTTACCCAAAAAATAAAATCATGAGACAAAATTGTAGCAGTTTAAAAATGTTATTCAGTAGGAGCTTTCTTGTAAGGCTGGTTGTAAGCGAGCGAGGAAAAGTCAGCCGAGGTGAAAGGGCGAACGGTCTAACTGGCGGGTGCCTTCCTTTCGCGTTTACGCTACTAGGGTCCACTGTTTTAGAGGGTACAAACCCAATTTTTCTTTTCAGATTTCGTCTAAAACAGTTGTTAATCAAGATCCCATGGTCTATTCACCTGGCTTTCGTTCGCTTCACTCAGCCGTCCTTTCTTTCAGGGTCGCTTGACATGATTCTTAGAAATTTTGTCAAGGTGATAATTGCCAAAAAGATTTCTGTAACATCCTGTAGATGGATCTTAAAAGCTATCTGCTCCTAACGAATATCGCTATATCCGCCTCCTTCTTAAAAAAATAATGTAATTTAGTTACTAAATAATTATGTGTAATTTATATAATATATGTAATTTGTGCACGTAACATGTTGATTTATAAAATGGCATATTTGTTCTGATTATTTGATGTATAAATTGCATATTTTTTTATTTCCGATATGTCATTTTGGTAATAAATATTAGTTTTTTAAGTTAATTTTAGTCAGGATTTATATTTAGGCATTTTTATCAACTACATTTAAGCCTGAAATTATGCGTTTTATTGAATTTAGTGATTTGTTTGTGTTTAACAACAAATGTAAATTTTTAAAATCATTTCATCTCACTAGCGCGAAGTGAATTACAGTGAGAGAAAACTTGGATACAGCGGGTATTGAAGAAAGGATAAAAGATGAACGGGGTTTAAGAAGATAGAAGATGGCAACTGACGTTCCATTTAAATTTCTGGAGATTAGCTACTATCAGAGAAGCAAGTAAACGGAAGGGAGTTTCACAGGCGGGAAGTGCGAGAAAAGAAACTTTGCTAATAGATGTGGCGATTACATTTAACTATTTTTAAAATAAAAGAATTCTTAAATTCATCTGGTTAGGGCACCAGGGAAAAGTTCGCCGGAGAAAATAGTTGTAGAAAAGATAGAGGGAAGCCACATCACGCCGATGAGAAAGTGACTGAAGTCGAAATGCCAGGTCAGGACTAATTATATTGCGTATCATTCTTTTGAACCTCGATGTGACTAGTAGGAGTTCCCTACCTGATATGGCAACGTTATTCTATGCTCGGACAAATGGTAGATTTATAAATCTGCAGATCGGTTCTGACAAGAAAAAACTTTTTGGCATGACAAAGGACCCGACCCTCCTAGAAGGAAATGAAACTATAGATTCGATGTAGTCGTTGTTTCACCTCAGGTCGGTTATAAAAAAATCAGCTCTTTATGCAAAAGGAAACGATAAGAACAATATAATCAACGGAGTTCACGAATGGATGCAAATTGTCATGCAACTGCGTAATGTTATCCGTCATTGATATGCTAAATGGACCATCGAACTCAACTCATTCCACGTGAACGCACCCAACAGCATCACGGAAACACTAACAGAGTTCACTCTTGACAACTGGGTTCACGGCTTCATTTAGTCTGATACCGACACGAATCTTTCCATCATCATAAATGGAACTGATGCATCGGACATATTGTTATTCCGCCAGATTCCAATCAGCGACATTACGACAACAGGGGAGGCGCTATGTCCAGTCTCATTGTATTAACAAAGCCACTCATGCGAATCTTTGCAGATTCCATGGAATTAAAAAAGGAATAATTTTATCCAGCATTGCTTGTCTGTCATTATAGATAATTATAGCCAGATTCCCATTGTAATGAATGTTAAGGACTGGTGGTAAACCACTGCGATGTTTACTGTGGTTGGTCAAGTTTCTCACCATGTAATTTTGGTAAACGCATGGTATCGTAGCTCGAGGTTTGTCAAATATATGCAAACTTTCTGAAAAGAAATATTCCATCCATCATGCAATTGATATTGTGGTGTGTAGATAGATATTAGTAAAGCATATCAAAATATACCATTTTCTTTTTACTAGTAAAGTAACAGAGTAAGTTTCTCTCTGTCTCTCTCTCTCTTTCTCTCAACACATACATCCTTTTTCTCTTTCTGTTCTTCTGTATTTCATGTAATCTAGAAACAACCCGAACATAGCTAAGTTGGTCAACTGACGTCATGCGAAGTTCAACCAATGATTAATATGCCCGCCAAAATCCAATCAGAAACGCGTAGGCTTTAAGTAAATAAGAAAAGAACAGAAAACACGTGTATGGCGCTTAATCCATTGTCCGCCAACAGCGCGTGTGAGTTCATGTCAGCTGTCGGAGATTTAATCAAGACACCTGACAGCCAAAAGAAGACTACCTCTGCGCAAACAAGAGACGTGGTTAAATAATCTCCATGAAAAGAATATGCAGAAAACCAAAGAATGAATTCAGGAGTACAATCCACCCAATCAAATACCCAGAACATAATATAATCTAGCACAAACAAAAACCTGATACTACATTCCACTTGACACACGCAAATAGGAACAAATATGTTGTATTTACATGAATATAAATATACAGGGAAGAAAAATCTTTATAAACCGAACACAGCATTGCATATATTCTTCCCAACGGAGAATTTGTAATCGATCCCGACCTTGGCAGCTCAGATACAGTCACTTTCTCACCGGCGTAATTTGGTTTCCCTGTGTCTCTTCTACAAATACTTTCACGGCTTCTGCTCCGATGAACTTAGCTCATTGGTGCCCCTATGTATGAATTTACTCGAGCCACAAGATTAGAAACTAGGCCCCACCCTTTTACTGTGAAACCAATAAATTGTAAATTCTACTCCTCAACTTCTTTTCTCGCACTTCCCACCCATTTACTTGCTTCCCTGACAGCTACAATCTTTAAGAATTTAAATGTAAAGTCAATAGTCATTTCCTTTCTCACTGAACTGCATCCTCCCACATGTTCTTTTCTTCTTGTAGAAAAGGCAGAGGGAAGCCACATTACACCACTTGCATCAGTATTATAATCGTTCTCTTAACCCACTCCCTGACAACTATTATAACCTGTCACTCTTTCTCATAACTTTCCTCCTATGTAACCCCCTGCAAAACCAGTGGCAGTAAAATGCTTTGGTTGGGGCGATATGATTAAAAAGAATATATATATAATAAAGGATATTCACATGAATATCATATTGTTTTATAGAATAAACATATCAAAGACATAATATTCAAAAAGGTGAGAAATGATAATTGAAAGAGAGAGTGTGTGTGTGTGTGAGAGAGAGAGCGAGAGAGAGAAAGAAAGAGAGAGAGAGAAAGATATAGTAGGCTTTAAAAATGTTACAATATATCAACCCTTGTTGGATTATATAATATCGAATTTATTTTTATTATAATTGGTACATTTAGGTAAAATAGATCGGGTTTATTCTTGAGTCTGTTTATAAACATTCATCAGGTTTTTATTTGAATCTATAGGTAAACCGTAGATTGATATCCAAGCATCCACCCGGAAGATGACCGCTTATCGAGAAATGCTAGACAGTGTAGGCTTGGCCCTGTTGACACACACACACACACACACACACACACACACACACACACACACACACAGATAGATAGAGAGAGATGCGAAAACAAAAACAGAAGAAAAGGATGAAGAAAGATGTGATAAAATGATATTAAGGAATAACAAAAAGATGAAAGAAAGAAACCCTTTTCAGGTTATTTAAAGGCATAAAATATTTTTCGATTGTAAGACATTTTGGGGGAGATAATGATGGCTTAGGGATACAAGTTTTACTGATTAACCTATAGCTGTGGGGAGAAGAGGTGCATTTATACCTTTCCCAAGGTTATATGTGCGAGAGTGGATATAACGAACCCAACGGGAAGTGGAACTCGGTTCTCCGATTAACAATTTTGAGTCGTTATCCACTACACCACACGTACATCCGAGCTTACAGGTATTCTCAAGCGGGAATCTATCTAAATACTGACAAGGTTGGATGTTGCTTAACTTCTGCGGTTGACAGGAACAAAAAGAACATATGAAAAAACATATAAAATAATTATAATAAAAACAAGATTTAATCTCCATTGCTTTCTGCGGTAGACTGGTTGCCAGCCAAGGCTATAGAACCCAATCTGTCCTATTATTTAACCCATAACTGGAGGGAAGCGACAAATTATACATTTTTCCGTGCGTAAATGAATGCAAGGAATTTAACTGGAATTCGAACCCGGCTCCCTGATTTGTCTCTCCGAGTCGATATCCACTGCACCACAACGCACTTTCCACATTATGGATCCCAAAATTTAAAATTTTCTCTTCCTGAAATTGAATGTAATACTGATCAACATAGTGTTGCTAGTGAATGGTAGTGCAATGCATTTTATCTAATTTTTGGGTACTGGATTCTAATTTGGCATCACTTTTTACGTCACGTTTTTGAAATATAAAACCTGCTTTTTGGCAGGATATGTAGATTGTACCCATATTTAAAAAAAGTTGTAAACAACACGTTACAAGTGTAAATGTAATGCACACAAGCATATAAGAATTAAGTTTGATGATATGAAAATATCTACGAAAAGTTCATTTATTCCAACAGCAACTCTAGGGTACAGATTTCCCTCTCTTTGCCGATCTTTGATTTACAACTACGGGAACATCTCTAATGAACGTACAACAATAATCTGCCATCATCCAAAAGTCCATTGCTCCATCATTTTAATGTCTCGATGAAAGTATTCACTCACATCACCCAGGTTCTTTGAAAACTTGTCCAAGTGACTGTGTAAATAACATATCTTGATGTCATTATACATTCAAATACTTGCAAACTCAATAATAATTCCTTATAAGATTTTGGTAGTTTTAAGCTTTCCTGTTTCCAAACCAAATTATAAACTACATCAGAAAATTCATTTGAAGCTATAGCTTCTTTAACATTCATTGTTGCCACAAAGTGTGGATCCCTGAGACGTGTTCTTTTTTGAGGTTCATCAAATACTCTTATATATTTTCTTATTATAATTTTTTAACAAGTTACACTAGTAAATCTTATGCACATAAATATGTGAGAATTTAGTATGAGAAGAAAATATGTACAAAATGTTAATTTAATTCAGCAGCTACTCTTTGGCATGAATTTCCTCCTCTTTGATGGCCTTTGATGTACGGCTCTGTGAATATCTCTCATCAAGGGCCAGCAATAATCTGCTATCATGCATGAGTCCCGTCTACCTCGGTAACGTTTTTCCATTATTTTAATGTCTTGATGAAAGCGTTCACCTTGCTCTTCACTCACATCACCCAGGTTTTTTTAAAACTCAGATTATTTCCTCGTTAGAATCAGAGAGAAATGTCTAAATCACTTCCTGGTCAGGATCAAATACGAAGTTTTGAAAATGATGGAAACGAAAAGGAAATTAATATTGAGCATCAGAAAGAGACAACTAAAGTTCCTGGGACATGCAATGAGGAAGAAGGGCTTGGAGAACCTGATACTAACAGGCCAGATAGAGGGGGAAAAGAGACAGAGGAAAGCAGCGGATAACATTTAAAGGGCCTGATTAGGTTGATGAAGGAACGGGGGCTAAGAGACGTTACAAGAGAAAGCGTGCTAAGAGCCACCAGGGATAGAGAGACGTGGAAGGCCATGATCGCCTACGTCCTGAAGGGACAAAGTACATAAAAGAAGAAGAAGAAGAAGAATACCTAATTTACTTCGTGGATAAAACCAGGAAGGAATGTCTATACACAAAAAGAAAAGGAAAAAAAAGCTGTTAAAGAGTGCTCTTCATTGTTTTATAGCCTACAAAATAATTGCACAAATGAATTCTATATATAATACATACGTACCAAATTTATAGAATTTATAGGATGTGCGTTGTAGTGCAGTGGATATCGGCACGGAATGAGGAATCGGAGAGCCGAGTTCGAATTCCAGTTGAACTCGTTGCATTCACTTACGCGCAAATACCCTTGGGAAAAGTATGAATAAATCGCTTCTCCCTCTAGCTATGGATTAAATAACAGAACAGATTGGATTCTATAGCCTCTACAACCACTCTACAGCAGAAGGTAATGGTAACTGACTGCGGGAACATCTGCCCAGTCAGTCATGTCTCTTTCGATTCAAGATCACCCAAACATGTATCACATATGACACTTAACTGACTGATTGAATATAATAGTTTGGAAACATAATTAAACTTTTACTGCGCATAAAGTGAGGGATCAGTTTTACATTGTTATGAAAAAATTAAACTGATCTCCCACTAATTACTACTTAATAATATAATACATCTCTTTCTCTTCTAGCTATGAGTCAAATAATAGGACAGATTGGGTTCTATAGCCTTGGCTGGCAACCAGTCTACCGCAGAAGGTAATGGCAACCGACTGCGGGAAAATTTTCTGCACAGTCAGTCATGTCTCTTTCGATTCATGATCACCCAAACATGTAACACATATGGCATGAAACTGACTGATATAATATATTTCAAAATTTGGTATATACTTTACTATCTGTACAGTATCAGCTGATTTTTCTATGTGAATAAGTTGCTTGTTTTTATTCTTTCATTGAAGCTTGTTATTGTAATTTACAGCTAATCAGAAATAAACAAATGAGACATCATACAATGTAACTTATTTCAAGAGATATATTTAACCTATTAAAAACCTTTCACCCTACATGTGTGTTTTGGAGTCGTTTTCGCACTGAAGGTTATAATCGTGCTATGTCGGTTGCTAATCGACATTAACGCATCCAAAATGTTAAGGAACTTGGTAATATTCCACTGAAAAATGACTCCTTAATATTTGGCTAACTGCCGACTAATATCAACTGCCTAGTAGTTCTACTGAACTCCAACAGAACTCTAAAGAACTCCTATGAACTTCCCCAAGAACTCCCAAGAACCTCTCCCGTTAACTTCCTGTTAACTCTTATTAATATAAGAGAGTCCATTATCTGAGGAATAGGTGTGTTTCCTCATAACAATATGACAATGTACAACTAAAAAGTCTTTAAACTGTACTGAAAATGATTATTTTTTTTCAAAATGCATGAAAATGTTGGATAATAATATGACAAAAATGTTATATGATAAAGTAAATCTGAGACCAGATTTGTATCCCCCCCCCACGGCCAAATCTGTCGTAATCCGCTGCCAGATGAAAAAGAAATTGGGCTGATGACAAGTCTAAATTTACATTTTGTTTTCATTCTCTTCAAAAACCTTATCATTGCTCACATGTTTGGTCTATGGAACTCTCAGCATCCTTTTGCAGAACCATAATTTTGTTGATAATTCTCTCTTCTTCATCTTTGAGAAGATAGTCCAGCATTCACTGCCATAAAGGAGGACAAATATCACGTAACAGTTCATTACTCTTTTTCTTATTTCTAACGAAATTTTCTTGCTTCTTAAAACACTGCTTAGCTTTTGGAATGAGTTTTTGGCCATCCTAATACGTCTTTAGATCGAAATTGTCCTCTTTCTTAATACTTTACTCAACTTCTGGAATGCTTCCTTCGCCATGACAATTCGCCTTCGGATCTCTTTGTGTCTCACTTCCTGTCGTCTGTGAGAATGCTTCCCAGGTATCTGAATTCCTGTACCTGCTTGATTTTAGTATCCCAGACCTGTGATTAGTATTTTGGGCTCTACTTTTTGCTGATGATCATGCATTCAGTCTTCTTGTAGTTTATGTTTAGTCATTTCTTCTCGCTTTCCTTCGCTAACTTCTGTCGGATATATTTTAGTTGCTTTACTGTGTTTGCTATCAATACTGTCATCTGCATGTCTTATGTTGTTAAAATTGTGGCGACTAATAATGAATCCCGGCAGAATGTCTAGTCCTCTCAGAATTGCTTCGCTGTATAGATTGAATAAATTCGGTAAAAAGACACATTTTTGTCTTACATACCTTTTTATTTTCCTGACACCCCCTATAACCTGTCACTCTTCTCATAACTTTCCTTCTATGTAAGAGAAAGGACGAAAATATTAATGAGAGTGAAGTAGACGGAGAAAGGAGCATGTGAGAGAGGATGCAGGTTAGCGAGATAGGAGATGACTATTGACCTTAAATTTAAATTCTTAGAGATTGTAACTGTCAGGAAAGCAACTATATGGAAGGGAATGCCACAGGTGAGAAGTGCGAGAAAAGAAGCTGATGGAGTAGAATTTGCATTTACATTTTATTGGTTTCACTACAAAAGGGTGGGACTTAGTTGCTAATCTTGTGGATCGAGTAAATTCATACATAGCGGGCACCAGTGAACTAAGTTCATCGGAGCAGAAGCCGTAAAAATATTTTTAGAAGATTAATTTCTGTGGTAGACTGGTTGCCAGCCATAGCTATAGAACCCAATCTGTCCTATTATTTAACCCATAACTGGAAGGGAAGAGACGGATTAATACCTTTCCCAAGAGTATTTGTGCGTAAATGAATGCTATGGATTTAACTGGAATTCGAACTCGGTTCCCTGATTTGTCGATATCTGCTGCACCACAACGGACATTCCTGCGCCACAACGCACATCCACTGTGATACTGAATCTCTCTATTTGTGCATATTTTCATTGAGCCATTCTTCTTTAGTCTGTTTACATTTAATTTCTTATTTCTTTGTGTAATTTTCTGTATTCCTTTCTATGTATTGGCATTTTTCAGACTTCTTTGCATCCCGTCGAAAATCTCATTTGTGGTCTATTCATTTTGTTTTTGTTTTACATTCATTTTCCTTCGGGATGATGTCATTTGCTAATTGTCACTAAAACGTCTCTTAGTGTATCTCATTTCGAGTTTCTATTTTCATTTTATCCATTGTATCTTCTTTTCATACTGTCCATATAATTTTTTGTCGCGTTCGGTTTGTTCAGGACTCTACTATATTGAATTTGGGTGCCCTGTTAGGATTCTTCAGTTTCTTAGTTTACATATAAAGCGGAGGTGATTGCTTCCACAGTCAACACTTAGGTTTTGTAGTAAACAACGGCATTCCTGATTATCTTGTTGATAGTTACTTTGCCCAAATAATTCATAAATGTTTGACCCAGAATTTTCACATTGAGAAGGATATCAAATAATGACGTCACAGTAATAAGATCCCAATCTGTTCAGCTATTAACTCATCAGTGGGATAAGAAGAGATGAATTTATATATTTCTAAGAGTATGAAAGTGGACTCCTCGGTTAGAATTTGAACACGTCAAGTTATTCACACTTCCTGGTCTTATAACCATTGTGCCTACGCGCATCATCATATGTAGAATCATATAATAATTCTGCTTGTTCCTTCCTTAGTTAATTAGTTTGTCCGTTCATTATGCCACTGAAGAAAGATAACACACTTACTCTTTACATGATCATTTCCTTCCCCTCTATCTTTTTATAATCTCCTCAGCGTTTCTCTCACCTTTGCTAAACGGAAGGATAGTAAAGAGTGAGAGAGTAGGAGGAGAGAGCCTATAGCATTACCTTAGCAGTAGCAGCTTAAGCTGGTGATTGTAGCAGTAATTGTGTGTGTGTGTGTGTGTGTGTGTGTGTGTGTGTGTGTGTGTGTGTACTGTACAATATAGTAAAAATAGGTAGGTGTGTTGTCGTATCCCGCAACCTAATAATGAAATTTTGGCCATTACTCAGTTGGTCTGTTCTGTTTATAATGGACACAAGAGCCATGATTTTTCAGTAGTAAACAAAATATTTTCTTTATCAAAATCTCTCAGAAAATAGCGTACAGTATTTCGGTTATGATCTGTGCATACCCCGCTTAATATAATATAAGATTACAGTAAAGTAGCTTATATGGACATTACTTTTATAGATATTTTAATAAAATTACAGTCTGTGTTTTCGTTATTTTAATTATCCAATACCTTTATGTTTGAAGACGTTACTATCATTTGTAGTATGACAAAATAAAATTTCTTCAGGAAATCATAATTATCCTTCCGTGGAAATTCCACGGATTCCGCTAGTATATATAAATAGACTATTGTTTTTACAATATCTTTTTCTTTATAATTTATTTGAAATTATTTGGCGCAACTTGTGCCTATAGAGTCGTATAAAACGTTTCTACACGTTACCACGAAATCTAAACCTTAAGTTGTAGCAATAAAATCTCTCCAGTGTGCTTTTAGAATTATGTGTAATCAATTTTTGGTACCTTTGTATTTTGGTAAGACACCCATGGGTCAACCTATTTTGTAGTTCACCAATAGAAGGCTTAATCAATCAGGAAGCTCAAAATATTCAATGCGACGTGTATAAAAGGCGGCCATATTTTTCCGAGTATTGCCGGTCAAATTCGATTCAGAAGAGTGTCTGATTCGGGAGTGTTAATCTTTGACGTTGTGTCATTGAACAGATTACGTGCTGCGAGGATACTCTATATCCATAACCTATGACGGACATGGTCAACAGATGCCAAGAGGATACTCTATATTCATGAACGTTACTAACATTACCAACATTAGATGTCAAGAGGATACTCTATAACCATAAACTATGTACGAACGTTATCAATATTGTCAACATTCCCACAATTCGGACCAACATTAACCTTCAGTTATAACATCACCATACAGAAGATTGTATAGCACTTTATATACAGTGCCTTGATTAAGGCCTAATATAATTTGGTAGCCCCTTTATTATGCATGCTTGCTTTCTGTGTCTAATTTGTATAACATTGATCAATTTTGCACTTATTAGTAACTAGCAGTATAGCCCGGGCGTTGCTCGGGTGTAATGAAAGCTTTAAAACTAATCCATGGTCCAAACTCTTTGGACGGTTGGCACGAAAGACTAAAACGCAATAGTTGTTTCCAGTCAAAGGGAAACCGTAGACTGAAAGAAAAATGAATGGATGTAAGTCAAATTTTGTTTTCCTGGTATCGATATCAAATAGTTTTTTTTTCGTCGCAAACCTGATTGAATATCGGGGGTATCAAGTTCCAATATCGGGGAGAAATTGGAAAAAAATAAGTCGCCCATTACCTGACCAGAAGTCTAAAGATTATTTGTGTGAAGTTTGGTGAGAATCAGATAAAAATTGTAGATTTGTATAAAGAACATACAGACAGATAAACAGACACACACACACAAACATATTGCCTTATATATATATATATTATCGATTTTCTGCACTATTGTAAAAACTGCAACCTTGAAACTTCTGAATATCGTTTCTTATGTCTTTGTCTATGAGTGTATCAAATTTGATTAAAATCGGACCATTCCTTCTATAACCCGATTTTTTCAATTATCGGTTTTCGATATTTATCGGGGGTATCTCGACAAAAAACCAAGCTAAGAACACTCGCAGACGCTTATAGTACAACTGTGTAAATTTTCAAGAAAATAGGTTCAGCCGTTTCGGAGTCTATAGATAACGGATACTTACACAGACAAGTTCCATTTATAAATAAGTTTAGATCTGTTTTCAAGGAAAATATAAAATCAAACAAAAATTGAGCAAAGCAGAAAGATTTATGCGAAACTACTAAAGGTACATCAATATATATATCCGAGTGAGTACAGAACGAAGAAGGAATTTTTTTCACCGTCCAAAACATTAATTTAAAACAGTGCTCGATATATGAGATTTTGATCTCGAAATATTAATGTATAATAAATAGGTAATACCCAAAAAACTTCTTTACTTTCCTTTATTTTACTCAACGCATTGTGACAGCCTTCAAGACATAACTATATACCTATTTTACACAATGCTTCAAGCAAATTACAAAACTTTACTCTCTCTCTCTCTCTCTCTCTCTCTCTCTATATATATATATATATATATATATATATATATATATATATATATATAATGTGATGCATCAAATGTCCAAATAGAGGGTCTCAACTATTCTCAATTGTTTCAATTCGTTGGTGAGGGGTTCTAGTATTGAAGGTCTTGGGCTGCAATCCATACTAACCTATATATGTAAATCCGGCACCGTTTGCATGCATAGATAATAAACACTTTCAAAATCTTCGCAAAATTTTCAGAGAAATAAGCATCATAACAGTTATGAACATCTCACTTGAAATTTCATGTTCAATACGGTTCTGTTAAAAATCTCTCTCACCAGGGCACAGTTTTCCTCCAGAATGAACGATTTAGAGGCAGGTTTTCTTAATCATTTTTCAGGATTTTGAACTCCTCAGTATGAACTTGATGCCATCTTTATATCTCAATTTAGTCTTCTGAGCTGTTTTTTTTCCATCAGTCAATTCACTGTATAGATACTACTTAGGAATCCTGACATACATACTTTTGTAAGTATTCAGTAAGATAGCGAAATACTTCATGGCTCATCGCTGTAGCGTTGTTAGAAAGACCTTGGCTGGAATTTCAACTTTTAATTCCATTTTCTGAGCTTATAACCGTTACGCTGTCTGCATATACATAAACATATCTATAATATATAAAATGATATATATATATTTTTCCAATATTATAATTTGTTCGCAATCCATACATATTAAACCCTCAATGTTAATGAGTACTTTAACTGTAATACTCTCGGTGTTTTCATTAATACGAGAATTATATGATGAAGATATTACTACCGAGAACCTACCTACCTATCTACCTACCTATCTACCTATCTACCTACCTATAGAAGCATTTGGTAGTATAAAATTACTATTAGGTTGTTACAAAAATAATGGCCGATTTCAGAAACTTAATTTTATTCTTCACTGTAGAAATGTTGAAATTAGTTAAATTACACGCCTTGAGCATCTATGCACCTTTGCTATCGATCAACGAGATTATTTATTCCTCGTTGATAAAAAAGTTTTTGGTTGTGATGCAAAGAAATATTTGAAAGCTGATAGCCCTTCTAGTTTAGACTTCAAAAGCGTAACGTTTAAAAATGTGTTTATGGAGTTAAAAAATGATAATGGCTGAAAGATGAATAGAATATAGAGGATGTGGTAAACTTTCGTATTCTAAGTTTGTGAGTTTTTGCAACGTTATTCTTGCAACATGTGGCCATGAATTATCATGGAACAGAAATGGAATCACGTCGATTTACCAATGCAGGTCTCATTTTTTCCAGGCGTGCATGCATTTTAGCAAGCTGATTGCAGTAAAGTTCTGCATTAATGGCTCTGATTGGTTTCCAGAAACTGAAGTGGATAACGCCAATTGCAGACAATCAGTCAGTCACCATAATCTTTTGCTGATGCAACTTTGGCTTTAGGAAATGTTTAAGGAATGCATCAGGATCAAGCCATTGATCTGATCGTTTACGGTTATTATAAAGGATTCACTTTTCATCACAAGTGATTATTTGGTCAAGAAAGGGATCATTGGTGCTATGAAAAAAGAGCATCGAGCACACCTCAAAATGCCTAAGTTGTTGATTTTCATTAAGATCATGAGGAACCGATTTATCAACCTTTTTCATCATGCTAATAATCTGCAAATGGCGAGAGGCTGTTGCAGTGCTAATACCAAGCAACTGAGACATTTCTCTGACACTTTGACGTGGGCTTTGCTTTCAATTATTCATTATCAGGAGGGCATAACCGTCACTCTACCTTCTTTATTTTCAAGAATCTCATCACCAGTACAAAAGTTTTGGAACCACCTTTGTACTGTCCGTTTACTTGTGGACCCATTCCCTATACTCTGTTTATATTGTCAGAAGTTTAGAAGGCACTGTGCCCAAGTTTGAACTCATGCAAGACAATTAAACGAAGATCATATTTTGTCATGTTCATAATTAAGGGCTTCTATGCTTCAAGAACATTTCTGTCTGAAAATAAGTTAAATATTAAAGATCACACTTTAATTATTATGTATGCCAAACATCACCTAATATATACCGTGAATAATATGTTAAAAATGGATGTTCAAAATACAACTTTTCGAGAGGCCATTATTTTTTAACGACATAATAGATGTTTATTAGCTGATCGCATTATCGTCGTTTGACTCACAGTTGCTTTCTCAAAATGAACAGAATTAAATGTTTTCTCTCATAAACATATATTCATACAAGTAGATGTGCATTTATGAAATTATGCATACAAAGAATACAATGCAAATAACAGTCAGACAGGGAAGCTACTCTCCTGCATGGCGTTACCTTTTTGGCTTACGGCCTCGTAAACCAAAAACTTGTCTTAATAAGACAGAGAAACTATTTTTCTCTTGTTCTATACTGGCTCCCTGTAGTCACTGAATTTAAGCGTTCTCACGTAAATCGATGAACGTTGGCGAGATGAAAGTGTAGATAAATATTTTATTTTGCTTTTTTTTTCTTGCGTCTCGGACTTTTTGAAGGCGAAGATGTCAATAACATTGTTAATGATTAACCTCCAAAATAGGCCGTTACTTATAATAAATAGCCTAACTCTATTATAAAAAAATAGAAAAAGAAATCACACGAAACGCGACCAGAATCAAGGAAAGTCTGACTTACAAAGTAAAATAAAGTTAAGTGAAAAATCAACTTAATTCCACGTCCGTTTTACAAATGGCGGTCGTGCTGCGGGATAAGAAAATTTCGATGATATAACTCGATATATTCCTGCCTGATTCAGAATAAAGCAATAACGTTGTACAGTTGCTCAAATATTTGCCGAGAGAGAAGTACAATTTAAAGACATTTTTTAGTTGTTTGATATGTTCGGCAAACAAGCTTCAAACGTAGATATTGGATTTGAAAAAACAAAAAAACAAAAAAAGAAAAACGTGTATGGACCAGTAAGTTGATTTCGGAGAAGAGGTATCATTTATCTTCCAAAATCTTTCTTTGTTGCTTATCGAATAATCTCGAGAGGTGTACATAAATTCACTGAAGTTGTTCATTGCATTTTTTTTTAACATAAAAGTCTTGAATGTACTTGTAAAATTCACAATGAAAAATAAAGATTATGCCTTGATTTAAAACATTCTTGGAGAATAATGTTGGATTTTTCATGGAATTTTTTGTAGAAATAAGAATACATAGCATCACCTATTTTTTTAAAATCACAATCAACAGTTTTATTGGGTTACACGATAGCAGCAGCAGTGACGAATCTTTCATATGACCCCGAGAAAAAGATTGATTCATGCTTTTGCCAAGAGCATTAACGTGAACAAATATTTCAGCACAAATTTGAACTTGGTTCGATGATTCAAGTTTCAGTAAATTGTAAGAGTTAATGATCTAAAATACAAAAGTAAATGATTTCCTATTTTGCAACTTTTTTGAGCGAAACTAGTTACAGTTTCCGGAAGTGAGCGCGTTATCCGGCGTGATTAACAGTCTGAACAAGCACAGTATCCTCAAACTCACGGTGACTTGCGACTTCTTGCTAAGACAAACATCGACGGGTCCCAATAGGTCCCTTCTACCTTATTTCACTCGCTTGGTATGATTTTCAGGCAATTTCCAAAGGCAAAAAGTCACCTTTCCTGACAAACTGAGATTCGAACCCGTGCTTCATGGCCAGAAAGTGAACGGTCTAACCACTAGACCACGTATGCATGAATAAATATTGGCTGCTGGCTTGCTTTAAAAAATAACCGTCTGCCAAAGTGGCTAGGTAACCATTGGCTGGCTCTGAACAATATTATTTACCAAATTTTAATTAATCGTTAATCTGTGGTATAGTTTCCTAGCTCTTCCCAACAGCACCGTTCATTGGGATAAACTCCAACCCAGGCTTATATGATGAGGAAATGTGAGAAATATATTCACATAGCTTAGCGCTTAAGCAGTGAAAGGAAATTATCAAACATAACAAGACATACCTGGTATAGAAAAAACAATTTATTTGTCTTGCAAAAATATGCTGAATTTTGCTGCTACAGTGTAGCTTGGTATAGTCTCTTTTCTCTGCTTAGCTTGGTATAGTATCCTCCGTCTAGGAGTGGGATGAAAAAGACACAAGGAACTGCGATCCGCGACGTACAGGAACTTTCTTCTGGGTCAGCTTCTTTCACAGTTTCTTATCTTGGTATAAGATGATAGTGCTTAGAGAATTTTTCTCTAGGAAGGCAAGGCTTTGCCCATAGGGTATCCTTTTTAAGGTAAGAAGGGTAACAAGAGATTTTCTCTGTTACAAAGTTGTGGCATTAGCCTAAAAGATTACAAAGAATTGGTAAGATGGTCTCGATATAGCGAGACAAGTGGGCGCCAATTTAGGCCCTGCTGCAACAAAAAACCGGAGCGGCACAATACGTCCGATACTGTTCGTGCTAGCTGAAAAAAGGAGGAGAGCAAAACCATCGTGTAAAAAAAACATAAAACCTCTGGTAAAGCCCGCCTAAAGTTCAAAACGAGGTTCGGGTTAAATCAGCCAATCAGGAGACCCGTTACATCTTGTTTTTTTTTAAATTTCCGAACAGAAATCACTTCCTTGACAATTTCGAGATTCGAATCAGGTTCTTGTTGTCGAAAAATCAAAAATTCATAGTAACATACACAAATACGTGATGGCTTCTACTTCGTTGTCGTGTATAGCCATCATAAGATATCATTGCTAGATTTAGTTGTCATTTAAACTATTTTTAAAATTATTTTGAACAAAGAAGGCAGACATGGTCAAGATATCATTGTTAGACTTGGTTGTCTTTAATCCGGACAGACTTTAAAATATTTTGAACAAAGAAGGCAGACATAGACAAGATATCCTTGTTAGACTTAGTTGTCCTTTTAATCCGAACAGACTTTTAAATATTTTGAACAAAGAAGGCAGACATAGACAAGATATCCTTGTTAGACTTGGTTGTCTTTTAATCCGGACAGACTTTTAAATTATTTTGAACAAAGAAGGCAGACATAGACAAGATATCATTGTTAGACTTAGTTGTCTTTTAATCCGAACAGACTTTTAAAAATATTTTGAACAAAGAAGGCAGACATAGACAAGATATCCTTGTTAGACTTAGTTGTCTTTTAATCCGGACAGACTTTTAAATTATTTTGAACAAAGAAGGCAGACATAGACAAGATATCATTAGACTTGGATTGTCTTTTAATCCGAACAGACTTTTAAAATATTTTGAGCGAAGAAGGCAGACATAGACAAGATATCATTGTTAGACTTAGTTGTCTTTTAATCCGGACAGACTTTTAAAATATTTTGAACAAAGAAGGCAGACATGGGCAAGATATCATTGTTAGACTTAGTTGTCTTTTAATCCGGACAGACTTTTTTTTTTTTTTTTTAAATTATTTTGAGCAAGAGGCAGACATAGACAAGATATCATTGTTAGACTTAGTTGTCTTTTAATCCGAACAGACTGAAAATATTTTGAACAAAGAAGGCAGACATAGACAAGATATCATTGTTAGACTTAGTTGTCTTTTAATCGAACAGACTTTTAAAATATTTACACTGAACAAAGGCAGACATAGACAAGATATCATTGTTAGACTTGGTGTCTTTAATCCGGACAGACTTTTAGAGTATTTGAACAAAGAAGGCAGACATGAACAAGATATCATTGTTAGACTTAGTTGTCTTAATCCAGAACAGACTTTTAAAATATTTGAACAAAGAAGACAGACATAGACAAGATATCCTTGTTAAACTTGTTGTCTTTTAATCCGGACAGACTTTTAAAACATTTTGAACAAGAAGGCACACATAGACAAGATATCATTGTTAGACTTGTTGTCTTTTAATCCGGACAAGCATAAAACATTTTGAACAAAGAAGACGGAGTTATAAGGCAGAGATATCCTTGTTAGACTTAGTTGTCTTTTAATCCGGACAGACTTTAAGTTATTTTGAACAAAGAAGGCAGAACATAGACAAGATATCATTGTTAGACTTCGTTGTCTTTTAATCCGAACAGACTTTTAAAATGTCTTTGAACAAAAGCAGACATAGACAAGATATCCTTGGCTAGCTTGTTGTCTTTTAATCCGGACAGACTTTTAAAACATTTTGAACAAAGAAGGCACACATAGACAAGATATCATTGTTAGACTTGTTGTCTTTAATCCAGTTGAACTTTTGAAAACATTTGAACAAGAAGGCAGACATAGACAAGATATCCTTGTTAAGACTTGGTGTCTTTAATCCGGACAGACTTTTAAATTATTTTGAACAAAGAAGGCAGACATAGACAAGATATCATTGTTAGACTTGGTTGTCTTTAATCCGAACAGACTTTTAAAATATTTGAACAAAGAAGGCAGACATAGACAAGATATCCTTGTTAAACTTGTTGTCTGAAGTAGGACAGACTTTTTTTAAAACATTTTGAACAAAGAAGGCACACATGGTAGATATCCTTGTTAAACTTGTTGTCTTTTAATCCGGACAGACTTTTAAAATATTTTGAACAAAGAAGGCAGACATAGACAAAGTATCCTTGTTGAGCTTGGTTACTCTTTTAATCCAGGTGAACTTGTAAAATGTTTGAACAAAGAAGGCAGACATAGACAGAATATCATTGTTAGACTTGGTTGTCTTTTAATCCGGACAGACTTTGCGAATATTTTGAACAAGGCAGACATGATGTAGAATGCTCTAATTGTTAGACTTAGTTGTCTTTTAATCCGGACGAACTTTTTAAATTATTTTGAACAAAGAAGGCAGACATAGACAAGATATCATTGTTAGACTTAGTTGTCTTTAATCCGGACAGACTTTTAAAACATTTGAACAAGAAGGCAGACATAGACAAGATATCATTGTTAGACTTAGTTGTCGTCCGGACAGACTTTTAAATTATTTGAACCAAGAAGAAGGCAGACATAGACAAGATATCATTGTTAGACTTAGTTGTCTTTTTAATCGGTGGAACTTTTAAGTGCTAAGAACGAAGGCAGACATAGACAAGATATCATTGTTAGACTTGGTTATGTTTTAATCGGACGAACTTTTAGGAAACATTTTGAACAAAGAAGGCAGACATGAACAAGATATCATTGTTAGACTTAGTTGTCTTACACCCAATCCGGACAGACTTTAGGTGTTTTGAACAAAGAGGCAGACATAGACAAGATATCATTGTTAGACTTAGTTGTGTTTTAATCCGGACGGGCACTGATGGTACGAACAAAGAAGGCAATTGTAGACAAGATATCATTGTTGAACTTCGTTGTCTTTTAATCCGGACAGACTTTTAAAACATTTTGAACAAAGAAGGCAGACATAGACAAGATATCATTGTTAGACTTAGTTGTCTTTTAATCCGGTTCGAACTTTAATTATTTTGAACAAAGAAGGCAGACATAGACAAGATATCATTATTGAACTAGTTGTCTTTAATCCGGACAGACTTTTAAATTATTTGAACAAAGAAGGCAGACATAGACAAGATATCATTGTTAGACTTAGTTGTCTTTTAATCGAGCCAGACTTTTAAAACATTTGAACAAAGAAGGCGAACATAGACAAGATATCATTGTTATGAACTTAGTTGTCTTTTAATCCAGAACTTTTAAAACATTTGTTCAAAAAGGCAGACATAGACAAATTATCATTGTGTAGACTTGGTTGCTTTTAATCCGGACAGACTTTTAAAACATTTTGAACAAAGAAGGCAGACATGAACCAATTATATTTTGTTAGACTTGGTTATCAACGTCGGACGACTTTGGTGTTTTGAACGAAGGCAGACATGAGCAAGATATCATTGTTAGACTTAGTTGTCTTTTAATCCGGACGAACTTTTAAGTGTACGAACAAAGGCGGAACATAAAACAGATATCATTGTTAGCTTAGTTGTCTTTTTAATCGATTAGACTTTGATATTTTGAACTAGAGGCAGACATAGACGAGATATCATTGTTAGACTTAGTTGTCTTTTAATCCGAGACGAACAAAACATTTTGGGTACAAAGGAACTGAGTAAGATATCGTTGTTAGACTTGGTTGTCTTTTAATCCGGACAGACTTTTAAAACATTTTGAACAAAGAAGGCAGACACTTGAGCAAGATATCATTGTTAGACTTGGTTGTCTTTTTAATCTGACGGACAATTTTTAAATTATTTTGAACAAAGAAGGCAGACATAGACAAGATATCATTGTTAGACTTAGTTGTCTTTTAAACCCGGACAGACTTTTAAATTATTTTGAACAAAGAAGGCAGACATAGACAAGATATCATTGTTAGACTTAGTTGTCTTTTTAATCCGAGACCAGACTTTTAAATTGTTTTGAACAAAGAAGGCAGACATAAACAAGATATCATTGTTAGACTTAGTTGTCTTTTAATCCGGACAGACTTTTAAATTATTTTGAACAAAGAAGGCAGACATAGACAAGATATCATTGTTAGACTTAGTTGTCTTTTAATCCGGACAGACTTTTAAAACATTTTGAACAAGAAGGCAGACATAGACAAGATATCATTGTTAGACTTAGTTGTCTTTTAATCCGGACAGACTTTCAAGTATTTTGAACAAAGAAGGCAGACATAGACAAGATATCATTGTTAGACTTAGTTGTCTTTTAATCCGGACAGACTTTTAAATTATTTTGAACAAAGAAGGCAGACATGAATAAGATATCATTGTTAGACTTAGTTGTCTTTTAATCCGGACAGACTTTTAAAACATTTTGAACAAAGAAGGCAGACATAGACAAGATATCATTGTTAGACTTAGTTGTCTTTTAATCCGGACAGACTTTTAAAACATTTTGAACAAAGAAGGCAGACATAGACAAGATATCATTGTTAGACTTGAATTTGTCTTTCAATCCGGACAGACTTTAAAACATTTTGAACAAAGAAGGCAGACATGAACAAGATATCATTGTTAGACTTGAATTTGATAACACCAATCCGGACAGACTTTTAAATTATTTTGAACAAAGAAGGCAGACATAGACAAGATATCATTGTTAGACTTAGTTGTCTTTTAATCCGGACGAACTTTTAAATTATTTTGAACAAAGAGAGCAGACATAGACAAGATATCATTGGTAGACTTTTAGTTGTCTTTTAATCCGGACAGACTTTTAAATTATTTTGAACAAAGAAGAAGGCAGACATAGACAAGATATCATTGTTAGACTTAGTTGTCTTTTAATCCGGACAGACTTACTAATTAATGCCAGACAAAGAGGCAGACATAGACAAGATATCATTGTTGAACTTAGTTGTCTTTTAATCCGGACGAACTTTTAAAACATTTTGAACAAAGGAAGGCAGACATAGACAAGATATCATTGTTAGACTTAGTTGTCTTAATCCGGACAGACTTTTAAATTATTTTGAACAAAGAAGGCAGACATGAACAAGATATCATTGTTAGACTTGGTTGTCTTTTAATCCGGACAGACTTTTAAATTATTTTGAACAAAGAGAGAGGCAGACATAGACAAGATATCATTGTTAGACTTAGTTGTCTTTTAATCCGGACAGACTTGCAAAACATTTTGAACAAAGAAGGCAGACATAGACAAGATATCATTGTTAGACTTAGTTGTCTTTTAATCCGGACAGACTTTTAAAACATTTTGAACAAAAGAAGGCAGACATAGACAAGATATCATTGTTAGACTTAGTTGTCTTTTAAATCGGACAGACTTTAAATTATTTTGAACAAAAGAAGGCAGACATAGACAAGATATCATTGTTAGACTTAGTTGTCTTTTAATCCGGACAGACTTTTAAATTATTTTGAACAAAGAAGGCAGACATAGACAAGATATCATTGTTAGACTTAGTTGTCTTTTAATCCGGACAGACTTTTAAATTATTTTGAACAAAGAAGGCAGACATAGACAAGATATCATTGTTAGACTTAGTTGTCTTTAATCCGGACAGACTTTTAAATTATTTTGAACAAAGAAGGCAGACATAGACAAGATATCATTGTTAGACTTAGTTGTCTTTTAATCCGGACGAACTTTTAAATTATTTTGAACAAAGAAGGCAGACATAGACAAGATATCGTTGTTAGATGATTTGTCTGCTAATCCGGACAGACTTTTAAATTATTTTGAACAAAAGAGGAGCAGACATAGACAAGATATCATTGTTAGACTTAGTTGTCTTTTAATCCGGATGAACTTTTATTTATTCTTTGAACAAAAAGGCAAACGTGACGAAGTTATCATGTTGTTAGACTTAGTTGTCTTTTAATCCGGACAGACTTTTAAAACATTTGAAACAAAGAAGGCGGAGCTATGGTCAGACTATCATTGGCCAGACTTGGTTGTCTTTTGATCAAGACAGACTTACAAAAACACATTTGAACAAGGCGAACGACAAAGCTAACCAACATTCGACCTTGGACATCTTTAATCCGGTTGTTTTAAAACAACTTTGAACAAAGAAGAGATGAGGACATAGACAAGGTTCTCATTGGCTACAGACTTCATAGATGCACTTTAATCTCGGACAGACACACCAAATTGACTTGAGAACAAGACGGAACATAAGGACACAGATATCATTACATGAACTTAGTTGTCTTTTAATCCGGACGAACTGATCTTTGAACAAGGAGGTGACGCAGACAAGATATCAATTTAGTAGACTTGGTTGTCACCAAATCCAGACGAGGACTTTTCAAATTGTTTTGACCGAAGAAGGCCAGGGCTTATGAACAAGATATCATTGTTCCAGAACGTTGTCTTTTAATCCGGACGAACTTTTAAATTATTTGAACAAAGAGGCAGACATAGACAAGATATCATTGTTAGACTTAGTTGTCTTTTAATCCGGACAAGACTTTTAAAATTATTTTGAACAAAGAAGGCGGACATAGACAAGATATCATTTATTCAATTTCAGATTTGTCTTCTTTTAATCCGGACAGACTTTTAAATTATTTTGAACAAAGAAGGCAGACATAGACAAGATATCATTGTTAGACTTTAGTTGTCTTTTAATCCGGACAGACTTTTAAAACATTTTGAACAAAGAAGGCAGACATAGACAAGATATCATTGTTAGACTTGATTGTCTTTTAATCCGAACAGACTTTTAAAACATTTTGAACAAAGAAGGCAGACATAGGGCAGATATATCATTGTTAGACTTGGTTGTCTTTTAATCCAGGACAGACTTTTAAAACATTTTGAACAAAGAGAGCAGACATAGACAAGATATCATTGTTAGACTTAGTTGTCTTTTAATCCGGATGAACTTTTTGATGCCCGAACAAAGAAGGCAGACATAGACAAGATATCATTGTTAGACTTGATTGTCTTTTAATCCGGACAGACTTTTAAATTGTTTTGAACAAAGAAGGCAGACATAGACAAGATGTCGTTGTTAGACTTAGTTTGTCCACCAATCCGGACAGACTTTACTAGAATTATTTGAACAAAAGGCAAGACATAGACAAGATATCGATGATAGACTTAGTTGTCTTTTAATCCGGACAGACTTTAAATTATTTTGAACAAAGAAGGCAGACATAGACAGATATCATTGTTAGACTTAGTTGTCTTTTAATCCGGACAATTTTTAAATTATTTTGAACAAGAAGGCAGACATAGACAAGATATCATTGTTAGACTTAGTTGTCTTTTAATCCGGACAGACTTTTAAATTATTTTGAACAAAGAAGGCAGACATAGACAAGATATCATTGTTAGACTTAGTTGTCTTTTAATCCGGACAGACATAAATTATTTTGAACAAAGAAGGCAGACATAGACAAGATATCATTGTTAGACTTGATTGTCTTTTAATCCCAGCAGACTTTTAAAACATTTTGAACAAAGAAGGCAGACATAGACAAGATATCATTGTTAGACTTAGTTGTCTTTTAATCCGGACAGACTTTTAAAACATTTTGAACAAAGAAGGCAGACATAGACAAGATATCATTGTTAGACTTAGTTGTCTTTTAATCCGGACAGACTTTTAAAACATTTTGAACAAAAGAAGGCAGACATAGACAAGATATCATTGTTAGACTTGGTTATGCTAATCCGGACGAGGCTTTTAAATTGTTTTGAACAAAGAAGGCAGACGCTAGACAAGATATCATTGTTAGACTTAGTTGTCTTTTAATCCGGACAGACTTTTAAATTATTTTGAACAAAGAAGGCAGACATGAACAAGATATCATTGTTAGACTTAGTTGTCTTTTAATCGAGACGAACTTTTAAATTATTTTGAACAAAGAAGGCAGACATAGACAGGTATCATTGTTAGACTTAGTTGTCTTTTTAATCCGGACAGACTTTTAAATTATTTTGAACAAAGAAGGCAGACATAGACAAGATATCATTGTTAGACTTAGTTGTCTTTTAATCCGGACAGACTTTTAAATTATTTTGAACAAAGAAAGGCAGACATGAACAAGATATCGCCATTAGACTTGATTTGTCTTTTAATCCGGATGAACTGCCGTTATTTTGAACAAAGAAGGCAGACATGAACAAGATATCATTGTTAGACTTGGTGTCTTTTAATCCGGACGAACTTTTAATTATTTTGAACAAAGAAGGCAGACATAGACAAGATATCATTGTTAGACGCAGATTTGTCTTTTAATCCGGACAAGACTTTTAAATTATTTTGAACAAAGAGGCAGACATGAACGAATATCATTATTGGAGCTTAGTTGTCTTTCATTAAACAGACTTTTAAATTATTTTGAACAAAGAAGGCAGACATAGACAAGATATCATTGTTAGACTTAGTTGTCTTTTAATCCGGACAGACTTTTAAATTATTTTGAACAAAGAAGGCAGACATAGACAAGATATCATTGTTAGACTTAGTTGTCTTTTAATCGAGACAGACTTTTAAAACATTTTGAACAAAGAAGGCAGACATAGACAGAATATCGTTATTGTTAGACTTAGTTGTCTTTTAATCCGGACAGACTTTTAAATTATTTTGAACAAGAAGGCAGACATAGACCAAGATATCTGTTTGTTAGACTTAGTTGTCTTTTAATCCGGACAGACTTTTAAATTATTTTGAACAAAGAGAAGGCAGACATAGACAAGATATCATTGTTAGACTTGGTTGTCTTTTAATCCGAACAGACTTTTAAATTATTTTGAACAAAGAAGGCAGACATAGACAAGATATCATTGTTAGACTTAGATTGTCTTTTAATCCGGACAGACTTTTAAATTATTTTGAACAAAGAAGGCAGACATAGACAAGATATCATTGTTAGACTTAGTTGTCTTTTAATCCGGACAGACTTTTAAAACATTTTGAACAAAGAAGGCAGACATAGACAAGATATCATTGTTAGACTTAGTTGTCTTTTAATCCGGACAGACTTTTAAATTATTTTGAACAAAGAAGCGAACATAGACAAGATATCATTGTTAGACTTAGTTGTCTTTTAATCCGGACAGACTTTTAAATTATTTTGAACAAAGAAGGCAGACATAGACACGAATATCATTGTTAGACTTGGTTGTCTTTTAATCCGAACAGACTTTTAAATTATTTTGAACAAAGAAGGCAGACATAGACAAGATATCATTGTTAGACTTAGTTGTCTTTTAATCGGACAGACTTTTAAATTATTTTGAACAAAGAGAGCAGACATAGACAAGATATCATTGTGGAGACTTAGTTGTCTTTTAATCGGACGAGCTGCAAAACATTTGAACAAAGAGGCAGACATCGGATTAGTATCTTGTTGTCATCGAGTATATTTTCGTGAATGTCTGCATATATTTTTCCGCAAATGCAATATTAATTGTTATTAACTAATGACATATTAATGACATATTAATGACATATTAATGACATATTAATGACATATTAATGACATACAGATGTGTCGACTGCTGTAGTGCACTGGGAAACCACAACGTTTTGTTGGTGGCCTGTTTCTTCGGAGAATCACTAGAACAACTTTAACAAATATCTACTAGCTGACTGTTAAGCAAAACGTGTCAAAACGATAGGGATTTCGATCCTGACTGATAATAAGACAGTTACACGCACGGAACTGACCAAAATAATTTGTAAATTACTATTTACTTGCAAAAAATAGTTACCTTTCACACACACACACACACACACACACACACACACACTACCTCTCAATCTCATTGTTCGCTTTATCTCTTTGTCTCTGTCTCTCTAGATATGTGTGTGTGTGTGTGTGTGTGTTTGCAGTGTAGTTATAGAAAGCAACAATGCATAGTGATTAACAGTTTTACATCTGATGTGACCATCAGACAATTTGTACTTTCGACTATCTCAGTCATTATCAAGAACTGGCTGTTGCCTGTGTGGATGTCAATATTTTGTTGGCTATATCCTGGAAAATTTACAGAGCTAGTATTTGAATTAGTTCAAGACATGTCGCAAAGGAAAAGCTTTGTCAAAGACATAATACAAAACTTATAATCACCACTCACGATGGAAATGACAGCCCACTAGTATATAAGTCCATCAGGAAAGCGCACTTCTCTGTCTTGTTTATGCACATTTTCTCAAATTTGTCTGTTGTCTACAACTTCGAGGTAAGTGTTCTTTGTTCTTGACTGCTCAAAAATGCTTGCAACCCTGGATCTCCTTTGCCCCCTGCGGTATTGCTCTACACTATACGTGTAACCATTAAGTATCAATATCTATAAAAGTGACGAGGGTGGACGTTGTGTAAGTATTTGTTTGTTTGATAGATTCGACTTAGCGTTTGCATTTTGCGGTCTAGCTCGACGGGAGTTGCGTTCAGGTGTAAATGAAAAATTTAGAATGCTAACGACACCTTGAAGTTTTTCAGAAAACCAAAATTAGGGGTAGAAAAATATATATTATCCCCCCACAAAGTCAGGGGTCAGTTATCTATTGATTATAATATAGAATCGATTATCCCACTTTATATTATCTATATCTATATATGTTGTCCCTCCCTCCCGATAGAGACATTCTACAATGTTATCTATTACTATAAAAGTGACGAGGGTGGACGTTATGTAAGTATTTGCTATGCAAATTCATCATATGGTTTTTATTCTTATTATTCCTTAAACTACCCGAGTGAAATCGGGCTAAACTGCTAGTCTATATCTATAAAAGTGACGAGGGTGGACGTTTGTGTAAGTATTTGCTATGTAAATTCATGATATGTTTTTTATTCTTATTATTCCTTAAACTACCCGAGTGAAACCGGGTTAAACTGCTAGTAACGTTATAATAATAAGAAACACAGTGAGGCGCGCGCGCGCACACACACACACACACACACACACACACACACACACACACACACATATATATTAAAATAAAAAGAGGTTCTTTCAATAAAAAAAATTAGATATACTAAGTGTAACTGTTTTTATTAAGTTAATAAATGATAAATTTCATTGTATGAGCAGAACTTGTAAATAGGTTTGCACAAGTTTTGTTTCATGCAGGGACCCAATCGTTACTCTTTCAATATATTTTTGGGTTACCCTTGGTAGACAATGAACATTTTCACACTACAATAATTAGAATTTTGTATTATTTTTTCTCGTAGGATATTCCCATTAAATTTAATATCCAAACCTTACCAAGTGATTAAAATGAGTTATATGCAGTTTATTTCATAAAACGGAAGACTCAGATTTGCTAAAAATATCTTCATTAGGGAAAATATATAACCTGAAAATAACAGTGAAATTGTGGACTCAAAGCCGACTATGGTTGCCGTAGCCGTGGAAGAACGAAATCAATAACCCCCCCCACTTCCACTCTTGTAAATGCATCTCTTAGCGGCAACTGTGCGTTACCATAGTGATCGACAAATTGCTCTTAGCTTATGAAAACAGTTTTCTTGTTCGTCAGAGATATGCATTTAAAAGATAGAAAAATCTACAACTTTTTATTTTTCTTCTTGTTAAATTAAAATAATTATATAATGGATCAAAATAAAACTTTATATGTTAATTAAACTATATTTGGGGATTTTCAAGAAAAATACCATGGCATCTTGAAAGAATAAACATTTTTGTGTAATGACTGAATGTAAAAGACAATTTGTCTCGTTTTTAAAATGCTTAAAATATATAAAATATATGGTGTAAAAGTCTCGAAGAATTATTTTTCAGCCACATTAAAAATACGTTCGATAAAATTTAAATTACCGAAATAAGATTAAAAAGTCTATCAAACGAAAAATGAAACTACACAAGAAATAAACAATTTTACATAATGTTTTTGTTATCAGTTTAAATAAAAATACAAAAACATTTTCTTTTATTGATTTTTCATTGGAATTTCTAAGAAAGGATTAAACAACAACAAAAAAAAACAACAGTAATAACTTAAAGATTTAAGAAAACGAAAGCAAAAAAAAAGAGAAATTGTATAAATAATAAATTAAAGAATGGCAAATAGAAAGTGTTATGAATTCTGCGCGTTGTGATACTGTTAAACATTCACATTTTTTCAAATTAATTCAAGTTTGAGTCATCCAACATAGAACAAAATACAAGTAAAATAAATGAAAAAATGGAAGAAGAATGATAGATATTGTAAAGGAATCACGTTTTGATATTCAATGTTTCATTATTCAAACTTGAAAACCTCTCCATGATATATCAGATTTAAATATTGTAAGGATCCATTTTCATATATTAAGTAGAGGCTACCCACAAATAAAAAAAAAAAATTATTGCAGCAAGGAATAGCGTTGACTAACAAGAACTAGTACTACTTCTATTAGACTGTTAATCATACAGATACGTGGGTAGTTTAACGGCTATCTGTGCGGAAAGTGAAATTGGCAAACCTGTTTAAATTACTGCCTAGTGTGTGGCACTCATTCTCCATACAAATGTTTATGAGAAAGGCTATGGTGTAAAAAACAGAACCGTCTGAACTGTCCAGCAATGGGTGACAGTTAGTCAAGTAGAATAACTACACAGTTTTCAAAATCGAATGATCACTTATACCCTGAAAAAAAAAACAACAAACAAACAAAAAAAAACAAAAACAAAAAACATGGCGATAAAATATCACACAGAAATTTAAAAAAGAATGAGTAAAAGATTAATTTTGCTGATGGTAGAAGCTGATCCACCCGGAACTGGGACGTGTCAGTTGTGCATGCACGAAGCAGAATCTATTTCACAATAACACATCACTCAATAAGTCCTTGGCCTGATATATAGATGGCGCCACTAATAAAAAAATGCATGTAATTCTTATAAAGTACTAATCTTCAAATGGCATGTGACAACATTTGGTCCAATCGGATTATTAGTTTACAAATTACAGTTATTTAAGTGAAGCTACTGTTGCAAAATTTCAAAACAATGCAAAAATCTGAATTTCGTGTGTTGATAAGGCATTGCTTTCTGATGGAAAAATATACTGTTCAAGCAAAGCAATGGCTTGATAGACATTGTTTGGATTCTGTTCCGTCGGAAACAACGGTTAAGATATGGTATGCTTACTTTAAACGCGGTCGTACAAACACAAAAATGCTGAAAGCTCAGGTTACCCCAAATGGGCAGTTGTTCTGGAAAACACCCCCAACTATTTACAAACTCGTTTTGGTCAATCGTAAATTGAAGTTACGTGAGATAGCAGAGGAGACGAACATATCAGAAGGCAGTATATTCACTCTTTTGCATGAACATTTGTCAATGTAAAAGCTGTGTTCAAAGTTGGTTTCGCGTTTGTTCACAGTCGATTAAAAACAACGCCTCGACGATTCAGAGCCTTGTTTGCAATTGTTTCAACGCAACAAGAAGGCATATTTGCATACATATATGACAATGGATGAAATATAGATCCACCACTTCACGCCGGTGTCAAATCGGCAGTCAGCTGAGTGGGCAGCAGCAGTTAAAAGCCGTCTAAAGCGACCAAAGACGCAAACATCAGCAGGTAAGATTTTGGCCTCCGTATCTTTTGATGTGCAAAGTATTTTGTCCATCGATTACATTGAGAAAGGAAGAATCATCAATAGCAAATATTATATAGCATTATTGGTGCATTTGAAGGAAGAAATTGCCAAAACGGCCACAGATGAAAAAGAAAAAGTTATCTTTCACCAAGCCAAGGCAGCGTGTCACAAGTCGATCGCAACGATGACAAAACTAGATGAATTGCACTTCGAATTGCTTCTGCAGATCAGGCCCTCAGCGACTACAGACTGTTTGCAGACCCCAAAAGAATGCTTCAAGGAAAGAAATTCGGCTTTAATAAAGAAGTGATATCGGAAAATGCGGCGTATTTTAAGGCCAAAGCAAATCGTTCTACAAAAAAAGCATCAAATTGTTAGAGAAGCGTTTTAATCAGTGTATCCACATAGTCTCCTTCTAGAAGTTGTTTTATTAGTATGGCCCTAGATTTATTGAGTGATGTGTTATATGAATTGTAAAGTATCTACAATTTAACACATTACAGAATAGATGCCTGAAAACAGGATCTAATCATTGTCGACAGAAAAGAAAACTTGTTAAACAGTAGATATCGCTTCTCCAGAAAAACATAAATTTACTTAAGTCCCACAGAAGTTGGAATTATCTACTCATTTTAAAAGTCACGATATTTTTATTAATTTCATAGTATGTTCTTTACTAGTTGTACAAATTCAGAGTTTTTTTTCAAGACTGGTTGACAGCCAAAGCTGAAGAGCCTAACCTTAATTCATAGCTGGGAGCAGAGAGATACATTCATATATTTCCCAAGGGTAGTTGCACGCAAGTGAATGTAATATCATAACTGGGAGCAGGGGGATAAATTCATAGCTTTCCCAAGGGTAGTTACACTCAAGTGAATGTAATATCATAACTGGAATTTGAACTCGGTTCCCCAACTTTTCGTTCTCCTTCACTGCCATTACACCACATAAAAAATAATACAGAATTTGTTAAGGATTGAAACTCTTTGATACGAACTACTTACTTTACATTATAACATTCTAAATATGGCGATCTACATGGATGAGATGTGGTACAGTGGATATCTGCTTGAAACGAGAAAGTTGAGTCGAATTTGTATCCCAATTTAATTTGTTGCATTCACTTATGCGCAAATGCGCTTAGAAAACTTATTATACTGTCACTTCTCTCGCTAGCCATGGGTTAAATAGCAAGACAGACTAGGTTCTATAGACTTAGTCGGCATCTTGTCTACTGCAGAAAGTAATGGCATCCTGCAGAGGGAAAATTTTTTGCCCAGTCAGCCATGGCTCAATCATGGTGTCACGTAGGGCAATTAACTAACTGACGGTTGAGAAGGAGTTAATATTTAGTTCCGTTGTATAATACGCACCCCTTTCAGGGTTGAAAATCTGAAAAATATGCATATTATACACAAGTAATTGTGGTAATTGTTTCTAATGCAGTTGTTGTGTTAAAATGAGAATCTATTGCAGTGTATCAATGAGCTTCATTTTCGAAGTAGATTTAATTGGACTTTTAAATTCCAAATGGAGTCTCATACGCCCGTTTTATTTTTTGCTGTAGACCTCACCAGTCTCTTCATTTCCTCTTACTAATTCTTTTTCTTCTTTACTTCAAGAGAAATTGATTGTTCGTACTAGATTCCGAGTGAAAGCAAGTCTACTTAAATACTCGAGAAGTTTCCTCATTATTTTAAAGGATTTTAATATTTACTGCCGTTTATAAATTCTCGATTTCCCTCGTCTTCTTCTTAATGTAGAATTTTATTAAGGTTCTCCAGAAATGTTTCTAGTGCTACCGATCGTCGCCTTCATATTTTATGATTTCTTAGCTCTCTGGCGATATCGACATATTTGACCAACGAAAGTCTCAATCTAGCAGGATTTCTTATTCATGTTTACGATACATTGGTCGGCTTATGATTGAGTCATCCGTTTGAATCTCAAACTCTGAGAGGCATTTATGTTTAATTCTCCAAAACAGTTGTATATCTCGTTAATCAATATAGTAAACATACAATCGTTAAGATCTCAGTAGATTACCCACTTTTTAAATCGTTCCGCTCTAAGCAAGGCAACAATGCCATTAGGACGCAGTTTGTTATAGAAAGAGAACGAGCAAGCCTTAGTGAGGAGAAAGGTAGAAAACAGACAGGATTCAGGAAGACATAATCTTGACGACGGACGTTGCATTTAAATTTTTGAAGATTGTTGGTGTCAGGGATTCTAGAATTCCGGAGACAATCCCAGAGGCCAGAAACGAGTTAAAAAATCTATTTAGCTCGTTCAACAGTAAAAGGGTGGGATCCAATTCTCAACCTTCTAGCACGCCTAAATATATGCAGACGAAACAATGTGTAGAACAGTTAATCAGAAAAATTGCCGTGAAAATATCTGTAAAAAAAGAGGAAGCCCATCACATCCATGAGAGTGACTGAATATTTGTGCAGAGACACTGTAACCCTTGAACTTGTGCATAAGTTATCACAACAAACCCTGTCGAAATCTTTGAAGTATCTAGGACCACATTCCAAGCTTCGCCGTTCTTATTTAAAGCTAGAAACACATTGACAAATTCAGTAATGCCTGTTAATATATCGATGGTTGATCTGGAGAAAAGGAATCCATATTGCCTATCCGAAAGTAGCCATGGAAAGTAAGATGTTTAACCAATACTTTGGAAAAACGTAAGACTAATAAGGAATAAGGAATCAGATGGTTACCAAAATTGCGGCATTCATTTTCTGTTGATTCAAGTAAAATCTAGAGAGTTTTGATTAGTCCTCGCATTTCCAGTTCTTAGAAATGGTTTCAAGATTTTCAATAATGATAGGAAGAATTTCATATTTTCACTTATTTTCAAGTATTTTACTTTATTCAATTTTGTTTTCACTTTATTTAAATTTATTCAATATAACGGACTAATAGATTTGATTCGTGGCGAGTGTAAATTGATATTAGAATGAAAATGAAATGAGGGTCGAGTTGGCATACCTGTTGTTTTGTTCTATCACGGATGGACAGATAGAATTTGCCGTTTATTTCTTTAGATAAGTATGAATATCGGTTCACAAAGGGGAATTATCGAGTCAATTTCAAATTTCGTCCTAGTATCTTGCGTTAATTCCGCACTAATGGGATTGGGAAAAACATGAATTCGTTTCCGTCCCAGCGCGGTAACCAGTTTAACAGGAAAATATTCTGGATTCCAAACGGTGGAGAATGCATCAATTAACTATTCCACCATCTTTCCCAATATGGCATGGCATTTTCGATAAAGAAAAGGAATTTGTAGAGAGATATTTGCACTGGCAAAAAATAATATTATATAGATGGCGTCTATTTTGGAAGGACGCGTGGTGTTGCAGTACTGAAAATGGAATCGCCATGACAAGATTAAATTCTGACCGATTCTGTTTAGTTCTTTCTTTTGATTTCAAATCCCATTTCTTTGAGAGTGTCTTCGGATGAAAAAATCAAAGGCGCAAACACTACAAAATATGGAGTGTAACTCCTTCCGGCAACTCCTGCAGCTAAACCGAAACTAATCTGCAATGATTTGTTCCTTCCTTTGAATTATACCGGCAACGCCAAGAGGGGGATTTTGACGTATGGACATCCCAAGTTATCCATAGCCTTCGTCCAGGTCTGTTACACTATACGCTACGCAATCGATTCTTAAAACGGATGGAACATCACAAACACAATACTCATCATAAATTTAAATAACAAATCACCATTTACATAGAAAATGATAATCTAAATGATATTTTATGTTTTCATTGAAGAAAAATTAGAAACTTGATGTTACCATAAAAATGTATGTCTGCAATTACCAAGAAGGAAGGAAAATATATTAGAAAAAATAAAGCGAGGAAAAAAGAAAATATTTTTTCATAATTTTACACCAAGCAAGGCAACTCGCCGCTAGTAAGCAGGAGATTACTGTGAAAAAGGGAAAGGGGTACCGGGGTGGGGAATACAGGATTCGAGAAGATAAAAGATGGCAACTGACGTTGCATTTACATTTAGCTGAATTCCTTGCATGCATTTTCGCGCAAATAACCCTGGCAAAAGGATATTAATCCGCCTCTTCTCCCTCTAGATATGGGTTACATAGCAGGACAGGTTGGGTTCTATAACTTTGATTGGCAACCAGTCTACCGCAGAAAGAAATGACAATTTACTCCAGGAAAAATATAATGTCTATTCAGTGATTTATCTTCGAGACATGATCGCCTAATCGTGTAAAACGTATAGCACTTAACTGACTGACTATCAGGAAAGCAAGTAAATAGAAGAGTTTCACAGGCAAGAAGTGTGAGAAAAACATAACTGTCAGAGTAGACGTGGCAGTTATTTCTAACTACTTCAACAGTAAAAGGATGGGACCTAAATGCCAATCTAGTATCGCGCTTACATTCATGTGGTCGCAGCACCAGGGAAAAAAGCTCGTCAGAGCAGTTGCCATGAAAATAGTTGTAGAAAAGGCAGAGAGAAGCCTTGTCACGCCGGTGAGAAAGTGACTGAAGTCGAGATGCTAAGCCAGAATAGATTACATTACAGATCCTTCTTTGAATTTTGGCAATTATAATTACTGTGCATTTATTTTTTGAAGAATATATTAATGCCATTGTTTTTGTTTACATGTTTTCAAAGTGTGCTGAAATAAAGCAAACCCTCAATCCCTCTTTTATTCAATCAGTTCGAAGTCCTCATATCCACAGCAGATAAGGTTGAGTGCTTTTCTCGTAAATTTTCATCCAACTCAACATTTGACTCGTCTGGAGTAACCATAGCTAATTTCTCACCCTGAAAAAAGGCTCTACTGAATGATATGTGTATGAAATCGTCTCTGGTCTCAGGCATCATCTCCAAGTTAGACTCTCATTTGGCAAGCGGAGGTGATAGAATTTCGGCCGTCGTCCTAAAAAGATGTGACCCTGAGCTGGCTCCAGTCTTCTTCAAGTTCTGTAACTATTGCCTTTTGGCTTCCTGTTTTCAAGCTTGTTGAATGTCCTCGTATGTAGTACCTGCTTTAAGAAAGTCTAATGAAATCTTTGACTCTTCTAACTATCGATCTATTAGCTGCTTACCGCTTTTCGGCAAAGTATTCGAGGCTCTAATTAATGATGAAGTAGATAAGCATCCAGTAGATGCAGCTATTGATTCGATCTTGTCATTTCACTTTGAGTGGGTTGAAAATATGAGACTAAAGAGGCACGGTGTGTTGCTCTCCAAGAGATTCCAATCAGCCAGGAATATTTGTCTATGGCGGTTGAAGCATAGAAGTTTTGTTTTGAAGGCTAATGCCTTCAAAACAAAACTTATATGCTTTGCAACCATTTCCTGCCTCAGTTAACCACTGATTAGAGTTTATGTTTAAGAGCAGCAACCAGGTTTACTTTGTCAGCCTTGGTGGATTCCCATTTTGAGGCTTAAATAAATGGTAGTGTCATCAGAATAAATTCCTACGTTGTAACTGATGGCATCAGAAACAGCATAAGACCTCGTATAAAGCTTTGAGAGAGACCCTTGTTCGTGTGAAATGATCTGGAAGAGTGCCTCCATTTCACGATTTGATTAAGTCAAACAGTTATCTATAAATGTCGTAACCTTGGACCTTGCGTACAAGACCAGCATGCCAAATCCAATCAAACGCTTTTAAAATATGTAGCTCCGCGGCTCGAACTTCGCCAGTATTTTCAAGAGCCTGGTATACATTTTCAGCGATGGTCGTAAGCATATCAGCGGTAGATCTGGCGAAGCGGCAGCCATATTGTTTGTCAGAAAGTTTATAGTGAGTGGTGAGATGCTTATCTACTTCATCATTAATTAGAGCCTCGAATACTTTGCCGAAAAGCGGTAAGAAGCTAATAGATCAATAGTTAGAAGAGTCAAAAATTTCATTAGACTTTCTTAAAGCAGGTACTACATACGAGGACATTCAACAAGCTTGAAAACAGGAAGCCAAAAGGCAATAGTTACAGAACTTGAAGAAGACTGGAGCCAGCTCAGGGTCACATCTTTTTAGGACGACGGCCGAAATTCTATCACCTCCGCTTGCCAAATGAGAGTCTAACTTGGAGATGATGCCTGAGACCAGAGACGATTTCATACACATATCATTCAGTAGAGCCTTTTTTCAGGGTGAGAAATTAGCTATGGTTACTCCAGACGAGTCAAATGTTGAGTTGGATGAAAATTTACGAGAAAAGCACTCAACCTTATCTGCTGTGGATATGAGGACTTCGAACTGATTGAATAAAAGAGGGATTGAGGGTTTGCTTTATTTCAGCACACTTTGAAAACATGTAAACAAAAACAATGACATTAATATATTCTTAAAAAAAAACAAATGCACAGTAATTATAAACAGGACGAATCTTCACTTCGCAACTTTATCTGAAATCATACAACACCGACTAAATTAAACAAGAAAATTACATTATCTGTTATAAAAATTAAAAACTACCAATCTCATCGTCAATAATGATAACTCACCTACCAAATCTTAACTGCAGAGAACCAGTGTTGTAAAAAACTCTATCAGCCACACCACCACAAAATTGACGAGAAGATTGAAATTACACTTTTCCTACAACAGTTCCATCTGATTTCATTCAAACACACATGGAGATTTATCAAGACCTATCCATGACATACTTGTTGACAATACATACATAATAGCACCATCTACAAGCAAAAAAAAAAAAAAATAAATAAAAAAGAAGAAAGTTGAAAATTAATGGAGGCATTACTAATAAAAAGTGAAATTCTACTCTTAATAATATAAATTATGAACACAGTAACAATGTACTTACATTGTTCGAAATATATAATACGCATGACCAGCCTTTGAGATTTCACTTGCCCGATCGATTCAGTCGATTAAAAATTAATTGGGCGATTAAAGTTTATTGCTTTACTCGCCCGAGGCCGATTAAAAATCTTCAAATATAGAAAAAGGAAATCTGATTCCTTTTACAATCCAAAAGCATGCCAATGAAGATTTACAAGTTACTTAGAATGATTTACAATGACCTTTTTTTCATCACGGTCAGTGTAAACATTCACCGACGATTTTATTTTGTGTTGACATGCAATGTAATCCGGAAATAACATATTACATTACATTTGACTACATGGTTTTGTTGTCATTTCGCGCTATCACGCGGTGTGACGTCATAAAGCCGCATCGCAAATTTAAGAACTGCGTTTATTATTTTTGGTAACTATTGCCGTTGTCAAGCGGAGTTTTATGTCAACACAAAATAAAATCGTCGGTGATGGTGGATGTTATAATATTTCAGTCTAAACAAACTCTCTGAAGATGGCTCATGTGAGCCGAAAGCTGAGAAGAAAATCAATAAATAATTATCCAAATGTTGGAGAATTTTTGTCTTCATTTTCAACTGAAATTAAAGCAAAAATACGACGTTTAGAACGGCTCATGATTAAACATAATAGACATTCATTGTCTCTTATATTTAACAGCATATGTTTAGAAAATTACTTGCTGCCTCGATACACGAAATATATATATATATATATAGTCCGGCGTTGCTCGGGTGTAATGAAAGCTTCAAAACTAATCAATGGTCCTGGAGCTCAGACTCAGCCCAAGGAATATTTGTGTGAAGTTTGGTGAGAATCGGATAAAAATTGTAAATTTGTATAAAGGACATACAGACAGATAAACAGACACACACACAAACATCTTGTCTTTTATATATATATATATATATATATATATATATATTATCGATTCTCTGCCATAGTGTAAGAACTTCAACCTTGAAACTTCTGAATATCGTTTCTTATGTCTTTGTCTATGAGTGTATCAAATTTGATTAAAATCGGACCACTCCTTCTATAACCCGATTTTTTCGATTATCGATTTTCGATATTTATCGGGGGTACCTCGACACAAAACCTAGTTAAGAACTCTCAGAAGAGACATACGAAACGATATTCAGAAGTTTCAAGGTTGCAGTTCTTACAATAGTGCAGATATATATATATATATATATATATATATATATATATATATAAGGCAAGATGTTTGTATGTGTCTGTCTGTTTATCTGCCTGTATGTCTGTATTTTTTTCAGCCCTTTTATTTTAGTTTTTGCTTCGGGTTTGGCTCTAAGTATGTATAATTGTAGTTCTTAGTCTCAGCCATGATACTATTTACCCAGAGAACTTATTTAGCCTTTAAAATTCAGTTTACGACGAAAAAAACCTATTTGATATCGATACCAGGAAAACAAAATTTGATTTACATCCATTCATTTTTCTTTCAGTCTACGGTTTCGCTTTAACTGGAAACAACTATTGCATTTTAGTCTTTCGTGCCAACGTCCAAAGAGTCTGAGCTCCAGGCCAGGGATTAGTTTTAAAACTTTCATTACACCCGAGCAACGTCGGGCTATACTGCTAGTCTACAATAAATCTGTCATCTCCGACCCAAATTTAACCTTCTCACAAAAAGACCTAAACTGAAATCTGACGCCAGTTATTACGCCAACTAGAAAACGACAAATTAAGAAAACTTCATCCAAATCTCAAACTTCTCCTCAAAACAGAATGTTTAAAAGACCGTTCTTAAATGCAATATCTACAACTTCCCAACAAAACTTGCAACTGCCGCTAAAGAACTAAAAAACAGCCGTAATATCCTTATCCGAAGAGCTGATAAATCAAACACTTATGTAATTTTGGATAAATTAAGTTACCAAAAGAAATTCCTGCACTTCATCGATAATCGATCCAAATTCACAAAACTAAACATGAACCCAAACTAAACTCTAAAAATATATGTTAAAAAAAAACTGGTAACATCTAACAACGTCGTTGTAGGATTCATGAAAATTAACAGAATTATTAACAATTATCAACCCGAATACTTAGACCCTAATATTAAATAATGTTAAAATAAACAATCCTATATACCTCTTAAAACCTATCATTTCTCAAATCTCAACACCTCTATACCAAATATCAAAATTCCTGAATGATATTATCACCCCATACCTATGTACTAATGACAGCATTAAGTCAATTCATGATTTCCTTTAATTTCTTTAATCTACAACACCAAATCAAGACACCATCGCGTTACTCGGCCTTGAAAACTTATTTACTGATGTCCCTGTTGCAGAAACCATCGATAACATTCTTAACTCCATGTATAAACATAATTCAATTCCATCCCATCTATCAAATCCAGTATTCTCAAAAAACGTCATCACTAAAGTTTCGTACTGCGACCATAACGGTAACATTCGCATGTAAACTAACAAAGTATTAGAAAAATCTCTTGTTTCGTGCATCTCTAACTTTTATATGTCTCATGTAGAAAACACGGTTTTTTTTAAAAAGATATCAAATCGAAAATATATGTCCACTATGTAGATTATATTTTGACTTTAACTGGGAATAAAAACAAAATCGGTAATCTTAAAACTACATTTGAAAAAACAAAAAAAACCGTTCTAAACTTAGCATATGCGATTAGTAAAAAAAAAACAAAAAAAAAACTCTCATTCTTCCATGTTCCCATGGATTCTAAAAATAATACATTCACTACTTAACTATATAAAAAACACTAGTAAAAATTCTTTTCACCTTAATTTTAATAGTAAATATCCTCTTAGATATAAAATTGGCGTTATTTCTTTACGAGAAAATTTCTTTACGAGAGTTGAGAGAAATTTCTATGGAATTATTATTAAACCCGGTATTGTACTCTCATGTAATTGCAGATCCGAAGAACATTGTCTTGTTGAAGGTAAATGTAAATCTACCAATTTTATCTACCAATCTACCATTTCCACAAAGATAATAAAAAATTATGTCTACATTGGAATTACGACGGTAGGAATGGAAGCAAAGATCTTATTTCCATAGACACTTTTTATCAACTCAAAATTTTAAACAGCTTTTTACCAAACGTATTAGGAATTGAAGAAAGGAGGTCTGAATCTACAAATAAACTGGGCATTAATAAGCTCAGCACGTACTCCAAATAGTTTTAGTGATAGGGGTAATCTGTGCATTGTAGAAATATTAGGATATTAAAATACCATAATCAAATTTGCTTTTAAATCAGAGAAATAAATTGGTTAGCAAGTGTCGACATAAAGTTGGTTTAAATTTCCTTAATATGAGATTAACTATATCTCTTAATGCCTTCCCCTATTCCATTTTATTCCTATAAGCCAGGAATTTAAATCTAGATCTTTTACTTCTTTATAATTTTCATCCTGTTCACCTTTCTTCCAGTTTAAGTGTTACATTAATTTTTGAACCTAAATTTACTTGATATCTGTTAGAACTTCAGTTTACACATAAGATCTTCTTTAACGCCACCGTTTAATTTTGAAATCTACTGCACATCATCTGACCTTCTTCCTTTCAGCTTTTATCATCTACGCATTAGATCTGCACCTTACACGCACTCCAATAAGTTTTATCTGTTACCTGTTTTTCTAAAGAAACTTTTACTTCTGGTCACAGAAAAAGTTTTTCATGATATCTGTTACTCGGAGATAAATAAACAGGTTTTTAAGGGTCAGTTGAAATGGATATTCTCCAAACGTAATATATATATATATATATATGTATATATATATATATATATATATATATATATATATGCTCTCACACCCTGATTGAGCGCTCTGGAAGAATGGTAGACTTTGTAAAAACTAGCTTCTTTAGCATCTACAAAAATCGTCGGTGATGGTGGATGTTATTGTATTACCGTATTAATAACCTCGCTGAAGATGGCTCATGTGAGCCAAAAGCTTAGAACCAACTTAATAAAAAATTATCCAAATGTTGGAGAATTTTTGTCTTTATTTTCTACTGAAATTAAAGCCAAAATACGATGTTTAGAATGGCTCATGATTAAACATTATAGACATTCATCGTCTCTTATATTTAACAGTATATGTTTAGAATATATATATATATATATATATATATATATATATATATATATATATATATACTCAAAATAATAACTAAATAGACTCTGTAAGTATTTAGGTTGTAAATTTATACTAAGATAAACCTTTAGAAAAACCACTAACAAACAGAACCTAATTCCGTTACAATCCGGTGCACTAAGGCGTCGGATAAAAGGGGAGAAAAAAAGAAATCCGCGGAATAAGGACAAGACATACAATACTCCGCAGTAAAGAAAAAAACCCCAAACGGAACCAACCACAAGAAAAAGAAAAAGTGCTCGATACAAAGTACAAACGATATACAAAAGTAGAGCAAAGACACACAAAGAATCTCAAGCTAGCCAAAACCTACCGCGGTTTCACACTACGGCTCGTCAGTGTGAAACCGCGGTAGGTTTTGGCTAGCTTGAGATTCTTTGTGTATATATATATATATATATATATCTATCTATATATATATATATATATATATACGCGCGCGCGCGCGCGCGTGTGTGTGTGTGTGTGTGTGTGTGTGTGAGTTGACTATATAGATCGGAATCTGACAAGATGAACACATACATACATACATGATTCTCTTACGCTATTATTTAGAATAGAAAATCGCCTGACACGTGCATACATTATTTTACATATACACTTGACCGAGTCATAAACGCACACATTTTGCGCATTATATCTCTCATACACATACATTCATACATGATTTTCTAATTTAAAAAGAAAAACAATTTTCTTTTGCTTGACACGTGTATACAATACTTGCTACATATTTTGAACGGAAATGTATTTCGTTGCTGTCATTCACACATACTAACGTTACCAACACATACACACATTTTGTATATAGTTTAAATACGTTTGACACGCGTCATTTTTGCTTACATATAGTTACATTAAAAAAATCTAATGTTTTTATTACACGTGGCACTCACACTTAAACAGACACAAGTATTTTCTTCTACATTTAAAATTCATTCATTGCTTTATTACACGTGACACGTATCTGACCAATGAAATCAAACCTCAATCAACATAATGTCTCTTGGATTAACAAGCTTCTTCAGTTATTTTCTAAAGATGAATAATTTAACATTTTTTTTAATCATTCGTTTTTAGAAAATATCTAAAGAAGCTTGTTAAAATGAAACATGTTAAAAACATTTTTTCTACTTGTTCTTTATTTATTCTATTCACACAGACAGACAGACAGACAGACAGACACACACACACATATATATAGTTTACTTATCTATGGGCACAAAAGAAGAAACAGTTGCCATTAGGTGTTGACCTCAATGTGCACTTTTATGTTTATTTTGCCTCTATCTACACACATAAGCGAGCACACACATACACACAGGAACAAAGAAATAAATGTCTTACTGTCGTATTCTTCCAACACTTGATCTCTGCTTGATCTCAAAAGGACTTTCCAGGGTCATAAAGATGTATCCTCCAAGGGCAGAATAGCCAGCCACCAGGCATGTAAGCCCTATATGCGACAAAAGAAAAGCAATGAATTTCCGACAGCAGTTGAGACATTTTTTCTGTCGACTCACTTTTGGAGCTTTCGGGCCAGGCCGCTGCTTCTTTCGGCAACAACTGCAGCATCTTTTGCTCGGCGGCGCTACATCGTCATTATCATCATCATCATCATCAACGTATCCGTTATGTTTGTGCGCCATGTTTTTGTTTACTCTGGAAACGGAAGCTGCTGATTTATCTTTTTTTTTTTTCGGTCGACTTTATTAATCCCTCTAAATTCTCGTCAATTAGATCTGAAGGGTCCAATCTCTGTTCACCTAACCCTGTGACCGACGATGCAAATAATCAGTCCAAAACAAATTTCGTTAATCCAGGAAGATTATATTTGTTTGGTATGATTGGTAGCCTGATGTAATCTCAATGATCTTAAAACAGGAATGCTTTGAGTTTTGTTCTTTTGTGTTACTTACTGAGGAAAATATATTTTCTGGTTAGTAGGTGAAAGTATACTTGGTAGATGTTTATTTAGTGACCGGGTGTTACCTATAAAAAAGGAAAAGAGAGAAAAAATATATTATAGAATATATTCACATCATCTAAAAAAAGACGTCATTGTTTTAAGAATATAAATATATTTCTTGCTAATCTATATATATAAAAGGAAATCTGTGAGTCTGTGGGTGACTGTTCCCTATGCACGCCTACATTTTTTAAGCTACGCCATTCAAACTTTCTAGTGACACATATCTCCAGGGAAGCCAGGTCGACACATACTTTTTGAGTTTAAGTTCATCAATTTTCCCTTTCGCACTTTTTGTCCAATGAAGCCGATTGTTTACATTTGCTCCGTAAAACATCTAAGATCTAAGATGGTTGCTAGATTACGTCACAGAAATCAAATCCCACGTGTCAAACGCGACTAAAATATTTTTTTATTAAAGAAAGAAAAAAAAAGAACCTTTATATTTAATTTAAAAGTGTTTTTTCAAACAAAAACAAAATATGTAAAAAAAAGTGCACCTTTTCCTTCAAAATTAAATGTCTACATTTTTAAATATTTTTCGAAAATTTCTGAACTGAGAGCGTAATAGTTTTTGCATTTTTAATTTCAGTAAAACAAAATAAATAATTTTTATTTTGATGTTAAATTCATTTAGTCAACAAAAAATGTAAATATTTTCCCCCCCATAATTAACAAAAACAAACGCAATGTTGTTTACAATGTCATACAAAATATCAAATCACGTTTACGCAAAACAAAAGAAAATAGATTTTTTTAATGGTTACTAACAGGCTCAGCTCTCCTTTCCAACTTTCAATAAATGATTTCCATCTACTCCTCCCATGGGCATCTTCTCCTACTACTAAATTGTTCTGAGTTACACGGGTAACGTCGGGCTATGATGCCAGTCTAGAATAAACCACAAAACAATGCGCTCCCCAAAAGACTAACAAACATGTTAGCAGAACCAGATAAAGTGGCACGCCCATATTCTTCTTGATTCTAAACTTACACGAAAACAATTTAAAATGCATATAAAAATATCTTGAGACAAAAGTATTTTATTACATTATGTGTACTAACTTCTTCTATGTGCCCTGTCCCTTCAGGACGTAGGCGATCATGGTTCTCCACGTCTCCCTATCCCTTGTGGCTCTTAGTATGTTTGCTCCTGTTACATCTCGCAAACCCTGTTCCGTCATCCACCTGATCAGACCCTGCAAATGTGTTATCCACTGCCTTCCTCTGTCTCTTTTTCCTTCTATCTGGCCTGTCAGTATCAGGTTCTTCAAGCTCTCCTTTCTTAGTGCAAGTCCCAGGAACTTCAGTTGTCTCTTCCTGATGCTCAGTATTAATTTCCTTTTTGTTGCCATTCTTTCCAACACCTCATTGTTGCTTGCATGCTAAAGCCAAACTAAGAATTTAACAGTATATAAACCAATAAAGTCAAATACCAATGTCGATTACATCGAGCAAGAAATTAAAACTTGGAATTTACCCGCACACAAAGTATGCGCGGATGGTGTAATCGATGTATGTCACTATATTCGGAGTGGTATGACCGAAAGTAAATTATATCATTTAAAGTATCTGCCGTGTAACAAAGAGTTTAAATCATTAACAAGCACTGTATTGTTTTTTTTAACTATTCATATTTAGATGTGCGGAAGATGTAATGTATAGCGGATGAGAATGAGAAATTTGAGAGCCAAGTTCGAATTCCAGTCGAATTCATTTTATTCACTTACGCGCAAATACTCTTAATAAAGGTATAAATTAATCTCTGCTCCTCCTCATGCTATGGGTTAAATAGTAGAACTTGTACTTGCGAAAATAAATGTTATCTACAAAAAATGCTAATATAGGATTTACTTGTAAAAAAGAAAGAATTATTCTTGCAGTCCCCCAAATTGTTTCCTGACAACCCATCGTATCGCGATACCTTCAAAGTTAGTATACCGACCACGTATACCTGGAATTTTAGTCAAGAGACAAGACGATCAGCTTGTCAACGTTTTTAAAAGTTTGGAAGAATAAAATAACTCCCAACTATGAAAAGCAAACGAATACCGCCCTAAAAGTTTTGATTGTTAGCTGCCCCGTCTTATTTGGAGAGATGTAAAATGGACAGTTTAATGCCATATATTTTTAGCAACTTGGCTAGACACAGCCTCTTTTTGCTGTTATCTGCGCAGTGCAATGATTTGGGAGATGATAGGTAAGTCTTTTCCTGTTTCCGCCATGAATTATCCCTCTAGACTGGGTTCAACCGGTTTACTATTTAAACCCTTAATTCACGGAAGGGAAGAAATAGACCCCTTACTTTCCCAAAGTCATTATTGCGAAGTAAACTTTACAGACTAGACAGTATCTTTAACTTGGTTAGCCGATTCCGAACTCCACAGCAATAAGCACTATGCTGGCACATCTATAAACACACAAAAGGTTCTTAGGAATTGTGTAAACATGGTGCTCCACAGCTTCTAGTTCCTTGTAGCTTTTAGCAACATTTGACTATCGTCACTCTTAGTTCATGTTACCCATCCACGCAAACACGTTTCGTAGGTTACTCGCTATTTCTCTCTGCCCCTCTTGAATATATCCTGTGAGCGTCAGATTTACCAACCCCTCTTTCCTTGTTATGGGCGGCAGGTAGCATATGTATTCTTTTAGTTCATTTGAGAATATTCTTTATCACAGCTCTTTTATGTGTGAAAAAAACTTATTTGGATAATTAAAAAGACTATTTATTTTCGTATATTTTTTATAAATTTACAAGTCTACTTACAAGAATTCTTGAGGAGATAGTTCTGAAAATGCAGGTTAATAGTCTTAGATATATCACACAACTCTACCGGCTTCAATTTAAAATATCACTCCTTGTCATCCAAGAGAGACAACATTGCATGTATTATGTTTGTAATATTAAATTCACAAGTGTAGAACAAAGTGTTTTTTTCAAAGATTTTAATCTTTTAAAATTTTCTTCTTGTTTTTTTTCGCCAATATAAAAATATCATATATCGAATATTTATCAGAGTTTGGAAAACTTGATAAAGATTTTATTCTCAAAGTAAGAAAAAAAAATGTTTATCCGCAAAGCAGAAAAATGTAAAAAATAAAAAATAAACGACAGATTGAATAAATCCCCCAGGCATATATATGTACAAGTAAAATAAAATATATATGTTTTAGAATAAATAAATTTATATATAGCACTACTTCTGAAAAATTGTAATATTGAGTTTATCTTCCACAGATTTTTAGCATAAAAACTTAAATATGCGATGTTTTCATAATAATTTTAGCTTGAAATTTCGAGGAAAATAACAAGATAATTTTAATAAAATAATTAAACATTTAAAAACGATTATTAAATTCAGTAGATAACTTGTAATTTTTGAAAGTTTGTTTTATTTTCTGTATTTATATAATGTGGTATATATATATATATATATATATATATATATGTGTGTGTGTGTGTGTGTGTGTGTGTGTGTTTCCTACGTATTCCTTTTGTAAGGAAGGTGTTTCTTTCCGACAAATCTTTCCCCCAAATTCTACTTTGTGGAACAGATATGATGATTCTAGGAACGATAACCTCTGCAATTCGAGAGTCAATCTTTGTCTATCCGCAATATCCTCATATCATACTTTCTCATCTTACGTTAATACTACACGCTACATGCAGAAACCGTCTAACTTGAGTTGCTCTTGGGTCTGCTGTGAAACTTTAAAAACATAAACATCTTGTGGTCTATTCAGAAGTACGACATTTTCCACTGAGCATTCTTTTGAACCCCCACCCCACAAAAACCCTAAGATCACTCAAACATTTTATATAGATAATGTAAGATTTGAGCTGTATTTTTGAGTACAATTTTTTTGTATTTCTTTAAAGCTTGGACTGCAAGGGGAAACTTCAATTAGTCAATTGTGTCACCCATTATTTCCTACGTATTCGTTTCGTAAAGAACATTTTCTAATCAAACCAAGCGTTCTAACTACGTATGGGCGATTAGTTTTGATTGTTTATACTGCGTATTGTAAAATCCTATAAAATTGTTATAGGTCCTATCTCTGTAACTGGGTTTGGTGGGTATTTATAGAAGTTTCATATTTTCCAGTGCAGATATTGGCCCACTCTATCATGCCGAGTTTTATATTCAGTGGGTGAATATTCGCTATATTGAATATGGTGCCATCTGATAAAAGATAGCCAATCATTTCTGGATATTTATAACAGAATCTACATTTTTGGGCAAGAATAAAATCTTCGATTTCAGCTTTTAACCCTTCGCTACGTAACCCCTGATGGGTATGTGGTTTGTCTTCATCAGTTTGTTTAGTACAGACAATGTATTGACCATAAAGAGGCTTATCTTCCCGTTGTTTCTGCACTTGGGACATTGCATTTGCTTTTTCACCCAGTCTTCTTTGGTTTCCAGGCATGACCGATTGTTGTTGTTTTGTAAGACAGTTCTAGTTGAACTAATCATTTATCTATTTCTAATTTACACACATACAGACAATAAAATATCAACCTTCGGATGATGCATGCGGTGTTAAATAACAGACTTTCTTGTTTTGAAATCCTTTTCCTTAATGTCAGCTAGTTCATTTTATGTTCACTTTCACAGAAATGCTTTTGGGAAAAGTACGACTTCATTACTTCTTTCAGCTATAGGTTGAATGGTAGAGTAGACAGAGCTTTAGTTGTGAGCCAATCTAGGAGAAAGACTATCTTGAATATAAAACTGTGACAACGGGAAATTACACCCCTATAATTCTCAAGATTTCGTGGTAGTTCTGAGATAAAACGAAAAGAAGAATGTGGAGAGCCATTATGGTATTACAAATCTACAAAAATGACAATGTATATATATATATTTTTGGCTTCTTTTTAAATTCAAAACAATTGTTCTTTTCTTTAATATTTCTATTTTTCTATTTGATATTTTGTTTTTAATTATGCTCTCCCGATTCAAAGTTTTGTCTTTAGTTTTTTCCTTCTTTCATTTTATTTTGTTTTTAGCATTTTCATTTTTGTCAGTTTCTACTTTTCTTTAAAACCCATCTCTTCTTTTCAAACTGTTTGTTTGTTTCTTTCTTTCTCCATGATTATTTTTCTTTTTCGGTTTTTCTTACTATTTATTTCTCCCTGATTACTTTTATTAAATTTCTTTCTTTCTTTCTTTCTTTCTTTTTTTCTTTCTAGCAAACATTTTTCTTTCTTTCCCTATATTGTTTCTTTTTGTCTCCTTTCCTTGTCTCCTTTTCCCTGTCTCTTTTTGTCTCCTTTTCTTGTCTCTGTTATTTTATTATTTTACTCGAATTTGTTTTTTGCGTTTTCTTTCTATCTTGTCTATAAATTTTTCTAGCTAGACACCCATTCACTCGTATTTATATCAATAAAATATGAAAAAATAACAGGCATCAATCATCTATAATTCATATTATCGTAATTCTACACAGCTACATGAAATATTGCCTCATTATTTAATCAAACACATCTGATCTCTTCACTAGTGAACATTTACTGAGCTTATTCATTATATTCTAATTTCAAAGAACAACAACAAAAAAGAAGAGATAAATTCTAATGTTTGCGCCTTAGCTAGAAATGGAAAAAGATGAAGGTGAAATATTATTATTTTATTTTTTAGACAGAAGAAAATAAAAATGATATAAAATAAAAAAGATAAAATCTCTAAATTTATGGAAAATATTTGATTGGTATACAATAAAAAATTGTTATTGGATCATATGAAATGTTTGTTTTTATTAAAGGAAAAATCTTACCAAAAACCGTTGATTTTTAAACTTACGAACGTTCTTGTTTAAATTCCACTGAGAATTGAACTACGTCGATTATTAAAAAAAAATAAATTAAAATTGTGTTTGAATTGTTAGGTCAACGCAACAAAAAAGATTTATATCCTTCTGATAAAATATTGTGTGTTATAAATATTTTGAAGTGAATGTGTTTCTGTGCACGAGCGTACGTTAGTTGACAGTGACCTTACATATTTGTACTTTCAAGAAGACAGACACTTGCCCGTCTGTGTGTAGCGAATTTATAAAGATACTAGCAGTATAGCCCGGCATTGCTCGAGTGTAATAAAAGCTTCAAAATTAATCTATGGTCCTGGAGCTCAGACTCTTTGGACGTTGGCACGAAAGACTAAAAAGCAATAGTTGTTTCCAGTTAAAGCGAAACCGTAGACTGAAAGAAAAATAAATGGATGTAAGTCAAATTTTTATTTTCTGGTATCGATATCAAATTAGTTTTTTTCGTCGTAAACTGAATTTTGAAGGCTAAATAAGTCCTCTGAGTAAATGGTATCATGGCTGAGACTAACAACTACAATTATACCTACTTAGAGCCAATCCCGAAGAAAAAACTAAAATAAATGGGCTGAAAAAATACAGACATACAGGCAGATAAACACACACACACACACACACACACACACACACACACACACACACACACACACACACACACACACACACACATCTTGCCTTATATATATATATATATATATATATATATATATATATATATAATCGATTTCCTGCACTATTGTAACAACTGCAACCTTGAAACTTCTGAATATCGCTTCTTATGTATTTGTCTATGAGTGTATCAAATTTGATTAAAATCGGACCACACCTTCTATAAGCCGATTTTTTCGATTTTCGATTTTCGATATTTATCGGGGGTACCTCGACACAAAATCTAGCTAAGAACACTCGCAGACGCTTATAGTACAACCATCTAAATTTTCAAGAAAATCGCTTCAGCCGTTTCGGAGTCTATAGGCAACGGATATACACACACACACAGACAGACACACACACACACACTCACACTCACACACACACACAGACAAGTTCCATTTATAAATAAGTTTAGATTATTTATGTGTATGTTGCAAAACGTGATGGCACAACGCGAAGCACAGTGCGAAAAAGATTTTAACAAAATTACTTTCTAAAAATAAAATTGAAATAAATAGTTTTTTCTTGATTGATTGATCGATTCGTTGTATATCTTGATGGGCGACTACTTGGGAATACCAGGTGCTGTAACCTTGAGTGTGCTGGTCGTATAATGAATAATGGCTCTGAATTATTAATTGGAGAGCCGAGGTTCAATTCCAGTTGTATCCGTTATTTTCCCTTACAAGTAATTACCCTTGGGAAATGTATGAATCCACCACTTCTACCCAGCTAATTAGTAAAACTTGTATCCCTACATCATTATTGCTATTTTTCTTCTAGTTTTAATAACCTACAAGCGGTTGCTTAGCCATAGGAAACAAATCAATCTTTTAATTAAAAATCCTCGAAACTTTAGTTAAATCCTTCGTCAGTCGCTCGTTTATTTCCTAGTAGCTTATAAAATGATGCTATTTCTAAAAAAAAAACAACTACCAAGTTATTCCTTTTCAACATTGTATATAGGTAGTTGTTTAGATTAGTCTGAAACACGCAGTGCAGATCGAGTTCATTACATTATAATAATGAACTCGCTAATTTTACAATACCACTGTCGTTTGAAAGATTGGTTGGTTGCGTGTTTTTCTAAAGGTACATCGACCCCTATGGTTTATTTCATTTGGAAATCTATATATTTTCTAGGTAATTTTATGCCTCTAGCAACATATACATTATGGCTCCAGCTACATATATTTTATGACACAAGCTACATATAATTTATGGCACCGGCTACATATATTTTATAGTTCAAGCTTCATATATTTCATGGCTACTGCTACATATATTTTATGGCAGCAGCTACATATATTTTATTGCTCCAGCAACAGATATTTTATGGCTCCTAGTACATATATGTTATGACACCAGCCACATATACTTTATAGCAGAAGCTACATATATTTCATGGCTCCTGCTACATATAAATTTATGGCACCAGCTACATGTATTTTAGGGCTCTTGATACATATATTTTATGGCTCCTGCAACATATATTTTATGGCTCCTGCAACATATATTTTATGGCTCAAACTACATATATTTTATTGCTTCTGCTACATAAATTTTATGGCACCAGTTACATATATTTTATTGCTCTAGTTACATATATTTTATAACTCTTGCAACATATATTATATGGCATCAGCTACTTATATTTTATGGCTCCTACTACATAATTTATGACACTAGCTTCATATATTTCAGGTTACCCGCTACGTATAATAATGGCACCTGCTATATATATTTTAATGCTCCAGATACATATATTTTATGGCTCCTGCTACATATAATTTATGGCACCTGCTATATATATTTTATGGCTCCAGCTACATATATTTTATGGCTCCTGCTACATATATTTTATTGCTACAGCTTCATATGCTTATGTCACCTGTAACTTATTTTATGGATCATGCAACATATATTTTATGGCATATGCTACATATTATTTATTTATCCTGCTACAGATGTTTACCATCTATAAATATTTTATGGCACCAGTTACATATATTAATGCCTTCTCCTACATATATTTTATGACACCTGCTAAAAATCTTTTGTGGCACCAGCTACATATATTTTATTGTTCTAGCTATATACATTTTATGGCTCCAGCTACATATATATTTATGATTTTTGCTACGCATATTTCATGGAACCAGCTACATATTTTTATGCCTTTGGCTACATATATTTTGTTGCTACAGCTACATATGCTTATGGCACCTGTAACACATATTTTATGGCACCACCTACATATATTTTATTGCATCAGCTACATATAATTTATGGCTCCTGCTACATATATTTTATTGGCCAGCTACATATTATTTATTTCACCTGCTACATATATTTTATGGAAACAGCTACGTATATTTCATGGAACCAACTACATATATTTTATGGCGTCTGGAGCATATATTTCATGGCACCAATTGCATATATTTTATGGCATCAGCTACATTTATTTTTTGACACCTGCTACAAATCTTTTATGACACCAGCTACATATATTTTATTGCTCTAGGTACATATTATTTATTTCTCCTGCCACATATATTTTATGGCTTCTACTGCATATATTTTATGGCTTCAGCCATATATGTTTATGACACTAGTTATATATATTTTATGGCTCTTGCTACTTATATTTTATGGCACTAGTTACATAAATTAATGGCCCCTCCTACATATATTTTATCGCTCATGCTACATATAATTTATGGCACCAGTTACATATATTTTATGGCTCAAGCTACATATATTTTATGGCTCCTTTTACATATGTTTTATGGCACCACCTACTTATATTTCAAGACACCACCTACATATATTTTATGGCTCCATATACATATATTTTATGGCCCCTTCTACATATATTTTTGACACCAGCTACATATATTTCGTTGCTCCAGCTACATAAATTTTGTGGCTCCAACTACATATATTTTATGGCACCAGATACATATATTTTGAACGTAATACAAGTATTTTGTGCATAATTTTATCCTTTCAAGGTAAATATATGTATTTTGAGATATGTAGTTTCTAGATGATTTATTGGAAGTGTAATATTTTTATATAAACCTATTTATTGAAGGTAGGCTATTGTGTTGAAGGTTTCAGTATTTTAAAGTAGTTTTCTCGTTAATTTCCTTGTAGTATTTCTATCTTACAGGTGCTAAGTGATTAGGTTCTTTCAAAATGTTAGTTCAGGTTGCCATGATGCTTATGTTGATTGAACTTCAGTCTTTAACAAGTATGAAGATATCAAGAGAAAAATTATTAAGAACAAAAAGGGATAGGGACAAATAGAAGTTTATGATTGCCTACGTCCTGAAAGGACGCGGCACTTAAAGAAGAAAAAAGAAGTCAGTCTTAAACATAAAACATTTACTTATTGGTATTTTTCAATAATATGAACTTTGAATAATGAATAAATAACATCTTGGTGTAGAATAATGCAAATCAAATGAGTTTTTTAGCGTGTGGCAGTTAAATAAAATAAATTAATTTTATTTTTAACGTATTTATGAAGTCTGAAGATTTTCTCCTCTGTTGTAGTTGATAAATATTTGGTTTGTGCCGGGTAATTTAATTTATAAAGTCATTATATTTCTGAAACTTGCGGAAAAATTGATTTTATGGCAATTGCGTTCTAACGAATATATATGGTGAATGTGTCTATCCTTCTGAGATGAGGTGGTTTTACATTATTTACATTGTTCGGACCGTTGTCCTTATTTTTAATGCCATGTTCACAACGTTTCAGTCATTGTACACCCCAGCTTTTTTCACGTTCTAGGAATTTTGAACCGAAACCTTTCGATCACTGTGGTATATCATTCTCATTCCATGTGCAATGCCACTTCCAGATGCCATGTAGATATCTACCTTTAATTCAACTCTCAAAGTTATTTGTTCACCACTGCTGAAGGAAGGTATTGATAATCTACCCCAGTGATCGAAATAAAAAGATTCGATTAAAAATTCCGACTACCTGGAAAAGGCAGAAACGTCGTAAACATGGCAATAAAAATCAAGACAGTTGTCTATATTTCTGAGATGAGATAGTATTTACAGTATTTACATTATTCGGACTATTGTCCTCATCGTTGTTGCTATTTGTACGACGTTTCGGCCGTTTTACGCTCCGGCCTTCTTCAGGTGCTAGGAATTTCGAACTGAACCCTTTATTGCAATACTAAAATCAATAAAAAAATTGCAATATGAACTCTGGTAAAAATGTATTTGGATATTAGGTTTATAAGTCCTTAATGACATATGGATATATACGCTGGTTAGTTCCTGGCTTGACTCTTAGAGTTGTGAGTTCAATACCAGGCTACAGCAGTGGTGAACAAGTAACTTGCATGGTTAAAAGAAGATAACCCATGACTTCCAATCAAGGCTTTACGCAAGGAATGAGGATGATATACACCAGTGATTGTAATAAAAGTACCTGAAGAAGACCGGAGCGTACAACGGCCAAAAGGTCGTACAAATGGCAACAAAGGTGAGAGCAATAGTCCAAATATACTGTAAATACTGTAAAGATCAAGACATCAGCCCGAACAATGTAATTAATGTAAAGTTTGGAGAAATTTAAACAATCTTAAATTTTAAACATATAAAACTTATATAAATGTTACAAACTTGTATAACATACAAACATATATTTATTATCATATGTGTGTACTATTTCAAATAAAAAAGCATTTTGTTGGCTTAAAAAAGAGAATATATCGAACTGAGGGAAAATTGATCAACTGTCTATATTTGATTATCAACTTTTGATTTAAAAGAATGAGAATTTGAATTTGAAAAATACACCATTTAGATGCGGTTAGGACACATCATCAGTGATGTTACCCTGGTTTATTGACGGTTTCGGTCCTTTACAAACATCATACCTTCTCCCCAGGTTGACCCAGCCAGGGTTGATCAGGCCCCGGCCTGTGTCCTAATCTCTATTTGCTACGTTATTGGAATGCAAGATGTTTTAGGTTGCACAGGAGAAGAGGAAAAAATTCTAGAATAAGGTCGTCCACAAATAAATAAATGTCCAGTGATGATAGTGTGTTAATGGTTCCAGTAAATATCCGGAAAAAATAAAAATAAAAATAAAAACGTCAAAAATATTTTTCAAATATTCAGTAGGATTTTCATTTAATGTTGAACTTGTTGTGGAACACCCCTTTTTGCACATAAGAATGGACTGATGTGTACATATAATTCTACCTATACAGAGAACGGCAGTGGTTGCCAAAGTGTTTTCTCTCTGCGACTACATCTCTCACTGTCAGCCCTTTGCCTTCGGGTAGAGGGCGCTCTCTGCTCGGAACCCAGTAGTGGTTTCGCCGACGGGTAGAAGCACAACTGGGGAAAAATAGACAGGTATTTTTTGGCCGGGCCATATAGCCCGGAAATCCCACTCATAACTGACCATGTATCACATTTTGCCCTTAGTGAGAGGAACAACTAAATATAGTGGTTGCCAAAGAGTTTTCTCTCTGCGACTACATCTCTCATTGTCAGCTCTCTGTCTTCGGGTAGAGGGCGCTCTCTGCTTCCGAGCAGAGAGCAATAACCCAGTCGTGCTTCCGCCGAAGGGTAGAAGCACGACTGGGGAAAAATATACAGGTATTTTTTGGCCGGGCCATATAGCCCGGAAATCCCACTCATAACTGACCATGTGTCACATGTTGCCCTTAGTGGGAGGGACAACTAAATATAGTGGTTGTCAAAGAGAGTTTGTAAGGAGTCAGTTGGTCCGTGAGTTGGTGCATAGTAAGTTGGAGTGTTTTGGATATAGATTCATTACCCGGACATAATTCTTCACTACAAGACTGTATATATTGATTTTTATCAATAGTATTCCTAATATTCCTGAATTGACTAACCCGTGTTCTAGTTTGTATATTTTTGTTCAATATAACTTACATTTTCTATCTCCATATCTGTTTTTGTTATTTATTATTTTGTATGGTTTCTCAACAAGAATTCACAACAGAACTGAAAATATACATTTATTTCTGGGCGTATCTTCTTCTCTGTACCGTGGTCCTTAGTAACATAGGGATTAAGCGCTCCACAATTTCCTGTGCTTTGTAGCGCTGAGAAATGTTGATCACTTTGCTATGTCTCCTGACCCCTCTTCTGCCAATTATTTGCACAAGCACTTGGTTATTCTCTACTTTTCTCTATCCTTCAACATGTTTTGTGGTTTCAATTTTTCAGATTTTCTTTTTTTCATTATGTGCTCTAAAATTGTCAACTGTCTTGTTATGATTCTAATTATACGTTTTCTTTTCATTTTCTCCAAAAATTCGTCATCGCTTACATAATTCAAGCCTTCAATGACTTCAACATCCTTTAGTAGATATCTTTGCTGTCTCAAAACTCAAAAGTGGTTGTATTTAAGTTTCGACGGGTAGACGTTAATACTTCTTCTTCTATGTGCCGTCTCCCTTCAGGACATTGTCTTTCACGGCCTTCCACATTATCAGTAGAGGCTCTTAACACCCTTTCTCGTGTTAGCCCCCTCAAACCATTCTCTGTCACCCGTTTGCTCAAACCCTTAAATATAGAATATAAAAGTATAGAAACTAGCATGGCTACAAAATGAGGGATCAGTTTATATATTGATTATAATATAGAATTGGTCCCCCACTTTATACCTTCATTATAATTTCTTATTTGTTTGTCAAATTCTGATTAGGTATGAATCCACCTCTTCTCCATAACTGATTAGCTACTCAGGCTTGTATTTCTTTTTTCATTCATTCTTTCTTTCTTTTTCTTCTTCTTCTATATGCCGTGTCCCTTCAAGAAATAGGCTTTCATGGCCCTCCACGTGATCTCTAGTGGATCTTAACACACTTTCTCTTGTTACCTCTCCAAGCACTGCTCTGCTAGCCAACTGTTCAAACGCTTAAATCTAAAGTATAAATATATAAAAACTAGCATGGCCACAAAGTGAGAGATCAGTTTATATATCGATTATAATATAGAATTGGTCCCCCACTTTATACCCTCATTATAATTTCTTATTTGTTTATCAAATTCTGAGTAGGTATGACTCCACCTTTTCTCAATAATGATTAGCTACTCAGGAGTGTATTTCTTCTTCTTCTTCTTCTTCTTCTTCTTCTTCTTCTTCTTCTTCTTCTTCTTCTTCTAGGTACCGTATCCATTCATTGAGTAGGTGATCATGGCCTTCCAAATCTTCCTATCACTAGTGGCCCTAAGCACGCCTTTTCCTGTTACCACATTCAAACCCCGCTCCGCCATCCACTTGCTCAAGCTCATCAAGTGTGTTACGCGTTGCTTTCTCCTGTCTCACTTTCCCTCTGTCTGACCTGTGAGTATCAGGTTCTCGAAGCCTTCCTTCCTCATTACATGTTCCAGGAACTTTAGCTGTCTTTTTCTGATGTTAAGCATTAGTTTCCTTTTAGTTTACATCCTCTCAAAATCTTCACCGTTGCTCAAATGTTCGGTCCGTGAGATCCTCAGGATCCTTCTGTAGAACCACATTTAGGTTGCTTGAAGTCTCTCCTCGATCTCTGAGGGGATTGCCCAGCATTCACTGCCATATTGAAGAACAGACATCACATAGCAATCCAGTACTCTTTTTTGTGCCAAGCATATTATTTTTAATCAATTCCCCCCAATGAAGGTGATAACGCCACTAAAACGGAAGGAAGCTAATGAGAGTGAAAGACATTGAAAATTCTTTAAAAAGACTCGGAACCCAATCCTAAATAGAAAACAAGGGATAAATCCCTGCTCTTTTTCAAAAGACCGGTGAAAAGTGTGACCTAGAGGATAAATGAACCGTTTAACTTCTATTGATGGGAAAATGTAAATGAATAGTTAATAAAATTTCAGAGGTTAGGCGGAGATGTTAGAAGTCTAGAGTTGAAGTAAAATTTCAAAGGAACCGAAAAACTAATACCAAACAGGCAATTCATTGCGTCTAGACAGCTTTATTGTTTTGGTTGGGGGTGAAACGGTTAAAACGTTATTTAAACTTAAAAAATATTTTCAGATTATAATAAATTTTGTGAGGTAAGAATGATTTGCTAATTAATTCGTATCTAGGAGGATAAAAAGTTGGTGAATACGTGAATAGGTATTTGTGTTGGAGATTTTGGGTACCCTTGTATACTAGTGAGCCAGCCATGAGCTAACTCATTCGATAGTTCACTAATAGAAGCGTTAACCAATCAGAAGGCTCAAAATATTCAATGCGACGTGTATAAAAGGCAACCATATTTTCCCTAGTATTTGCGATAAAGTCCGATACAGTAGTGTCTGACTTGTGAGTTTTAATCTATGACGTTGCTTCATTGAACAGATTACGTACTGCGTTATATTCTATATTCATAAACTATGGTGGACATAGTCAACAATTTGTGTAGAATTAAATATAACGAACTCGACTAGGATTGGAACACGGCCCAAATATTTCCGATTCCGAGATGTTATTCATTACACCTCCTGCGCATCTAAGATTACCTGGTACACAAAAGCAGCCACCCATCTAGACAGGCCTGAACACTTGACTTTGATGTGTCTGTTTATTTGTGTGTGTGTGTGTGTGTGTGTGTGTGTGTGTGTGTATGTGGGTGTTGAAATTTTCCAAAGTTTTTTTTAAAAAATTAGAGATCAAATAAAATTTTGAGAACCGATTTTTTGCTGAAAAATTTAGGCATACCTGATCGACGCACACTATTGATCTACGGACCTATTCAGTTTTTTCTATGCAGTTTTTTTCTTCAGTTTTTTTATTCAGTTTTTTTCTCGAACAACTATTTCCAGTCCAGTACGAGAATGTCAAAGTTCATTGCTTGAATTTGTGATTTAAAAACCTATTTCCATAAATCGTTTTTCTTTTAGCTGAAAGTACTTGGCGACACTGAAGAACTCTCAGATGAAATCTAAGCGGGAAGGAAATCGAAGAACACATTTATGGAAACGTTGTTACAAAAATAACAATCAGAATATTGGTCGGAAGAATTGGTAGAATAATGACAATATTTCATTTAGAATATAAACTTCGCTTAAACTGTCACAAGGCAATATATTGATCATTTCATGATGATCAATAAAAACCATAGTACTGACTTAGGAGACGAACTTAATATTACTTAGGTTATAGTTGCTGCCTCGTGTTAATCATTTCATATCTTAGTTTTATAAATAAAATTCTTTAAATGAGCGTCTAAAATAGCACGAAATATTAATTAATTTAACAGGTACGTCTATACTTAATGTGATATTGATGATGTCTACTGCCTTGTTGCTGATAATTTTCTCATCTTCTTATCTCTGTGCATATTTTTCTAGTGACATTCACCCTGTTCAGGGCTCGAGGTTAACTTGAGGTATACAGTATTGTGCAAAAGTATTAGGACAATAACTATTTTATCTTTTATGAGGCATCAAAAAAAGTTTAAAATCACCCCTGTCCTAACACTTTTGCTCACTACCGGTAGTGTGTAATAATATTAGGACAAGGATTTATTTATCAACAAGACAATGACCCTAAACATACTTCAAACCTTTGTAAGAATTATTTAATTAAAAAGGAAAAGGAAGGAACGCTTCGGAATTTGAATTGGCTCCTACGAAGCCTTGATTTCAATCCTATTGAATATATATGGGATATGGGATATGGGATATTTATGGGATATGGGATATCTATGGGATATGGGATATTTTGGATAAAAAAATTGATAAATCTAATGTTACTTCGCAGATACACTTTGAGAACAAATACAAGCTGCTTGGCAGGAGATACCATTAGATACATTGAAGAAGCTTGTGATGTCAATGCCTGACAGAATGAAGGCTGTGATCAAAGCAAACGGTTATTATACTAAATAAAAATTATTTTGTAACAAGTATTTTTTCTTGTTAAAGCATTTCTTGAGTAAATCAAATAAAATGACTTTAATTAAATTGTTTATTTTCTATCAATATGCCTAATAAAAGATGAAATAGTTTTTGTCCTAATGCTTTTACACAGTGTTGTAAGTGTACATTAAGAGAAAGTTTATGCCGATAGATGGGAACGATAACAGTTAACGCTGGACTTGAGCAGGTTAAGATTGTAATGATCCGGGAAACCTCCTTCTTATCAATAGAATTCGGAGGACATATAGGTAATTTGCTACAATTTGAGTGACACGATGGGTCCTGACCGTGAAGATTAGAACTGGTTGAAGCAAGGAATGAAGTTTATACGAGCAATTTAGAGAGGGGGAGGGAGGGAGGGAGGGAGGGAGGGAGGGAGAGAGGGAGGGAGGAAGGAGAGAGAGAGAGAGAGAGAGAGAGAGAGAGAGAGAGAGAGAGAGAGAGAGAGAGAGAGAGAACACTCCTAAACGAATCTGAGACTCTTTTGAACTTAACGTGAATGAAAGGTGAGGACTGGTCAGCTTCAACTCAAATATGACAATACTCCATTTTAACCTTGATCTGCCTTTTGCAAAAGTAGAGGATATCATGCAGAGCCATGTACTTAATGGAGGGATGCAGTAAACTAACCATTTCCCAAGCATCTTTAATGATGAATCGTATGTACGAGTTTCACTTGAGGTCAGGGGGTGAGTTTAATCCCAAATAGTCTCTCAAGGCACGTAGCTTCCCCTAGGGACCATCCGGTTATCGTGACTGGTGGTAGTTTGGAGTCCGATCGGCGATGATGGAATGTAACTGGTTTGGTTTTCCGGATATAACAGGCGAGTTATTCTTCTACTGATAAGTTAAAGCTAGATCGGATGAGGAATCAGCCATCAATTTTTGATCATCATGAATTCTGCAGGTACACTTGTATATTGCCGTATCACCAGCATAGATATTCATAAATAATCCGAATAAATTCTTAGGTAGATTATTTATGTAAATAAAAAAGAGCGTTGGTCCGAAAAGTGACCATTGGGAGATGCCTGCGTTGATTGCTAGAACCTCGGAGGATTGCCCGTTAATATGTCGATATTTCAGGTCGTCTTTAGAAAACAACGATTTTCTTCATTTGACTAGCGAATCACGTTTGATCACGCAGTTTACAACCTAAAAATATTTTACTAATGTTGATATTTTTGATACTGACACAGTTGAACTTCTGAATTACCTAAAATTCCCCACTTTCGAAATCTGACATTTCTTATGCCCCACGACTACAAAAGATTGGGAAGTAATTTTACAATTATTCCCTTGTGGTTTTATAGTAAATTAAGTAAACAGCAATGGGTAGACCTTTATTAACTGTCAAATTTGTGCAATGAAATAATGTTTATTGATTTATTTCCCTGTACAAGACAAATATAGAATGTTTTATTAAGAAGAAAGAGGAGGGTGATATGGTGTGTCTACTGATAATTTGAAAAAAAGTAAAGAAAAACGAACAAAGATAGAATCCCAATTGGAACTGCTAAAATTACTTCATTAAAGGCATGAATCTCGCATTTACTTACACTAAACTTAAGTTACTAATCTTAATTATGTTCACTTTCTATGTTGCCCAATATAGAACAAAATGCGTTCAGTCAGTAGTAGCTGCTATATCTATTGTCAATAGTGGCAGACTTTTGATGCCTATAATGTATTTTACAGGCACGTTCGTGTCTGTGGAAAATATAAGATTAATATCTTTTGCATATCTGATCTTGTCTGCTAAATACGAAAAGAATATGTTGAATGGCAAGAACCAGATAAATGTATTTTCTTTCCTTTCTTTTCTGACAGACACAAGACATAAAAGTGCTCAAAGCCGAAATCTATAGTAGTTAAAAGAGACGGTCCGGCCTTTGTTATTCTTCGTCTGGCCTTGTGAACCGTTAAAGGGTCAGGAGGTGAAGAAAGAGAGAGAATTGGTTGAAGAATGTAATTTGTCAGGTGATGTTTGACAACGAATGAAATTACGGGTGCTTTTAGTCTAATGGCTAAAGATACCAAGAAAAAAGTACGAGGAAATTTAAATTGCTTTGTATGAAATCTACATTCTCCTGTCTCTCTCTCTCTCTCTCTCTCTCTCTGTCTCTCACACACACACACACACACACACACACACACACACACACACACACACACACACACACACACACACACACACAATTATTATACATAATTTTTGGAAGAATAAAATATGAAAGGAAATTGTCGTGATTATTGACAGTAAAAACTTCTTTTGTATAAAAAGCGAATGAAAGGTTAGAGTGAAATGAATATAATTAGTTAACGCTTTAAATACCAGTGTTCAACATCTGACAACAAGGCATCTACTCGGGAGATTGGTAGTTTTAAGTAACCTGAAACCACCTCTTAATTTCTGTTGTGCCCGGATTCACCCTAACTCTGGATGGTAGCACCTATTTGTATCCCAGATATGGATAAATAATGAGCGCGAAAGCAATATATATGAAAGTATAAAAATATATTTTAATACGAAAAGTACCATTACAATACATTTTTATATAAAACCCGACAATACATGATCAGCAATACTTTTTATCTATAGTTGAAGGCGTACATTTGCGTCACAAAATATATTTAATTGCAGCTATAAAATTGTGTTCAAATTATTTATATTTCGATTTTTATTAAACCACGTATAGTGATTGATATGCTGTTTAACAAAATCAACCAACCAACATGAAAAACTCTTTCATAACATTCTTCCATACAATATTCTACAATTTCTTAAATCAAACTGAATAAAAAAATATAACTTAAAAAATTACAACCTAAAAAATGCATATCATCGCCTCTAGTAAATATGTCAACATAAATTTATATGCATAAAAACTGAGTATCATCTACCATGTACTCAAATGTGAAAGCAGAATAACATATCATATTTGCATTACTTTAATGCTCCCAAGAAAACTAAATTTTGATATGAATTGACCCATAATAACTTAATATGACTTTCAAAAATTCAACTAACCAAATAATAAATAAAAAAACAACTTATTCAAATTTGAAAATGAGGTAATCCTGAGAGAATTAGAAGCCTTACTATGACACATTGCTGACGACACAATCTTAAAAACAAAATATACAGATGACACTGTTGATCAGTTAAGTGCCACACTTGATACACACTTGGGTGATCATGTCTCTTTCGAGATATGAATGACTAGGTTACCATTACTTTCTGCGGTAGACTGGTTGCAAACCAAGGCTATAGAACCTGATCTATCTTGTCATTTAACGCATAGATGGAGGGAGAGACGGATTAATACCTTTCCCAAGGGTATTTGTGCGTAAGTGAATGCAACGAATATAACTAGAACTCGAACTCAGTTCTCCGAATTCTCGTTTCGAGACGATATGCACTGCACCACAACAGACAATGCTCGTAGCAGACACAAAATAGAAGTTACAAGAATGTTGTAAAGTGAAAAGAAAATAACAAATATCGGCGGATCTGAAAGAGACTAACATCATCTTTAAATTTGTTGTTTTTCATTCTTTTTTTTTAAACTTTTTTCAGCGCAGTCTTATCGATTATTACATTATCAAAAAAAAAAAAAAATAAATAAATAAAAATAAAAATTTGGAAAAATTTCAATATTTAAACAATTTTATGTGGGGGCTCAGTTTCTCATACAACGTTATAGTAAATCGATCCTCCATTTTCGAACCACTCGCGTTGAGGTCGCTTTGTTTTGTTTTTTTTCAGACGAGTTGTTGCTCTTGTTTTTGTTTTTTTTTTCAAATTTTCTTCAGTTCTTAAGAGGGCATCTTCCTCGGAAACTCCAAGAATGGCTTTATTCAAAAATTTCGCAAAGGATTCAGTTGTTGAATATGCGCAAGCAAAAAAGTTAATTGCACAGGATCAATTTACTATAAAGTTAAATGAAAAACTGAGCCCCCCCCCCCCCACTAAAATTGTTCAAATGTTGGAATTTTTACAATTTTCTTTTGTCAATCGGAAAGTTTACGGTTTAATCGAGTGGTTCCAAAATGGAGGATCGACTTACTATAACGTCGTATGAAAAACTGAGCCTCTCCTATGATTGTCATCAAAGAGGGGCAGCTTAAGATGTGAAATAGAAATTGGCGACACCAAAATCAAGCAAGTACGAAACTTTAAATATCCAGTAAGTGTTTTAGCAGGGGATGAAAAATTTGACACGGAAATCCGAAGGAGCGTTAGAATAGCGAAAGACACCTTCTAAAATCTCAGCAAATATTTAAGAAATATGAAAATTAAAAAAAAAGAAAACAACAAAAAACAAAACGCGAAACTGTTATGTAATATCGGTCGTCCTATACAGCAGTAATGATGGAAAATCCAGTCACTGATGAAAAGAAATGTAGTTCTACAGAAGGATGCTGAAAATATGTTTTGAACATTTTAGTAACGAATAGGTTTTACCGACGCAGCGTGGCTTCCCTGTGTCTTTTCTACAAATACTTTCACGGCTGCTGCTCCGATGAACTTAGCTCACTGGTACTCCCTATATACGAATTTCCCCGAGTCACAAGATAAGCAACTAAATTCCACCCTTTTACTGTGAAACCAATAAATTGTAAACGCAAATTCTACTCCATCAGCTTCTTTTCTCGCACTTCCCGTCTGTGGAATTCTCTTCCAAATACTTGCTTTACCGACAGTTATAATCTCCAAGAATTTAAATGTAAATCAATAATCATCTCCTGTCTCACTAACTTACATTCTCTCTCTCATGCTTTTTCTACATCCACCCCACTCTCATCAGTAATCTCTTCCCTCTCCTACTCTCTTCCTGACACCCCCTGTAACCTCTCACTCCTCATAACATTACTCCTATGTAACCACCTGCACAACAGTGGCAGTAAAATGCCTTGCTTGGGGCGACACGATTATAAAAAAATAATAAAATAGACACAAAAAGGATACTTCTATTTCGAATAAGGAATAATTAGTTTTAAATTATAGGGCATATGATAAGGTGAAAGAGGTTGGAAAATTTAACACTCACAAGTCACTTTGAAGGCAAGCGGAATAGAAAAAAGTAGCGAATAATTTAACTAAAATGCCTATATAAATCCTTGGCAGAATCTGGATTAAGAGAGATTGCAAAGAATACAAATCCTACTAAGATTTACAAAAGGACAGGAAGTTGTGGAGAGTAATGAATAAACATGGTATATAGAAGAAGATATTCGAAAGCGTTGTTGCTGATTTCACGCGTTCAGTTTAATATATTTTTGAAGTTTCGAAACATGTTTTGTAGATTTATTTTTATAGCCAACCAACACCGAATCGACGTGTTTGATTGAACCTCAGAAAAAACGAAGAAAAAAGCGGTTAGAGTTGGGCGATATCTTGTCCACAAGTTCATTCAGCACACATCTAAGTGTTTTCGTTCCAGAATGGCATTTTTCACTTGAAAAATATCTGTTTTTCCTCTGCCTGTTGTATTTCTGACATATGGAGTTTTTCCCACATTAAGTATCAATAGCAAAATGTACATTTCTTTCCAAACGATAACAAAGAACTGAACTTTAAGCGTACATTCCGCATAATTCGTCAAATATTTTATGCATGTTGTTCAGGTAATTTCAGACGCGCATTGCAGAGAGAATTGTACAAAACGATCCGTTCTCTGATTTGGCGGATTTCTGTTATATTTTTTTTTCTTATTCGTCCCTCTTACCATTCTTCGTACATATTTGGGTCTTTTCTATTCCAATTTTCAGTACATTAGTATTTCTACATTAACGGAGTTTTCTTAAACGTTGAGTTTGCTTTTTTCTAATGCATTAATGTATTTAATTTTAGAGTTGTCAAAAACCTCCTTAGCACATGAACGAAATTGAATTGATTTATGCAAGTTATTAATGATACGATGGTGGTAACTTTATTCCTTGCTGATGTGTTTGCGATTGTGTAAATTTTTAGCGTACCTTTTGTGCAGGCCATTGTTCAGGTCAAAGGTTACATCTAAGAAGTTTAGTAGTAGTAGTAACGATATGTAAACCGTGGTCTTTAAGGAAAAATTAATTAAATCTTTTCTAAGTCTATCCGTTTGTTGTGGACTTGTTTTACGGAGCATGAGGCCCACGTCTATTGAACAGGTTAAGACCTAAACTATCGCCCGGTTCACACTCCACCCACGTCTATTGAACAGGTTAAGAGGCTCATCCCTTGTTCCCTGTTTAGGATGTGGTTTCGGCTTTCTCTTTTCCAATCTTTTTACTCTTACGTAGCCCCCTGCGCATCAGTGGCGTTATCGCCTTGCTCGGGGTGATATGATTTAAAAAAAAAAGATAAATCCATCGTCTCCGTAAAGACCTGTGTTGTTTAATTCAAGTTATGAATTGTTATACGTCACGTGATCTGTTTCGTCAGGTGATTTCTGATGAATCGCCCGACGAAACCGAAAAGGTTGAAATAGAGAGAGAGAGAGAGAGAGAGAGAGAGAGAGAGAGAGAGAGAGAAGAGAGAGAGAAAACAAATGAACAATGAAAAAATAGTCTGATACAAGTGAAAAAGAGACAATTATTATATCCACTCGCATGTCCGTAACATCAGCATTCCAATTTTTATTTTCCTCTGAATTTGTACACCGAGGAAATTTCATCCGCAGGAGGTACATAGGCACTTTAGTTGCTTGATCGACTGTTCTTACTTCAAACCCTGGCTGGGAACTCAACTTTTCTTTTAATATGATTTCTTTAAGATTCAAGGCGGTAGACGAAATAAAAAGTGTTTAATAAACGGAGTACCTACTGTCGGATTAATAAAATGTTCATTAAAAAATTCTCTTCGATTCATCCATTTATTTGTTTGTTTATCTATTTATGCATGTGCTAATGTGAGAAAACACAGACTATTCAACACGCCAACATTTGATTTATTTGATTTACTTTATTTTTTATTTTTTACTCCACTGATTTGATTTATTTCTTTATTCTTTATTTTTATCTTTATTTTTATTTTAATTTTCTACTTACGTATATATAAACAAGAACTTGGACCTCAGAATACCGGCATGTAAAGCCACAAATTTATTCGCCTGAAGAGATTCAATCTTAGACTCGAAACACGCGTAGCGTCACAAATTATGGACCTCTAAGATATCATAATATGTATAATATCTCTATACAACAATAAATGTACACTTTAAACGTTCACGGCCTCTCACACTTTTTATTCTATACCAATTTCTCTCGTTGGAACAACCCTATTTCCTTTTTTCATATATATATATATATATATATATATATATATATATACACTCCTGATCAAAAATTTAAGACCACTAAAAAATCTTTAAAAAGAATTTTTTTTTTACAGATAGATTTTAAACTCCTCCCACTTAAGGTTACCAATACTACAATCTAAAAGGTTATGGAAACAAAAAGCTACATTCCAAACATTTTATTTAGAAATTTACATTTTTATAACATGAGGCGATTTACGCATGATCAAAATTATATATATATATATATATATATATATATATATATATATATATATATATATTGATTGATTGTTTAATACTTACTTTTTGGTCATAATAAGGTTAGAGCAGTATACATGTGTATAAAAAAGTGTTCGATACAATTATATTGTAGAACTTCTGAATATTTTCCATTTTTAAACGAGTTATTTCGCTACCCAGGTTTCTACCATGAGTGGTGTCTTCAGGCGATTTTTAATAACTGATTTTATCGTTTACCGTTTTTCCTTTTAAGAACGCCCTTGTAACGTGTTTTTTTAAAAATGTTCACGTGGCAGGGAATTTATGAACGCGCAATGTTTAGATTAAAACGGATTATGACGTTTTCATCCATGGTTGTATGAAACTAAGAGGTATTTGTTAGTGTGGATGCATTTAGTCATAATTTGTGTTCTTTCATTTAACAGTTCATCTTTATTTGGGAATATCATAGTTTCTAATTTTTAATTTTTCTTGAATTATTATATATATATATATATATATATATATATATATATATATATATATATATATATATATATATATATAATGTGCATTTGGGCAGTATTTTCTCTTTTATTCAGATTTCATTGAAAATGACAGACAAGGTATTATCAAATTGTCCAAAGGTTTAGTTTCTTCGAGCGTATATGTGTAAAACTTATGTATATAGAGTCATGTGTATGTTATGTTCCGAAGACGGTAATCACATTGTTACCGTGTTCATAATTGATATTATTAAGTGTAGGATTTCTTTTTTTTAATAATAATACCGCCATTATTTTTAATCTTCTTTTGCATTTGGATGATGCCATTATATGTGTATTGTCAATAAGTATGTAACGGATTGGTCCTGGTAGATCTCTGTGTGTGTTTAAACGAGACTGGATGGAACAGTGGTTAGAAAGGTGCAATGTCAATCTTCTCGTCAATATTCTGGTGGTGTGTTCGATTTAATTGTTTAGAAATTTGGATTGTTAAGAACACAATTTTTTAAAGGATATATAAATTCATAAACAACACTGGTTCTCTGAAGTTTAGATTTTGCGAATGAATTATTATTATTGACGATGAGATTGGCAGTTTTGAATTTTTTGTAGTAGATAATTTAATGTTCTTTTTTATGTATATCGGGTGTTGAATAATTTTGGATAATGATGTGAAGTGAAGATTTAATAAAACTATATGTCTGTCTTAATTTTTACATATATTTGCTCTATATGTATTGATATGCATATATATTTAGAGCTCTTCTAGAGAGTTATCCTACCACTTTATGTACAGGATACTTCTTCAATGAATGTCTATTATGTTTAATCATGAGCCGTTCTAAACATCGTATTTTGATTTTAATTTCAGGTGAAAATAAAGACAAAATTCTTCAACATTTAGATAATTTTTTATTAAGTTGGTTCTAAGCTTTCGGCTCACATGATGGTGGATGATTTTATGTTAACGTCCCTGTAACCTCTCTGTAATCAACTTAAAAAAAAATTATCCAAATGTTGAAGAATGTTTGTCTTTATTTTTCACCTGAAATTAAAACCAAAATACGATGTTAAGAACGGCTCATGATTAAAGATAATAGACATTCATTGTCTCTTTTATTTAACAGTACATGTTTAGAAAATGTATATATTGTTGGGGAGCACCCTTTTTACACATATAAATGAACTCGTCTAAGGTGTACGTATAATCCTGCCTAAAGAGAACAAGAGAGTGTTAAAGAGAGTGTGTAGCAGGAGTTGAGTAGCTGGACCGCCGCTTAGTTGAACTTATGACCCGGAACTTCTTTACAAGATTGTATATATTGATTGCTACTAACAGTATTGCTAGTATTTCTGTATTTACTAACCCGTGTTCCAGGTTGTATATATTTTGTTCAATATAAATTACATTTTATATCTCCATATCTGTTTTTGTTATTATTATTTTGTGTCGTTTCTAAAAAAGAATCCACAACATATATATATATATATATATATATATATATATATATATATATATATATATATTAATACAGGTTTCATTGAATAATATAGACAAGTTCTGTCTATTTATTTTGTGTAAGATCCGTTCGTATGATCTGATTAGCTTGATAGTGTTGTCATGGAAAGACGACAAGAAATCGCAATAATTGTTGATTTTCTTTATCAGGTCTGAGCTTTTATTTAATGTTCAGTGAACATAGAACATTTCAATTATTATTAACAGAGTGGAGTTATTCAGAGAAAATTAGACAGGTCCATTTTTTGTGTCGCACATGGCTGTAGGCCGAGAAGGAATGGTGGTAGTGGGTTTTTGGTCAATTGAGTGTATAGTGGCATGAGGGGATTGGTCTGGGAACTGCTGCTACTATGGTGTAGGGGGTAAGTATAATAACTATGATCTCTCCCGTCGTTCACTGAACATTAAATGTTCATCATTTGATAATGGCTTATGTAAGCCGAAAGCTCAGACGTGATAAAAAAAATCAACAATTATTGCGATTTCTTGTCGTCTTTCCATGATAACACTATCAAGCTAATCAGATCATACGAACGGATCTTACACAAAATAAATTTATTCAAAGAAACCTGTATTAATGAAAAAATTCTGCCAAAATACACACAATATATATATATATATATATATATATATATGTGTGTGTGTGTGTGTGTGTGTGTGTGTGTGTGTGTGTGTGTGCTTAAGAGAGAGAAAGAGAGAGGTCAAAAGATTTCGGTAGACACAACTGTTTCGAACTTGTTTAAAAAATTACTGGAAACTTTTGCGTATACCAATTTCGCATTATTCTTGAGCCTCGAACGTTTGTATTTATTTCAAAAGCATGTTGGCATTATTTTCTTTGTATAATAAAACTTAACACTCTCCTTTCCACTAAAATATATTATTTAAACAAGGTTATATATTATGAACTGAAACTCAAATATATCCTACAAAGTTTTATAAATATCAGTTTTTAAGAGAAAGGTTTTACTAAAATGTAAAATCTGATATTGTGCAATGTTTTGAAAGATATGTACGTTGTTGAATCTTCATTTGACAGAAGTTTTTCATATAAGAATCATTCTCATGATAATATAATGATCACTTTTATTAGAAATCAGAAAACCAAACACATTATTTCGATATTTTAGCAGTATATTATTTTTGATAATAAATAAAATCTTTTGGTTTTAGTAGACACTATTATAATCATAAAAATGCCAGCTTACATTATTTATTGTGAATGTAGATACGTATCTTTCACAATCTCTCTCTATCTTTCTACATATCTCGAACCTTTCATATCTATCTAACCAGCTGGAATCATTTCATATCTATCTATTCGTGATCGATTTTTCATATCTATGCATCTACCTTTCATAGTCTTTTTATATCTATTTACCTATATCACTTTATTCCAGTCTCTATCAATGATAACTTCTTTTCTTGTTTCTAACCATGAAACCATTTTACGTTGTTTTTATCTAAGTATTTAATTCTTCGATAGAGATTTAAATGGCTTTTACAAAAATAAATGTCGAATTATTCATTTACCCCTTTCAGACCAACAACCGCGCAAAAGCCTTCAGGTTCCTTCGGCAATATATTACATTTCAAAGAATCAGGGAGAAGTCAAAGTCTTTTAGTGCACCGATTTAGCAAGCCTATCCCCTACGTCTACTGCCATAAATGTCAGAATATCATTTTGTTAATTGCAGACGAAAGAACGAAAGACAGTATTTGATAACATAGATATTTGATAATACAATCAGTATCTGACAACTCAGCTTTTCTCTCACAATAAATGTTGAAAAATTATTTATGTTGTTTTTTTAATAAATTCATCGAAAGTAAGACAAAATCATCACTAATGCTCAGGGGGGGGGAAAGATTAGGTACAGTGGGTATTGAAAAAAAAAACAACAACAAAAGATGAATGAGATTCAAGAATATAGAAGATGGAAATGGACGTTTCATGTAAATTCTTTGAGAATGTAGCTATCAAGGAAGTAAATATACAGAAGGGAGTTTCACAGAAAGGAAGTGCAAGAAAAGAAACTGGTGGAGTAGAAGTGGCAGTTGCATCTAACTATTTAATCTGTACAAGGGTGGAACCTAATTGCCAATCTAGTCCTCTTCTTCTATGTAACCTTGTTCTTTCAGAACGTAGGAGATCATGGCCTTCCACATCTCCCTATTTCTGGTGGCTCTGAGCACACTTTCTCCTATAACACAACGCAACCCTCGTTGCGTCATCCACCTGCTCAGGCCCTTGAAATATGTTACCCGCTGCTTTCCTCTGTCTCCTTTTCCCTCTATCTGGCCTGTTAGTACCAGGTTCTACAAGCTCTCCTTATTGCATGTCCAAGGAACTTTAGTTGTCTCTTCCTGATGCTCAGTATTAATTTCCTTTTTGTTTCCATCCTTTCCAAAACCTCATCATTGTTCACATGCTCGGTCCATGATATCCGCAGCATCATTCTGAAACATATTTCAACTGCTTCAAATTTTTCCTACATCTTTGATGATACTGTGCCGCGTTCACTGCCATATTGGAGGACGGACATCACATTGCAATCCAGTACTCTCTTCTTTGTTTCTAGTGAAAATTTCCTTTGTCTTAATACTTTACTCAGCTTCTGGAACGCGTCCTTCGCCATGCCAATTCGCCTTCGGATCTCTGTGTCACACTTTCCGTCGTCTGTTAGAACACTTCCCAGGTATTTAAATTTTGTACCTGCATGATTTTAGTATTTCTCAACTGTATATGTCATTTTGGGTTGCTCTTTTTGCTGCTGACCATACATTCGGTTTTCTTGCAGTTTATTTCTAGTCCTCTTTTGTCACTTTCTTCAGCTACCTTCTGTAGGGGATCTTGTAGTTTCTTTTCTGTGTCTGCAATCAGCACTGTATCGTTTACGTACCGTATGTTATTGAAATTGTGGGCTCCGGTTACAAATCTTGGCATAACATCTAGGGTCCTCAAAATAGTCTCACTGTACAAGTTGAAAAGATCTGGTGAAAAGACGCATCCTTGTCTTATGCCCCTTTCTAACTTTGTATATCTTCTGATTTCGTTACCTGCCCGTATGCAGGCAGTTTGCTGCCAGTAGAGAATCTTAATTAATCTTATGTCTTTCTGAAATATGTCGAGGCTGCTGAAAATTTGTGGCGTATTTTGTCGAACGCCTTTGCATAATCGATATAACATAGGTATAAATCCTTCTTCATTTGTATTGCCCTTTCCGGCCTGATTTTGATTCTTGCTCTATTCATCAGGATTCGGGCGATCAGTTTTATGATATGACTCATTAAGCTGACAGGTCGATGGAGTTCGCATTCGTTTGCACCTGGCTTCTTAGGAAGGGCTATATCAGACGACCTAAGCAAGTCGATTTTCATAGCTAAGCTAGTAGCACGCTTAAATTCACGTGGACGGAGCATCAAGGAAAAAGACCTACCAAGTCAGTTGCCATGAAAATATTTGTAGAAAGGACAGAGAGAAGCCACGTCACGTCGGTGAGAAAGTGACTGTGTCTTATATCAATAAGGTAGACTAATTCTTACCCCAAAGCCGTAGAATCCTAGCACTTAAGATTGCCTAAACTCCATAAAACTGTAATAATAAATGTAAATAGATCATATTTTATTTATAATCAAATCGCCCCAAGCAAGGCATTTTACTGCCACTGTTTTGTAGGCAGTTACATAGGAGGAAAGTTATGAGAAAGAATGACCAGGCTGTAGGAGGTGTCAGGAAGTGGATAAGAGAAGGATGACTGTGGCCATAAAATGAGGGATCAATTTATATATTGATTATAATATAAAATTGATCCTCCACTTTATATTTAAATAATAATTTCTTGTCTGTTGATAAACCGTAGAAAACGAATCAATCAGTAAATGAAACACTAATTAGCTACACATGCATGTCTTTTAGATTTATTTACATTCTCTGGAATATAAATGTATAGAATTTTTTTTTTAATCATATCGCCCTAAGCAAGGCATTTTACTGCCACTGTTGTGCAGGGGGTTACATAGGAGGAAATTTACGAGAAAGAGTGGCAGATTATAGGGGTGTCAGGAAGTGGGTAAGAGAAGGATGAGAATACTGATGAAGAGTGGAATGGATGGAGAAAGGAGCATGAGAGAGAGGAGGCAGGTTAGTGAGGTAGGAGATGATTATTGACTTTATATTTGAATTCTTTAAGAGTGTAGCTGTCGGGGAAGCAAATAAACGGAGGGGGAATCCACAGACGGGAAGTGTGAGAAAAGAAGCTGATAGAGTAGTATTTACGTTTACAATTTATTGGTTTCACATTAAAAGTGTGGGTTACAAACGGGAAATTTTAAAAACAATCCAACGTCTCAGTTCACTACTTTTACCTCTCGGAATTGTTACGGCCTGAAAATATTTATTGGAGTTTCGTTGGTTTTGTTATGGAAGCCATTAAATGTCACTTGTAGATTTCATATATTCAATTTTAAACATTTGTAAATGTTATTTGACAACTACTGATCTATACACATAAAGAAGTATTTAGATGGATACATTGATAGGTAACTAGTTTAAATTTTTATTAATCTCAGATTAATTTATAAAGAAAGAAAGAAAGAAAGAGAGAGAAAGAGAGATAGCGAGTGTACAGAGAAAGGGAGAGAATGATAGAGGAGGAAGAGAGAGAGAGAGAGAAAGAGAGAGAGAGAGAGAAGAAAAATACTTTAAATGACGTAAAACTTTTTACTTCTTGAAAATCAGAATTCAAAATTCAGAATTTTTAGTTTTGAACACTGGGTACCGGCGTCTAAATGCAAGTATTCAAAACAAGAAATAAACCCCCACATATGCATAATGAAAACTTGTCAGGGTGACCCATTTTTCCAACTGACCACACCTTTGGAGTTTTGTGTGAAAGTGCTTCTTGTGTGAAACGAGACCTTCTTTTTTAGCATCACTTTGGGTTATATATATATGTAAGAAAAGTTAAGGCAGACACGTTATTTAATGCTAACTCGGAAGTATAGGCCTATTTCAGGCGAACCATCATCATCTTTATTTTACAAAGAGTTTTACACCTTGGGTGTAAAATCCTTTGTAAAATTAGCTTTGGAAGCTGATGATGGTTCGCCTGAAATAGGCCTATACATCCGATTTACCATGAAATAACGTGTCTGCCTTAATTGTTCTTATATTTGCTCTATCACTGTATGTACAGGATACTCCTTTGGATTCTTCTATGCCCACACTGCTTGCTGATATATATATATATATATATATATATAAGGTATTTTCGGTATATTTCTTCTTACGTTGTAAGTTTCCAGATTGGAATTTTTAAATCTTAATATTTACATAAACACAAGTGACACATTAAAAAATTCATTTAACCACTTTCAATATTTTAATTTGTTATATTAAACGCGAAATAAAAAGCCCTGTCACACACACACACACACACACACACACACACACACACACACACACACACACACACATATATATATATATATATATATATATATATATAAAATTAGCATAATGTTGTTCAGCGGCGTCATCACTCTGGCATAAACTCTTAAACTGAAGGACTCGAAATTTTACTTTATCGAAATAACTTTTTTTCATCAATTAGTTCCTCACGAACTGGATGAGCTGAGTTCGAATTCCAGTTGAATCCATTGCATTCACTTACGTGCAAATACCCTTGGGAAAGGTATTAATCCGTCTCTTCCTTCCAGTTATGCGTTAAATAGCAGGACAGATTGGGTTCTATAGCCTTGGTCGTCAACCAGTCTACCGCAGAAAGCAATGGTAACCAACTGCGGGATAATCTTCTGCCCAGTCAGTCATGTCTCTTTCGAGACATGATCGCCCAAGCGTGTATCACGTATGACATTTAACTGACTGAGTTCCTCACGGGAGAATATATTTAACTAATCTATGCACTTTTAAATTTATAATTTGAAGCGCTGCCTGGGGTATGAACAGTAATATCTGGCACATAAGCGTTAATGTTAAAAGTCTACAGTGTTTTACTTTTTAAATATAATACTTATTCACAATTCAATGAAGCTGATAATGACAAGAGGAATTTTGTTTGGAAAATTTTTCAAGTTGGCAACACCACACAGATCTAATGTAAACACAGTCAAGATAGAAGAGACGTATGAAAAATATTCATTAAACACATACACAAACACTTACCCGCATGAAGCACACTCCACAATATATTCAATGGAGTAAAAATCAACTACATTTGTACGGAGAACAGAAAAAAACTAAATCTGAAAAAAAACTATATGTAATTGTAGAAAAAAGGACGAATGTCTCTTAAACGACAAATGCTTGCAAAACAATCTAATATAACAAGCCCCTGTAAAATCAGCAGACAACGAAGAAAAATATACATAGCTATAACTTTAGGATCTTTGAAACAAAGAATGTGCGTATTCATTTTATTGATAAAAGCTGGATCATCAGCTGAGAAAATAACGTAATATTTGAATCTTCCTCCTCTTTCTTTTTACACCCTCAATCAGTACAACCATAAGTTCAAATCTAGGGTCAACCGATATTTCTCTTACATATCCTCATCATAAGCATACCTTCCTCCTGCTTGTACGTCCTTTCGAACAATTTTATTCAGTAACTATCTACCTTGATTAGTTTGACTATTTACAATATCTCCTCGTGCATTTTCAGTCATGTCATGTGAGTGTCAAATGCTTCATTAACTCTGCTGGAAATCTCAACCGTTTCTTTCTTATTCGAAGCATAACTGTTCTTTTTAATTCCCATCTTCCTCGTTTCTCACATTTGTCGTCTATGGTATTCTGAGCACTCTTCCCGAGAACCACATCTCTGTTGCCTCAAATCTACACTCTTCATTTGTGAGGAATCTTACAGTATTCACTGACATATACACTACCGACCATAAGTTTGGGACCACCCAAACATTTGTAGCAGAATCATGGCAAAAAAGAAACAGATTAGCATTGAAAAAAGAGCTCAGGTTGAAATTCTTTCGAAAGAAGGATATTCTGAACGTGTTATTGCTAAAAAGTAAGCCTATCAAAAATGGCGTGCATTATTGCCTTCAACGACTTCGTGAAACTGAGTTAAATATTGACAGAAAAAGATCTGGCAGGCTCGGAGTAACATCTATTGTAGAGGATAGGCACTTGATCATATCTAGCAAGAGGAATAAAAGAAAAACCGCTCCGGAATTAACAATTGAAATGAATTCTACTCGGCAACATCCAGTATCTGTTACTACTCTTAAGAGACGACTTCATTCTGCTGGGCTTAAAGGCTGTGTAGCAGTTTAAAAAAAACACTATTAAATAAGGAGAATAAGGGATGAAATTGATTGTACAGTTCGAAATGGACTTCCTAAAAATGAACAAATGTTGTTCAAATGCTTGCTGATTGCTTGGAAATCACTCAACAACTTATTTTTATAAGTTCTGTACAATACCATCAAAGATGAAGGAAAAACTTGAAGTAACTGAAATGTGGTTCTACAGAAGGATGCTGCGAATATCATGGATCGAGTATGTGAGCAATGATGAGGTCTTGGAAATGATGGAAACAAAAAGGAAATTAATACTGAGCACCAGGAAGAGATAGCTGAAGTTCCTGGGACATGCAATGAGGAAGGATGGCTTGGAGAATCTGATACTAACAGGCCAGATAGAAGGGAAAAAGAGACAGAGGAAAGCAACGGATAACATATTTGAAGGACCTAACCAGGTGGATGACAGAACGAGGATTGCATGGTGTAACAGGAGAAGGCGTGCTCAGAGCCACCAGGGATAGGGAAACGTGGAAAGCCATGATCGCCTACGTCCTGAAGGGACAGGGCACATAGAAGAAGAAGAAGAAGAAGAAGAAGAAGAAGAAGAAGAAAGAATGCCAAGGATTTGCTCTGCAGTAATAAGGGCTCGTGGTGGTTTCTTTGATGAAAAGAAAATATGAATTAACTTTAATTAAATTTGAAATTACTGTATATTAATTTTGGTTTTAAATATTGTACAATTGTGAGCAACAATGAAATATATCTATATTTATTCTTATAAGACAAAATTTGTTATTTCTTTCTCCCAGAGAATAAATCTAAGTGGTCCCAAACTTATGGACGTTAGTGTACGGAGAACTGGACTTACAGCCAGTTCCGCACTCTTTTCTTTGTTTTTAACCAGATTCTGTTTCTAACTTTTCTTGCATAAAGGTGTCTTCTTTTTCTCTGAGATTTCTTAAAACTTCTTCGTTTCTCATCTAGCCTCATCCATCGTATTCTTAGCATTCTTTTGTAGAACTATATATTTATCGTTTTCAGTTTCCCCCCCTTACATGTGAGGAAATTGTCCAATATACATTGCTGTTATATAGAAAATTGATGTTACAGACTAGTTTAGCACTCTTTTCTTTGTTTCTAACGGAAAGTTGCTGTTTAATTACTGTATCTATATAGATATAGTCTCTAAATTATCCAGATTGTTACATTTTCACACTTGTTTCATTTTGATTACGGTAAACACTCACATATCTATATTTTATTTTTACTAAATTTCTTATTTTAAATAATTTAAGACATTTTTCCCGTTGTTTGAAATTACTTATATAATTTACTTAAGTATCATTTTAAGTAACAAAGTCCCTTATAATAATGTTTATTTCTTATCAGTCAAAACGTATCGGACATTTTGAGATATGTTAAGATTTAGCGAGTAAAAACTATGAAACTTACTCGTGATTTTTTTATAATCGTTTCACCCCAAGCAAATCGGTACCGCCACTGATGCGCAGGGGGCTACATAAGAGCAAAAGTTTAGACAAGAGAAGAGAGAAGAGAAAGATGGATCAGTTACAATGGGTGTCAGAGAAAGGGCAAGAGAAGGATGGGAACACAGGTGTGAAGACAGTTGCGAAGTTAGAGAGAAAGGAAAAGAACAAGATATACAGGGTGATGTAGAAAGAACTGGAGTCAAGTGGTTAAGAGATGGGTATTGACCTTTGCATTTAAATACCTGGAGATTGTAGCCGTCAGGAAAGCAAGTATATGGAAGGAAGTTCCACAGGCGGGAAGTGCGAGAAAAGAAGCTGGTGGAGTAGAATTGACGGCTGCATTTGGTTGATCTAACTGTAAGTGGGTGAAACCTTGTTGTCAGTCTGGTTGCGCGTGTAAATTCTAGTGGTGGGGGCACCAGTAACTTAAGTTCGTCGAAGCAGTTGAAAATATTTGTAGAATAGACAGAGGGAAGCCACATCCCGCCGGTGAGAAAGTGGCTGGAGTCGAGCTGCCAAATTGGGACCTTTGAAGCCTGTCGAGCACACCGAGATGAATAGCAGGGATGCCTGACCATATATGATAGCAGAACTCAACCAAGTTCATCAAATATCCTCTTGACAAAACAGTAGATTCTGTGCCGTGAACAAAGTTTGGGAAAAACAGGGAGACTGTGAGTAAATACAACATAGTGCCGCAATGGCATTACAAAGACACAACAATATCGCACGTCTTGTCCAAGAGATGCTCTCTGATAAAAACCATATGTCAGCTCTCTCTAATTTGGATGAGCGTAAACCACCCGTAGTACAAGTAAATAGGCAAATAACTCTGCTCTGGGATGTTCATCGTGGATTATGATAATATAGCTGACGTTAGAAGAGCAGGCAAGAGGAGAGTAATTAAATAATCGGATATAGCAGTACCCGAGTAATTTGATAATCGATATAGTACTCGGGAGTGTAAGGGTTATTGAAAAAGAACTACCCCAGCTCATGAATAGAGTTGAACAATACTTCAATTCCTAAGGGGGCATGACCAAGTGATTATGGTCAGCCAAATGACAAACAAGTAGATAGTACAGAACATTTGCTATTATTATCATCATTTTCATCATAATTTGATTTCTGCTGTTGTCACACTACCTGCCAAGTCTGCTGAAAGACCTAAAGCAGGTAGTTGTGTGTTGTTATGACTATATTTCGTTTGTTTTTTTTCCATCTCCCATAACGTAACCAGCATTACAGGGACAAATGTCTTCATAGTGTGTGGCTTTACTTATCTATATCTTTTAAGCTGCGGTTTCCATGACTCTTTCAATGTGTTGTTTTGTTCCTGTTTTTATCATTCCAAGCGCACCTACTATCACTAGTACTATTCTTATTTTGAATTTCCATATTTGTTTTTATTTCCAGGTCTTTATACTTTGATAGTTTTTCAAATTCCTTGGTTGCTATGTTACAATCCATTAGAGAAGCCAAATCAATTAATAGGTAATTTATTCTTTTCGGTTTTGACAATCATATTCGGCCGATTTGCCTCCATTTTCTTGTCTGTGTAAATGGTGTATTTCTGTAACTGGTGCTGTGTGATGTTTATACTCGTCATTGTTTACATATTTTCTAAAGTGTTTGCACATTTTCCTGTATAATTATTGCCCCAATCTATCGTAACAATTTTTATATTCATTTGGGGCAAGTACAGAACATCATGAGATTAGATGGTCTATTTTTTCCTAATACTTGTCACAGAATCTGCATTTTGGGTCCACATTATTATGCGGATTCTTACTCTGGATTTCAGATCTAGATCTTTCCAGAAACAAAACACAAGATAAATATTTCCAAAACAGAAATTATGATTTGGAATTCGAATTAAAAAACTAATAGCATCTACGCTGAATCCATCATAAACAAAAACAGAGAGTGGAATTAGTAAATACTAAACATTCCCAATACAGGAGTGCATTGGTTGGTTATAGCAAATTTCGGATAGAAGATAAAGAAATTAAACATGGAATAGGCTGCACGAAAGCTAGTTTTCCCAATACTGAAAACAGCAACAAAACCAAAACATTAACTTAAGAATTCGAGTCATGTTCTTAAATAGCCTCATGATATCGAGACTTTCCTATTTTGGTTTAACACAATGGCACTGTAGCGAATAAGAAATTAATTAAAATCAACCTTCTTCTTCACTTTTACAAAATTTCACAATGACGTTTGAAATCCTGGTTTTCTCAAATAGAAAAAGGATTGACCATGTGCTTAATGAAAAAGTCGAAACCAGATTTCGCAAGTAGGTGTTAAAATGATTTTTGATGAATGGGAGCGACTTGCAAGACCAAAAAGGACTTCGCGTGTAAGTGCGAAAAAATCTAGATTACAATAAAAGAACTTCATCAGCGTCAGTCACAGAGAGATCCAGATGGGAGCCGCGAGACAAACATCTAAAATGTAACTTCAACTTCAAGCGACTCGGACATTGTCTTCTTTTTCTTTCTCCTTATCTATTTCAACAATTACTACAAGAACATTTTGTACGAACTTTACCCTTAACCTTTTAATAGCTTTTTTGACCATGCGACGTTTAACTAACACTTCGTTATATTTTTTTTTTTTTTTTTAAATCATTTCACCCCGAGCAAGGCAGAAACGCCACTGATGTGCAGGGGGTTACATAAATGTAGAAAGATTAATTAGAAAAGAGTGAGGAGTACAAGCTAGTTAGAAAGGAACAATAGAAAACTGAGAAAGCAGGTGCAATGACAGGTACATGGGCGGAGAGAAAGGGAAGGTTATACAGGGGAGGGGAGAGAGCTAGAGGCCAGTGGTTAGTAGGTGAGTATTAACTTTGCTTTTAAATTAATTAAAATCAACTTTCTTCTTCATTTTTACAAAAATTCACAATGACGTGTGAAATCCTGGTTTTCCCAAATACAAAAAGGATTGACCATCTGCTTAAAGAAAAAGTCGAACCCAGAATTCGTTAAATTGTGTTAAAATGATTTTTGATAAATGGGACCGACTTGAAAAACCAAAAGGATTTTGTGTGTAAGTGCGAAAAAAATCTAGATTACAATAAAAGGACTTCATCAACGTCAGTCAAGTCAGAAAGACAGATGGGAGCCGCGAGACGAAACATTTAAAATGTAACTCTAACTTCAAGCGACCCGGAAATTGTCCTCTTTCTCTTTCTCCTTATCTCTTTCAACAATTACTACTACGAACATTTTGTACGAACACTACCCTTAACCTCTTAATAATGTTTCTAATTGCACATTAACTCTTACAACTTATGTTAGTCTTTCTCTTTAATAAATTTCTATTTTAACATTCAAAATAATAAGTATAATTTTATTCTTCCACATATTCCAACCTGCCGACAACCAACCTTCTGATGAAAACCTGATAATAATTCTGATGATTATAATTCTGCATAAAACTTGTAAGCTGTAGGTAATTTGGTTAAGTAAGACACAAGGCCGAATAAAAAAAAACATCAATCCGCTCCCATACGCTACAACACCAAAGTCGTTAAGAAATTTCTAACGTCTCAACTGTATACAAACGTTTTCTCAGTTCAATAATTAAAATAACCTCGAGCGAATGAAGACCGTAGCTCCTGACTAACACCCTACGTCCTCGAATCTTGTAGACTAGCGCTACGGAATCACAAAGAACTGTACCAAATAACCGTCGTGGGATCTCCCCTTTTCTATGATAATAGACTCGACTTGAGTATGCATATACTCCTGCCATAATGAGTTCCGGAAGAAGACATTGTACGAGTACCGGGTCTGATCCGTATGTTACCGAGAGATGCCAAAGTTACACAGAGAATACCGCGTCAGAAGTCATACTAGCTCTGAGCTCCACTCAGCCAGAATAATATTACACGGATATACTATTTCCAGCACGGCTTTACTTCAATGACATGTATATATATATTCCTTACTAATCGTATTCCTTGATTACTAATTTGAGTTCCAGTTTGTATCTTTACATTTAATATAACCAATTTTTCTATCTCAAATACCTGTTTTGAATCCACAACAATAACAGAAACCATATTACTTTAGGATTTCAGCAACCAACTAAAATAATGCCATAATTAAGATATTGATGTTCTAAACTAGTTCAAAGAAATGGTAAGAAAGAAGCTTCGATAAAAAAATAGAACATTGGAAAGAGCAATAATAATTACTGGACTTGAAAAAACTACGTTCCCGAAAAAATGTTATAAAAGAACGATTTTCTGAATGCAAACCGAAAGTAGCACTGGCAGCTCAGTTAATGAATACCAAATATTTTCTTATGAGGAAACGGTTAACATTACTATCACCATTCTGTACTGTTAAAAGATGGACGCAGTTGTTACCTTCCTGTTTTACAATTTCCTTAGAGATTTCTTGTGTGAAATTAATCTTTTCATCTTCTTACTAGGTTGTTTGGTTGTTTGTTTTATGGCATATCAACCTCGGCGGGTCATTTATTGCCAACTAAATTCTATTTATTTATTTCTGGTAATACCTTTTTCTTTCAACAAATTTATTGTTGTTTTTTTATATAAGTTTTTGTGTTTCTAGTAATATATTTTTCTTTTCGAGTATCAAGATTCATTGGGATTTGTTTTTAAGGGCAGGGTTCCCAGGTCCTACGCTGTTATTTAACCCATAACTGGAGGGAAAGGACGGATTAATACCTTTCCCAATGGTACCAGTGCTTCAACTGGAATTCGAACTCGGCTCAACCGATTTCTCTTTCCGAGCCGATATCCATTGCACCACAACGCACATCCGTCACTAAACGCTTAAAGCACCTGGTATTTCCAAGCGGTCACCCATCTAAGTACTGACCATGCTCAACGTTGCTTAACATCGGTGATCGAGCGAGAACCGGTGTATTCAACGTGATATGGCCGTAAACCTTACTAGGTTGTCTGCGTCTAGATGAGTCAATGAAATTGTTATTATTTTTTATGAATCGAGTTTTTACATAAGATCTTTTGTTTTCTTCGCAAGAGCGTGTGATAAAAAAATAATGTTTAATTATCACACAGCATTAGTATTCCACGCAAATCCTACTACTGGGTCTCAAAACGGTTCGATACTTTCACTATCCACTTGAATTTTTAGCTTAATGAAATGTTAGATATCCCAATTCGTTGAATGAATTCATGTTTTTATTATATATACAACACCTACAAAATATAGATTTTTTTGTTAACCCACCCTATTTGAATCCTGTTAAAATATTTGAATAAATTGATATGTGAAAAGTGTATGTATATAATTATAAATATCAATATATATATATATATATGAAATTTGTTATATATATTATATTATTTATATATTATATATGCCTGGTACTTATTTGAAAGCGTTCAATATCAATGATAGAACGGACATATTCATATAGATAGGTGTGAGTTTTTAACCCTGGGTTTCACGTTCTTGTGATCGTCAGAAAAACTGATTAATTTTTAAAAAAATTGGCTATATGTAGGGCTGCGTATATTCGTCTATTTTTGTGGAAGTGGGAGAAAAATCTGTCGTCATGACAGACGCAGACATATATATACAAATTTGTACACCCATTGACGTGCGCAAAGACACACACACGCGCGTCCACCCACCGGGGCTCACACAAACATATATGCGAATCGTGCTTGGCATATATATGTATATGTGTGCCGTTGCGCACATAGATACGCATTCGATTGGTATATTCGAATAGTGTAGCGATGTCAACGCGCGGACAGTTGTCAATTTCTCGTACGTACATATGTACGTATGATGAGGTCTGTGTGAAACTATGATAGATAAAATTGCTATTATTTTATTTAAGGCTGTAGTATTATTTTTTATTTTAAAGTCGGTTATTAGTTTGTTTATTTTGTAGTCGCGCATATTTAAATTGTAAAAATTCTAATTTGTAATGCTTGCTTAGTTTTTATGTGGTGGTATTAATTTTACTGGGGAAGAGAGGAGTAATTTACGTTAATGATGATTGCGGACTAATACGTTGATAGTAATATTTGATGATAATAACAGTTGTGGTAGCAAATAGTTATTGTAAAGCGGTAGTAGTGATTAGTAATGGTGGTGTAATGGCATTAACAATAAATGCAATTATTATGGTGGTAGTCTGAACTAGAGAATGATTGATAGGATTATGGTATAAGCGGTTCCTTTTTTTTCTTTTTTATACGTTTGGTATAAATTGTGATAATAGGTATTAATTTTCATGTTTGCATTTGGAAATTAGTTCTGATCTTATGCTTAGTAAGTTCTTTTGTGGGGTTATGAAATATAATTGCTACTTTTTCATGTAGACAAAGTAGGCATTTTATTGTAATGTTGTTGTAGGCAGGTGCTTTTTTCAGTATTTTCCAGCTTATTGTTGGTGAAATATTTCTGTCTTTTAGACGCCATACATATGTGGTTAGAGTAGTGCTGTTTGAGTATTTTCTGTTGGAGAATGAAAGATTGTGGTTGTTTTTTTTTTTTTTATATGGTCCCTCAGTGGCACTGATGTAGCCGCGTCGGTCTTGACGACAAATCTTCCTCACACTTCTACAAAAATAGACGAATATACGCAGCCCTACATATAGCCAATTTAAAAAAAAAATTAATCAGTTTGTCTGACGATCGCAAGAGCGTGAAACCCAGGGTTACAAACTCACACCTATCTATATGAATAAATTGATATTAATTAAGTTTCACTTAATGCAGAACAAAGCCACTAGTGTTAGACATCGAAGGATCAAACCTATTTTAGTAATAGTGATTTACTATGCAACCTTGGTAATTGTTGTTTCTTGGTGAGGCCCCCTAATCTATTTCCAGTCCGTCTGCATTTATCTGTAGGTAAAATTAATCACGTGGACACAAAGTAATTATTTTGGCCCGTCTCCATTTATATTTTGAACGGCGATATCTAACGTATCTTATCGCATTTAAAAGAAAACATCCTAGACTCGCAAATGAATGGCGTTTCTTCGAAATGAATCAAACGTTTGAAAGGCTAATTAATGTTGGTTTCATGCTGTCAGCTTAGCAGGATCAAACATTAAACTTTGTGGGTGGGGGTTGATAAACATCACATATTATGAGAGAGAATAAAATTCAATAAATGTGTATTAGGTACGCTAAAACAGATTAGAAAAGAAAAAGCTTCTTCATATTTTTGGCTTCGGTGATAACATGGCCAGGATATATGGTGGTGATTTTCAGCGTAAAAGAGTGGAATCGGCGTGCCGAGTTCGGATTAGAGGCAAATGATATTTTAGAGGATAACATGGACAAGCCATAGTAGTTTAAATAATTACACACCTCTGTCTGCTCTATATTTTTGAGATGAAGTATTGTAATTATTTACGCTATTTATATTGATAGGACTGTTCTCCCGATCTTTCTTGCCATATTGACGACGTTTTGACCGTTGAACGTTCTGGCTTTCTTCAGGTGGTTAGAATTTCGAAGTGAAACCTTATTTCATTCAAGAACACATAACACAGTAGATAAAAGCGTTGGTTGAATCTAGTGACTTGACCCAAAGATTTCATTCAACTCAAGAACACATAGCACAGTAGATAAAAGCGTTGGTTGAATCTAGTGACTTGACCCAAAGATTTCATTCAACTCAAGAACACATAGCACAGTAGATAAAAGCGTTGGTTGAATCTAGTGACTTGACCCAAAGATTTCATTCAACTCAAGAACACATAGCACAGTAGATAAAAGCGTTGGTTGAATCTAGTGACTTGACCCAAAGATTTACTAATTTTCAAAACGACTAGATGTACTTCCTTTAGAAGATTGAAGCATTTTAAGTTTCTACATTTTTGGTCTACTGATATAGGTTACTAAATATACCAAGTGACCTGCAGTAATGCAGCAAGTCTGTTTCTTAGTAGCGAGTTCGGTCCTTACTAGCTTTCCTGACCTGGACAATTTTACCTAACTAAACCATGGTTAATAAATAATAGCAGACGTTAGAATCTAAAAGATTCGTTATAAAATATGTAAATGCCTGTGAATTTTGAAGTGGACGTGTGCACACATTTGTTAGGACAGAGATATTAAACTTCACATTTTGTAAAAAGATCAATTAGGCGTTGTGAATGCTCTTTTGTCTTCAGAATTTGTTTCTTCTTCGGCAAAAGAATGAAGCTATTTAAAATATCTCTTTCATATAACTATAAATAAACCCATAGATAAAATAAATATCCACGTTAGTATCAGAAGGTTGCGTGTTCGAATCACGTCGGGGTCACCATTTATTAGTATTGTGTTGCGAACCGGCGATATTTCCAGTTACGCGATACTAATATAAACTTTTAAACAATAAATCTTAACACGCTGCCGTAGCACGTGTAGCAAAAAAAGAACAAGTTACATGGCAATAACAAATAGGCATTTAATAAAACGAAAACAAGTAACAATACATTAAGAATGTTTAAGTAAGTCACAAAACAAGAAGAATGTTCATGTTGTCCAAATGGACGAGAATGTTTTTAGCAAGACTAGATAAGAAACGACGCATCGTTACGCCAGCAAATGGTCCTCGTGGCTATCCCACTCCAGCCGGGAAGGGAACTGAACCCAGATAAAAAAGAGTTCCTCGAAAGGGAAGATAACTGTTGTCTCCCTACAAATATAAAACTCTTGCATTTACAGATTGATATTTAATCTTTTTTTATTTTCAGGACTTTACTCATTAAATTGCATAATTAGCACAAAATAACATAAATGTGGCATCGACATTACCATAATAAACGTTCAGTCAGTGCCATACGTGATACACGCTTTGGGCGATCATGTCTCGAAAGAGACATGAGTGACTGGGCAGAAGATTATCCCGCAGTAGGTTGCCATTGCTTTCTGCATAAACGTTTACTATTAAAAATGTATGTGGAATAATGAAAATATTCCACGCATAGAATTTTGGACAATTAAAAGTAATAAAAGAACATTTCATTCATTTTCAAAATGAAGTAATGAACAAAATATTTGTTTGAGCATCGATTTTAGTAAGCGACAAACATCTTAGTTGTTTGATTGATTCGATTTTTATAGCTTATCAACTTCGAGCAGGTTATTTAAAGTCAGAAAATATTTTTAGATTCTAAAAGATTTTGGAGATAATAATACAAGTTGAACAAATTTATCATTTACACCTTTCCCAATGATATTTGCACAGGTGAATAAAATGAACCCGACTGAAATTCAAACTCAGCTCTTCAATATCACACTCCGAATTGTTACCCATTACATCATTCGCGCGTCTAAGTTTCTAGAACCTGGAATTCCAAAGCCCATCTGACTCAGTTAAGTGCCATACGTGATACACGCTTTGAGCGATTATATCTCGAAAGAAACATAACTGACTGGGCAGAAGATTATCCCGCAGTAGGTTGCCATTGCTTTCTGCGGTAGACTGGTTGCCGACCAAGGCTATAGAACCCAATCTGTTCCGTTATTTGACTCATAGCTAGAGGAGGAAGAGATGTACTATATTATTAAATATAAATTAGTGGGGGATCAGTTTATTACATTATAGCAATATAAAACTGACCCCCCACTTTATGCCCAGTATAAATTTTAATTATGTTTCCAACTATTATATTCAGTCAGTCACTTAAGTGCCATACGTGATACACACTTTGGGTGATCATGTCTCAAAAGAGACATGACTGACTGGGCAGAAGATTATTCTACAGTAGGTTGCCATTGCTTTCTGCGGTAGACTGGTTGCCAGCCAAGGCTATAGAACCCAATCTTTCCTGTTATTAACTCATAGCTGGAAGGAAAAGAAGTTATAGATTATATTACATTGTTATATTAAATATAATTTGTGGGGGATCAGTTTATTACTTCATAACAATAAAAAAACAATCGCCCACTTTATGACAAGTAGAAGTTTTAATTATGTTTTCCAACTATTATATTCAGTCCGTCAGTTAAGTACCAAGGCTATAGAACCCAATCTGTCCTATTATTTAACTCATAACTTGAGGGAAGAGGCAGATTAATATCTTTTTCAAAGGGTATTTGTGCGTAAGTGAATGCAAGGAATTCTGTCCTGCCATTTAACTCATAGCTGGACGGAGAATATATAGATTATATTACATTATTTTGTTAAGCAGTAATTAGTGGGGGATCAGTTTATTACTTCATAACAATAGATCCTCCACTTTATGCCCAGTAGAAACCTTAATCATGTTTTCAACTATTATATTCAGTCAGTCAGTTAAGTGCCATACGTGATACACGCTTTGGGCGATCATGTCTCGGAAGAGACATGACTGACTGAGTAGAAGATTATCCCACAGTAGACTGCCATTGCTTTCTGTGGTAGACTGGTTGCCAGCCAAGGCTATAGAACCCAATCTGTCCTATTATTTAATCCATAACTGGAGTGAAGAGGCGGATTAATACCTTTTCCAAGGGTATTTGTGCGTAAGTGAATGCAAGGGATTCAACTGGAATTCGAACTCGGCTCCTCGATTTGTCGTTCCGAGTCGATGACTATATCTTCTATAATATGCTAGAAAAAATATCCCTTCGTCTGGATTGTATAAAAATTCGCTAATTAATTTAACAAAAGCATATGGAGCGAATAAATCTGATGTTTCTTCATCCGTAGTTTTATTAAATAATATCTTTAAAAAATTCTGTTGTTGTAATTGTAATTACTGTTCTGTTGTTTTTGTTGTTGCAATTATTGTTCTTGTTGTTGCTTTTGTGGCGCCAATATTTGAATCATGGTAAATTTCTGTTATTTCATTTTACTGTACTCCATTTAATATTTTGTAGATTATTAGGAAATTGAATTAAGTTAAAATCGATGACGGCATTAATATCAAAATAAACATATTAAATCTCACTTAAGTTGAAAATAAAATATAAAATTTAAAAGAAAATAGATTTAAGAACGAGAAGATATTATATCATATAACATAATGCAAATAAGAACGATTCATACAACTTTTTAAAAGAATTTTAATTTTTGATTAATTATTAGAAAATTAATCTAAAATTAAAATTCTTTAATATAGTTGTTTCATTTTTTCTTTTTAGCCATATAATCTAATTATATAATAATTTCCCGTTCTTTAATCCGTTTTTTTCTTGGTTAAATTCTAACTTAATTTATTTAACCAATTTGTTTCGTTGTTAATATTATTTGTGACCCTTTAAGAGGGTAAGGCCGTTATTTCGTCTGTCATATTTTTTTCTATCTCTTTTCGCTTCTATCACTGAAGATACATAATTTCTTTTTTATATATATTGAGTGAGAAAATAATTTATATAAATTAGTAGAAATAGAAAATAGCCAATATTAAAAATCTTTAATGGAAAATCGATTAAAGCATGAAAGATTTTACATATTTCCTAATATGAATTAAGCTATAACTATATTAAACATGAAAATACCTCTATAATTTGCACACTGTCCTCAAAAATAAATCAAACTAGTCAGTTTTGAGCGTTATATATTTGAATTAAACGAATTGAATTCCCTTCAGGCTCGTTTTATTGCTGCATTTTTTTTTTATAAGTTCATAAAAACAGTATAAATAAAAAATTATGAGAAAATTTAGATTAAAGAATATAAATCTAATACTAAAAATATCCGAAAATAATCGTTCGATCACCCTTAGCAAGAAATCAAATGAAAAGTAAATAAATCAAAACTACCAGAGGCTTTCAAACTTTTAAGCAAACAGTAACGTTGTTAACGAGAACCATCATTTCATTTCGATGTTTGTTTTTCTCCTCCTTCTCTTTTTATCTTTTCATTTTTTTTTATTTTTTAAACTAAAGCCAGTAGTATGATAAGAAATATAGACTTGTATTTAAATCCCTACCAGGAAACACGATTAGAGTAGCGAGATGTGCGGTTCAGAACATCGCATCTATTTAAGTAGAAATAAACAGTTCATTAGAAGGGCTTCATGAATAAAAAAAAATTCCAAACCAGAATTCCTGATGAGAGCTGAAGGCTGACTTGGCCAAGACTTTATGATAAAAAAAAACTTAGAGAAAAATTCCTATTGGAAAAAAAATTATATGTTGACTTGAAATCTCGACTAATAATGAAAGGCAAACTTTAAAATTAACGATATTATTTGAATATCTTCTTGATATGAACATAAACAAACATAATATCTAGTTTTCTAGGTTTAGACTGACACAAGGCTACAAAGGATCTACTGACGATTTTCTTAGTTTTATAATCGGGTAGGGGCGTAAGACAAGGATGTGTCTTTTCACCGGATCTGTTCAAATTGTACAGCGAGAATATTTTGAGAACCCTAGAAGTTATGCCTGGATTTGTCATCGGAGGCCACAATTTAAACAACTTAAGGAACGCAGATGATACAGTGCTGATAGCAGACACAGAAAGGAAACTACAAAACCTCCTAAAGAAGGTAGCTGAAGAGAATGACAAGAAAGGACTACAAATAAACTGCAAGAAAACCGAATGCATAGTCACCAGTAAAAAGGGCAGCCCAAAGATGCCAAATACAGATCGGGGATACTAGAATCAAGCAGGCACAAAAATTTAAATACCTGGGAAGCGTTATAACAGAAGACGGAAAGTGCGACCCAGAGATCCGAAGGTGAATTGGCATGGCGAAGGAAACATTATAGAAGTTGAGTAAAGTATTAAGAAACAGGACAATTTCGCGAGAAACTAGGAAGATAGTACTGGATTGCTATGCGATGTCAGTTCTTCAATATGGCAGTGAATGATAGAAAATATCATCAAAAATGAAGGAAAAACTTGAAGCAACTGAAATGTGGTTCTACAGAAGGATGCTGCGAATATCATGGGTCGAGTATGTGTGCAATTAGGAGATCATAGAAATGATGGAAACAAAAAGGAAATTAATACTGAGCATCAGGAACAGACAGATGGTGTTTCTGGGACATGCAGTGAGGAAGGAGGGCTTAGAGAACGTGATACTAACAGGCCAGATAGAGGGAAAAAGAGACAGAGGAAAGCAACGGATAACATATTTGAAGGACCTAATCAGATGGATGATGGAACGAGGGTTGCATGATATAACAGGAGAAGGCGTGCTAAGAGCCACCAGGGATAGGGAGACGTGGAAAGCCACGATCGTCTACGCCCTGAAGGGACAGGGCACAGAGAAGAAGAAGAAGAAAAAATTTTGAAAATTTAAATAACATAATCACGTTTCGGAGTCAAACAACACCATTAAGAAAGATAACTACTTTAACTATCCTGCCTATGTACAAATCTACCATCCGTCTGTGCATTGAACACTGCTGCCATATCTGGTCGGAAGGGAATTCCACAGACGGGAAGTGCGAGAAAAGAAGCTGATGGAGTAGAATTTGCGTTTACATTTTATTGATTTCACAGTAAAAGGGTGGGACCTAGTTGCTAATCTTGTGGTCCTGCTATCCACCTAGGGGTCCTTGACAAAATCCAACGGAGAATCTGTAATGTGATCGATTCCGACATGGCAGCTCAGATACAGTCACTTTCTCACTGGCGCAATGTGGCTTCCCTGTGTCTCTTCTACAAATACTTTCACAGCTTTTGCTCTGATGAACGTAGCTCACTGGTACCTACTATATATGAATTTACTCAAGATTAGCAACTAGGTCCCACCCTTTTACTGTGAAACCAATAAATTGTAAACGCAAATTTTACTCCACAGCTTCTTTTCTCGCACTTCCCGCCTGTGGAATTCCCTTCCGTTTACTTGCTTTCCCGTCAGCTACAATCTTCAAGATTTTAAATGTAAAGTCATCTCCTATCTCACTAAGTTGCATCCTCTCTCTCATGCTCCTTTCTTAGTCCACTCGACTCTCATCAGTATTCTCATTCTTCTCTTCCTGACACCCCCTTTAACCTGTCACGCTTTCTCATAACTTTTTCTTTCTAAGTAATCCTCTGCACAACAGTGGCAGTAAAATGTCTTTTTGGAGCGACACGATTTAAAATGGATACAATATACATGACTAATGATCTGTGAAGTTAACTTGCAAATAATCGTTCTTCTTTAAGATTTATTTTAATATTCATGTTACCCCCAAGCATAATGTATTTTGAAGAGCTTTAAAAAATATAAAAATACAGTGATCTTGAATTAGAAATTTCAAAAATGTTACACATAAAGACATCCATAATTTCAATTGTCGTTGTATTCCTCGGTTTGGTCGGTAAAGTTTCCAATAGATTCACTGAAAGGATTCCTGGTAGCCCAAGGCTTTATGAAATACAAAGAAATGTCCTCACAAATGCAGTTGACAAGTTAGGAAGGGTTCCATCGCTGTAAAATACGTTGGATCTTATTGTTTTACAAAAATGTCATGATGCAATTTCTGACATTATGTCACGGGTTTTGACCAGGAAGGAAATGAATATATAAAAGAAATCAAAGGAAATACAACAATAATCCTTTTAAAAATAGTATTAGAGAAAAAGAGAAAAAAATAGAAAATTTCATGTTGATATGTCTAATTGATAAACCGACTTCATCAGAAAAAGAATTTTATTTCACCTTAATAAAATTTATATTAGCGTTAAAAGCATATCTTTTCCTTTAAATTTCTCGATATTAAAATTACATGTAAACAGATTTCCGTTCGGATTGTTTATTTCTCACTTTTATTATGTTTTTTAAGGTATACGAATTCCATATTGTTTCGAGAATTTTCTATCTCTAAATAGTTTACTTAATTTCTGGAAGCTACGTATCGCCATTTCTAATAGTCTAGAAATTTCCTATTCATATCCTGTCATCTGTTAATACACATTTTTATACTAAATATCAAATAATATAAGACACAAGAAGCTCTCAAAGAAGAATTTTACAATCGAAATGATATAAAGACTTTTGACTAAGAGGTTAAAAGTCTATTGTCCAGAGAAGCAAACAGCAGTGTGCCGCACAAAGTAGAAGTTTTGGAGAAAAGCTTCTGACATTTGGAATATGTAGGAGATAAAAAATGGTTTAAAGTTGGGTTTCTGCACTTTATTGATGTTTATGTCCCCAATACAAAGTTAAAAAATTAAGCTGATTTATTCTGCTTACAACCAAGCATTTTACAGTTAATATTTAGGTTAGTAATAAATCATTGCGTTGCATTGCAGGATGTGCGTTGTAGGGGCATTGGATATCAGCTCGGAACGAGAAATCGGGGAGCCGAGTTCGAATACCAGCCGAATTCATTGCATTCACTTACGTGCAAATACTCTTGGGAAAGGTATTAATCCGTCTCTTCCTTCCAGTTGTGGGGTAAATAACAGGGCAGATTGGGTTCTATAGCCTTGGTCGGCAACCAGTCTACCGCAGAAAGCAATGGTAACCTACTGCAGGATAATCTTCTGCCCAGTCAGTCATGTTTCTTTCGAGACATGATCGCCCAAGCGTGTATCATGGATGGCATTTAACTGACTGAATAACTCATTTGTTTTCAGAAATCAATTCCTAACTTGTCAGACTTACGGCCATATCACGTTGAATATACCGGTTCTCGCTCGATCACCGAAGTTAAGCAACGTTGAGCCTGGTCAGTACTTAGATGTGTGATCGCTTGGAAATACCAGGCGCTATATGCGTTTAGTGACGGATGTGCGTTGTGGTGCAGTGGATATCGGCCCGGAAAGAGAAATCGGTGAACCGAGTTCGAATTCCAGTTGAATACCCAGCATTCACTTAACAACTGGTACTATTGGGAAAGGTATTAACCTGTTCTTTCTCTCCAGTTATGGGTTAAATAACAGCGTAGGGCTTGGGGACCCTGCCCTTAAAAACAAATCCCAATGAATCCTGATACTTGACAAGAAAAAAGTATTCCTAGACCCAAAACAACAGTAAATTGTTAAAAGAAAAGGTATTACCAGCAATAAATAATAAAAATTTAGTTGGCAATAATTGACCCGCCGAGGTTGATATGCCATAAAAACAAAATAACCAACCAACAACCAACCTAACTTGTCAACTGCATTTGTGAGGACATTTCTTTGTATTTCATAAAGCCTTGGGCTACCAGGAATCCTTTCAGTGAATCTATTGGAAACTTTACCGATCAAACCGAGGAATACAACGACAATTGAAATTATGGATGTCTTTATGTGTAACATTTTTGAAATTTCTAATTCAAGATCACTTTATTATGATATTTTTTAAAGCTCTTCAAAATACATTACATTCAGTAGAGACTGACACGTAAATAAGAAAGTATAAGAATTAATGTATTATCTTAGCTTCTTCTTCTTCTTCTATGTGCCCTGTCCCTTCAGGACGTAGGCGATCATGGCTTTCCACGTCTCTCTATCCCTGGTGGCTCTTAGCACGCCTTCTCCTGTTGCACCATGCAACCCTTGTTTCATCATCCACCTGATTATGTCCTTCAAATATGTTATCCGTTGCTTTCCGTGTCTCTTTTTTCCTCTATCTGGCCTGTTAGTATCAAGTTCTCCAAGCTGTCCTTCCTCGTTGCATGTCCCAGGAATTTCAGCCGTCTCTTCCTGATGCTCAGTATTAATTTCCTTTTTGTTTCCATCATTTCCAAAACCTCATCATTGCTCACATGATATTTCCATGATATTCGCTGCATCCTTCTGTAGAACCAAACTTCAGCTGCTTCAAGTTTTTCCTTCATTTTTGATGATATTGTCCAGCATTCACTGCTATATTGAAGGACGGACAGCACGTAGCAATCCAGTACTCTCTTCTTTGTTTCTAGCGAAATTGTCCTGTTTCTTAATACTTTACTCAACTTCTGGAATGCTTCCTTCGCCATCATGCCCATTCGCCTTCGGATCTCTGTGTCGCACTTTCCGTTTTCTGTTAGAACACTTCCCGGGTACTAATTCTAAAAGGAACTAAATCAATTTAGGTTACGCTAACATACGGCAATGTTCAACGTAAAAGACAGTGAGTCGACAAGGATAAAATCCGCAACCAACCGCAAAAACTGTACTCCTTGGAAGAAATACAATTTTTATAGTAATCTTTCCCTTATACAAGAACCACTGAAGGTAGAGCTTTACTAATGGGAGTTTTTGTGTTAGCAGTGAGTTTAAGTGTCACCATTTATACGGATATGTGAGAAAGATAAAGTTTAATTTTACATTTGAAGAAGTTAAGATTTTCGTGGTCCAGAAAGAATTTCCTGAGATTCTTTTGTGTCCCGCATCAGTTGTGCGTGTGGTGAGATCGTCGGGGATTATTATTCATTAAAAAATTTTAAAACGCGATGAAACATTAAATGCATATTTTATGCGCCCAGCAGCATCAAAGGGTCCATAAATGTGTGGTCAAAAAGCGTCCTGCACGTGTAAACAGTGAAATTGTTGTTCTCTACCATGAAAACGCGAGGCCGCATACAACAAGAATAACATTAGAAAAATGTTTGGAACTTGATTGGTTTGGTCTCTCTCACCCACCATGCTCACTTGACTTTGCATCAACATATCATCTTTTTCGTTCTCTTCAAAATGCTGTGATGGGGGGAAACTTTTTATGGTTAAAACAAGCTTAAAGAATTAATCAAAAACCCTCTCACATCAAAACCCGCGGAATCTTACTTAGAAGAACCGGTGTTTCCTGATAGGTTTGAGTTTGAGTTTTGTTTAACGGCATATCAACATTTGTGGGTCATTTAATGGCAAAAAAGGTAGGGTTTAAGGTTATATTTTTTTAATGGTCAGTTAAAGTAAGAAAGTTGACTTAGTCATATTTTGACGAAAAGAATTTTTTATATTTTATTTTAGAAAACTCATGTCTTCTAGTTTTGTATGTGGTAATAATTTTTTCTTTAAAAACTAGTCATGGCAATACTTTTTTTTTTAAATGTATTGTTGGTAATAATTTTTTTTTCAAAAATCTATATTTTTCTATAAAAGTATTTTAAGTATATATTTCTATAAATGTGTTTATTTTTTACTTTCATAGTGTTTTGGCCCCAGTTTGGTGGATAGCTATTTGCCCATAGCTGGGACCCTAACGGGTGCTACCACTCTGGGTCAGGGTGAACCTGGGAACAACAGTAATTAAGAGGTGGTTCTATGCTCCTCACAACCTCTTGATCAGAGGCTTTACTGCTGGATGCAGTTTACCGTCATACCCAGGACCATTTCTGATAAGTGTCAACAAAGCGTTGCAAATAATGGTGAATAAAATGTAATTGAACTTTTTGAAGAATAAAGTTGATAAGCAAAAGCAGATATTATTTAAGACTTAAATAATAACTAGTTATTTAGTTTAGCTTTCCTTTACTACTGTACCATACAGTACGGAGTGTAAGAGAAAACTAATTACAAACATCAAAATTGTAATATGAGCTCTGGTAAAAATGGTTACTGTGATATTAGTTTTATAAGTTCCAAAAGTCCACATTATGTGCGTTCAGAACATCCAAAAGATTTTCAATGAGGAATTGAAATAATATGACCCGTCATAGAAATTTTTAGTTTTATCTTGTAAGGGTCACAAAGGTTAAGAGAGAAAGATTTTATTAAACAGAATGAGTGACCATAAGCTAAGTACCCATACATGTCCACCCACATGCACTCGAATACGTATACACACACACATATATATATATATATATATATATATATTGCGGAAATTAAGGAAGATTAACGAAACTGGTTATAAACAACCGACAATTTGAAATGATTTGTTTGAACATTATTTTTGAACGATACTCGAATTTAAGTAAATATTCTGTTTATAATCAAACAGCATACATTTATTTCTACCGGCTTGATTATTTAGATAAACTTTTGTTACGAAAATGTGTGTCATTCGACAGGATTCGACATAGGGGAAGCCACCAAGTGATCTGGCACGTCTTAGACCTCTCGACCACGAATGACCAACAGTCTAAACGATGTCAAATCTATTGTATATACACGCAAAAGACCTACATTTAATTGCATACATAATAGAAAGTAGTTATATACATATACAGGTATATATATCACATACACAGAAGGATTCAACCACCATTTTCTTCAATTATCAAAAATTATTAAACAATCATTTTCAAGAAAAGGAATCTACTTGAGCAATAGAGTGGGATCATTTAAATTCCAGTACCAAAACATATATACAAAAATCTACAAACTAACCAAAAAGCCAACATTCATTTACATACATAAGACAAAGTAGTTGTTTGCATATACAGGAATATATATCAATTACATTACAAATTTCAACCTCAATTTCCTCAATACGCAAAAATTTTAACGAATGGTTAACCCAAAATGAGAATGAACCCGCAAGTATGATAGAATGTGGAAAAAAATTCTATTTAACAGGTTACTTAAATTTAATTTTATGAAGGAATTTAAAGTTTTTCAGTTTTTCTGAATTTGACTATTCTAATTTACACATCTAAAAATAAATTACTTCTATTTATAAAGCATTTGAGTTTGTGATTTGCCTATAAACTTCCATTAAAATATTTTATTCCCAGAAATATTTAGAAAGTGCGGTTGGAAAGTGCGGTTTAGAGAAAGAGTGCTTATAATTATATCGTCGTTCTTTTTTAGGGTCCGACGGAAGTCCTTAAATATGCTTTAAAAGAAAATTGTATTTATTCGGGAATATTGTTGCTTGGTATATAACTTTTTCTGATTTGCATATACCTCTAACTGGGCAATTGTATTTGACTCTACAGTTATAAGGTGGGTGGGGATTACTATCTATTTGGTGATTGTTATGAAGTTTATCGAGTACGTTATTAATGTTACTAGTATAAGAATAGCTATTTTTTATATGTATATATATATATATATATATATGTATTTACACACACACACACACACACACACACACACACACACACACATATATATATATATAACATAGTGATGATCCACGTATACTGTCTTAATATGTATAGGAAAGAATATTAATAAAAAGTTTTGAATTTAAAAATGTACGTTTTTGGACAGTATTTGTTTATTTTTATTATTGTATATTTCAGACCGCCCTCGGTCCTTCATCAGAAACGAGTGATTTTTAAATTTGAATTAGAAACGTATTTCACGATAGTGTCCGAATATTTTTTTGTGTTTACATCAAGTGGTGTGTTTGTTCACAACATCCGGCACGTCCGTAGAGAAAGTCTGTTTGTTTTAGATAAAAAATTTCTTGGAATATCTGAAAAAATTTTTTAGCTATTGAAATATTTGTAAAGATTCAACACACCTAAGTCCCTATTTAACCCTAGCTTGTGTGTATTTAATTTTAAAACCCAGTATTTTTCTTTCTTTCTGCGTGTGTATGTAGAACTAAAATTGGAGTCTATTAGTAAACATTTGCAATTTTCTAAAGTATGATCAGGTTGATTAAAATGGGCTGCAATTGGGGAGTATACATTTTTTTGTCGTATATTTAGTTTGTGATTATTGAAGCGAAATCTAAAGCTATTACCGGATTCGCCGATATATCCACTGTTGGGGCAAATTGACAGAAGAGAAAGTATATGATGTTTTCGCTGTCACAAGTAAGGTTTGGTGGGTGTAATTTTATTTTGGTGTTGGGTACAGAGAATGTTTTGTCTGTTATTAAATGTTTACAAATTAAACAGCGAGGCTTCCCACATTTTAAATTCCCTGTTAGGTTTGTATTATTTAAATATTTGTTAGAAGTGTGGATAGTTGATAGGTTGGATGTTTGTTTCTTTGCATTTATGGGTGGTTTATCGAAAATGTTTTTGATGTTTTTGTTTGATTGGAAGTTCCTGTAATCATTTTTTAAATTTTTGACAAGTGTGTAGGAATATTGATTATGGTTAAAAACTATGGGAATTCGGTTGTTATCTTTTCGTTTTTTGTATGTGAGAAGTGTGCTACGATCTATGTTGATGGTTTTATGTAGTGCTTCCTTTATTATTTTTATTGGATATTTGCATTTTAGAAACTGTTTTGTTAGGTTGTTAATGTTGTTTAGAAAATCTGGATGGTCTGAGCATATGCGTTTTATTCTAATAAATGAGCTGTATACGATAGATTTTTTTAATTTGAGGGGATGACAGCTGTTAAAGTGTAGGAATTTATGTTGGTTTGTGGGTTTGTTGTATAGACTGGTGGAAAGTGTATGTTTATTTAATTTTACCATGACGTCTAAGAAAGGGACGGATGTGTATGAGTGTTCCATGGTAAATTTGATTGTATTGTGGAAGTTGTTGCAGAAAGTAAAGAAGTTCTTTAATTTTTCTAATCCATGAGTCCATATTAAGAAAATATCATCAATGTATCTAAAATAATGTGATGGTTTGTATTGTGAACTGTCTAGTATCTTTTTTTTTCTAAAATATGCATAAAGGTATTGGCATAACTAGGTGCCATTTTCGTGCCCATTGCTGTGCCACTAATCTGTAAATAGTGTTTGTTGTTGAATTTAAAATTATTGTGTGTTAAGATGAAATTTATTAATTGGCATAAATCTGTGATTTGGTTGTTAGGTAGTTTGCTTTTAAGGAACTCATGGCAAGCTGATACACCTTCAACATGTGGAATGTTCGTGTACAGAGACGTAACATCCATCGTTACTAGGATATTATCACCTAGGACTAAATTAATGTTTTTTAATTTGTCTCTAATATAACTAGGTATGTCAGGTAATAAAGGTTTTAGGATATTGTCTATGTATCCAGATATAAGTTCTGTTAGGGTACCAATGCCTGATATTATGGGTCTATCAGGTGGTGTGATTTTAAGTTCTTTTGAAATTTTATAGATTTCTTCATTATTTGCTTGTTTAGTATGATGTGGGTTGGATGAAGAGGTGTTAGGGTGTTTTACTGAAATGATTTTGGGGAGTTTATGTAGTTTTGGGATAGTATAGAATGTTGCTGTTTTGGGGTTCTCAGGAATAAGAGATTTTATTTCATTTTTTATATCTACTCTAGCATCTACGCATCGTTCATTCAGTAATGAATTATAACACTCTTAGCTACTGGCGTGTGTTTACATGGTATATCACATGCTAAAGGTCTGCCTCCTTCTACATAGCTCAGTGGTAGAATCGCCGACTGATGCTAATTCGGTCGGGTTTTAATCCTGGCTAAAAGCAATTGGAGGTCTGACCGTACAGCGATACACACCTGTCTGCGGATGACTGTGATACAGCAAAACACATCTGTCTGCGGATGACTATATATATATATATATATATATATATGTGTGTGTGTGTGTGTGTGTGTGTGTGTGTGTATTTATGTATAAGGTTGGACAGCTGAAAAGCATTCTACCTTACAATGAAATCATAAAAAAAGAAGTTTGTAGATTTAGTCAAATTTAACTGAAGTGTTTTTTTTTGTACCCTCTCATATAAACACATTATTCATTATAGACCTTTTATTTTTCATGTGGCTACCTGCTAAAATGTCTCACTTCAACCAATTTCCTAGAGTTTGAACAAATGACAGATTTATTTGTTGGATCCTGACAAGAATCTTCCGGTATATCTTTGTATATGCACGAAAAATAATATCCATATATAGTTTATGTTAAGGTTATATTAAAGAACTAAATGCCTAAGGTAAATATATATATCTATGCAATTCTGCATATTTAGCAATTTTAAATCAATATAAAGAAACGATTAAAGATAGACACCTTTGTGTGTGTGTGTGTGTGTGTGTGTGTGTGTGTGTGTGCATCAGAGACAGATATAGTTGATTACTTCTGCGTGTTTTTAGGGAAAATCGTATTTATCAAATCAATATATAATTTAATCTAAAGTATTCATTTTCTTTTTTCCTCTCAATCGCATTCAATTTCTGCTTCATCCAATATATATATATATATATATATATATATATATATATATATACAGTACTGTGCAAAAGTATTAGAAAGTATTAAGAACTATTTTATCTTTTATGAAGCATCAAAATAAAGTTTAAAATCACCCCTATCCTAACACGTAGGACAGGGGTGATTTTCCTAAAAACCTCACTGAAATTCAAGTACAGGATGAAAAGCCAAGTAAATTGCTAATAAATGTTGATTATTTAAAACTAGGTGTAAAAGAAATATATTAAAAAGAAGTTATATTTAATTTTTCCTAATTTCTATTAAAGTTATTTTGAAACTACTCATTATTCTATTATCCTTAGATATGACTGATATTTTTATTATTCCCCCCTCTCGAATTGAGCTGTAAATAGTGTCAACGTAGTTTAAAGATTCCTTTTTAAAGTTTATTTTGATAATAGTTAGGTGTCTGACCTCAAGTAGTTCATGCAAGTGCTCTTTATTTTTGAATTTGACAAATAATTCAATTTTTAAGCAGCCAAGGGTAGCAGAGCTAACATTGCTTTAATCAAAAATTACATTAATTAAATTGTTTATTTTCTGATTTTCTGTCAATATGCCTCATAAAAGATAAAATAGTTCTTGTCCTAATACTTTTGCACAGTACTATATATATATATGGTATAAATTTAAAGTTATATTAATTACTTTGAAATCATACATTTTCATTTATGCAATAAAACTGAAATTCAATGGCACATTAACTAAAGTCATAAGTGAAAAGAAAAAAGAAATTAAGGCTTCAATTGAAAAGAGAGGATGAGAAATTTTCTCGTACTCTTTTAGAGACTGTTTGTTATATAGCCTATTTTATATCTAATAAAATAAAAATAAAATTCACTCATAAAATTAAAGTGGCAAGAGTTTATTCTAGCGTTTTCTTTTTTGTATAACGAGTAGTGATTGTGTTACTCCTGAATGCTACAAGAACCTCTAAAAATAGGTGATTATATTTTTTGGCAAAGTTCATAGATAAATTAAGGACAGTTTTTTCAGATATGGTTTTGAGAATATAAATTTAATTTTTTGTTTTGATAAAAATATAATGTTTAAATGATAGTCGTACTGAATGGGCATCGTTCTGAATGGGCCTGCTTATCTTTTGAGAAGACGGGTATCCCTCAAGTCCCTCCCCTAGGCCCTACGCTCTTTCTGATCGTCATCAATGATCTTTTTGGTGTAATCAGTTCCCAAGTAGGCATCTATATAAATGATACCGCTATTTACTTCCGTCTGAATATGAAATCTGCCAGGTCTAACAAAGTATACCTCGTTTCTGCTCTTAGAAAGGACCTCCAACCTGAGATGGATTAGGGGAAGAAATGTTTCGTAAATTTGAATGCTTCTAAAACGAAGTTGCTCTACTTTAATCACCATAGAGAAACTTTCCTAAATTCAATCTGTATGGATTACGGTAGTTACGTAGAAATAAACTGAAAACGCCCCCTAGGTCTCACTCTCTCAAGCCACCTCGACTGGAATCCTTTCACCGAACTTCATCTACCGCTAATAAGGATGGATGATTTTGTCGGGCCAGTAGGTTTTTCTCGTCATAATCCATCTTGCACATATTAAATCTACCATTTGAGCGTGCATTAAATACTGTTGCCATATCTGCTCGGATGCTCCTGCTATTCCCCTCAAAGTTCTTGACAAAATACAAAAGAGAATCTGCAATGTAATCGATCTCGAATTACCAGGTTGACTTTAGTCACTTTCTCACCGATGTGATCTGGCTTCCCTCTGTCTTTTGATGCGTTTCTTTACCTGGTCCCCTGATGACATGGATTTACTCGGGCTACAGGATTTGCATCCACGTCCCACCCTTTACCGTCTAAATAGTCAAATGTAACCACTACGTCCACTCCAAAGGTTTGCTGCTCATAGAAAGTACCTTTAATCAGTGATGGTTTGGGGTAAGAAATGGCACGTAAATTTTAATGCTTCTAAAACAAAGCTGCTCTCCTTTAACCACCATAGAGAAGCTTTCCTTCCTTTTATCAGCCTGAATCACGTTAGTCTCCCTGAAAGCAATACACTGCGCCTAATCGGCCTTACTTCCCTCAGCCAATCTCAAGTGGGATGACTACATCAAATCAATAACCTATATCTACTGCTGAGACAGCAATTTTTTCTCGTCAGAATCCATATTGCACGATTATAAATCTACCATTCGATTTTGCATTGAATACTGTTGTCATATCCGGTCGAGTGCTTCTGCTATTCATCTCGATTTTCTCGACAAAATTCAAAAGAGGATCTGAAATGCAATCATTTCCGTTTTGGTTGCTCAACTTTAGTCTTTTTCTTACCGACGGTATGTGGCTTCCCTCTGTTTATTCTACAAATATTTTCATGGTTTCTACTCTGACGAGCTTCATTCCTTAGTGCTATCTTGTAATTACTCATGCAACTAGATTGGTAACTAGGTTTCACCCTCTTACCCACAAAATAAGAAAATGCATTCGCCACTTCTACTCTCTCAATTTATTTTCTCGCATTAACCGCCTGTGGAAATCCCTTCCTTATGCGTGCTTCACTGTTGACGACAATCTCCAAAAGTTTAAGCGCAATGTTAATAGTCATCTTCTATCTTCTTGACTCTCATCTCTCTTTCTCTTACTTTTTCTTCGACATTCCCTGTTACCGCTTTTTTTTTTTATCTAATCTCTCTTCCCTCTTCTCTCTGTAACCCTCTGGGCAACCCTAGCACTACTGCCTTGCTTGATGTGAAACGATTATAAAAAAAAAAGGAAAAATAGAGAAAGAAAGTTCCAAATAGCGGTCTCTACCTATCCACCCCCAAACTAGTAGGATAGGTTATGTTTTGGCCAGAGAAACAGAAATATTTCTACCTACCCCTCCTACACGACAGCGCCATTGGCATTCGCCTTCGTTTATAGATTCGGTCAAAAATCAGCCATAACTTGTCTGTCTTAATGACGATTTTCCTAGCATAGGTTAGATGTGGCACAAGGCCGAAAGTATGAAACATGAGGATCGAACTCATTACTTAATTACAATGGTTCTAGCGAGACAAGCTTGCCAGCCATTACACTACCTTGAGGTGCTCACTTGCCTGTTTTAATGTATCTTCGATAATTTTTATCTTATTTCTTACTTTTTTATTTTTTTAACTGTTTACTCGTTTATATTTCATATGACCATGTATCTAAACTTATTTATAAATGAAACTTTGTGTGTGTGTGTGTGTGTGTATCCGTAACCTATAGACTCCGAAACGGTTGAACCGATTTTCTTGAAAATTTACACAGTTGCGAGTGTTCTTAGCTAGGTTTTGTGTCGAGGTATCCCCGATAAATATCGAAAATCGATAATCGAAAAAATCGGGTTATAGAAGGAGTGGTTCGATTTTAATCAAATTTGATACACTCATAGACAAAGACATAAGAAACGATATTCAGAAGTTTCAAGGTTGCAGTTCTTACAATAGTGCAGAACATTGATAATATATGTATATAAAAGGCAAGATGTTTGTGTGTGTGTCTGTTTATCTACCTTTATGTCTGGATTTCTTTCAGCCCTTTTATTTTAGTTTTTGCTTCGGATTTGGCTCTAAGTAGGTATAATTGTAGTTCTTAGTCTCAGCCATGATATCATTTATTCAGAGGACTTATTTAGCCTTCAAAATTCAGTTTACGACGAAAAAACCTTATTTGATATCGATACCAGGAAATGAAAATTTGACTTACATCCATTCATTTTTCTTTCAGTCTATGGTTTCGCTTTAACTGGAAACAACTATTTCTTTTTAGTCTTTCGTGCCAACGTCCAAAACGTCTGAGCTCCAGGACCATGGATTAATTTTAATGCTTTCATTACACCGCGCTATACTGCTAATTGAAAAATATACCTCATATTTTTAATTCTGTTTCTTTATTTTCCTTTATTTTTTTTTATTTGCGCGCATCCACATACACACACGCACATACGTCTGTACTGTTTACCTGCACATTAAATTTAATTATTAAATAATTATTAATTTAATATTAATTGTGGATCACATTAAATTTAATTGACATTTTTCTAGTTTGGTAAAATGGACGTGAGCAGATCTCGACAGTTTCCAGAGAGGGTATATGTGAATTAATTAAAAAATTTATAGCTATCAACACCGTCATGCCTCTTTGGTCATCTGGTTCTAATGAATTTGCAAAACAACTGTTAATTCTCACCTTGCATCTGTGACTTTTCTAAGTCCGAACTCTTTTTTTTTCAAAACAGTATAAATAACTTTCTTACGCATGCTCTCAACCAACTGACTATGCTTCTCAGATGAGAGTAGGAGATGAACACACACACAAGCAAACTTCGTTTTGTTGAATTGACCAATAGGCAGACATGTACCACCGGAGTATCACGCCTGAATACTTTCCTAGGTTATTTGTCCTCTCGTTAAGGGTGCTGGAGATAAACGTTTTCTGGGTTTTTGCGTTATACGCTATATAGGATAACCCTTCGAGCTTAATCGAAAGAAGGATATCCTTACAGCAAGTGTATAATATCAGTACTGAAATTTTGTGAATGGTTTCTGGACTGTGCAGTAGTCTCCTGTCGGGCTTCTCGACACCATGATGATGGGTGCTGTTATGACAGTATCACTTGACTAGTCAACCTAGGTTATTTATACGTACATATCCAGTGAGATTCTCTTTTACTGCCTACTAGTCATACATCAAACCAATCAAAACAAACACGAAAGCGATCAAATTGAAAATGAAGAAATTGATCAAACTCCTACACCAATGTAAGGACTGTACGTTTCAACTTTCTAAAAATTGAACTCTTCTTCCTTCTAAATCTGACTTCTGGTTCCTGTTCGAACCGGGCATCAATGCCCCAATGTCACTGAGGAGCACACAGTATCTGGCTAATCTTCCATTATAACATAATACAACCACCTAACATTGCCACGGCCTAACTCATGGACGGGTTTCCTGTGGCAGGGGAAAAGTGATGACCCTAATCTCCCGTATATGTGCTTCAGCGTGATACTTACCCATAATATCATATTCATCTTTGCTTTGTATCACCCTCAGAATGAATGGCCGGTAATCTTCGAAAGAATATCAGTGTAGATTGACAATATTCTCACAATTTTTCCTCGGCCAGATTTCACATATGCGGTGACTTCAATATTAACCACAAAGAGAGGTTAGTTGACTCGAACAAAACCCGACGAGAACAATCATTGCTGAGACGTCTCCGTCGAACTCCACCGAACAATCAGTTTGATGAGTTGCATAACGAAACTCATTGTCCGAATCCTGATGAATAGAGTGGGAAGCAGAATCAGGCCCGAGATAGGACAAGTGCGGTTTCATCAAGAACACTGGAACAAACAAGGAATGCTATATTTATGCTTAGGATGCTATCAGAAAGGGCGATACAAATAAAAAAAGGAAGTTTACCTATGTTTTGTAGACTATGCCAAGGCGTTCGACATAATACGTCACAAGGAACTGATAAAAATGCTCAGCAACCTCGACATATTTGGCAGACATCAGAGTAATAAAGAACCTCTACTGGAAGCAAAACGCCTGCAAACGGACAAGAAACGAATTCAGTCGATATACAAAGATAAAAAGATGCGTAAGACAAGGATGTGTCTTTTCATCAGGTCTATTCAACTTGTACAGCGATACTATTCTGTGGACCCTAGATGTTATGCCAGGATTCGTCATTGGTGGTCACAATCCGAATAACAAGATACGCAGATGATACAGCGCTGATAATCATACGGAATGAAGAAAACTACAATACATCCTAAAAGCTTACGGCCATATCACGTTGAATACGCCGGTTCTCGCTCGATCACCGAAGTTAAGCAACGTTGAGCCTGGTCAGTACTTAGACGGGTGACCGCTTGGGAATACCAGGTGCTGTAAAAGTTTAGTAACGGATGTGTATGCTTACGGTCATATCACCTTGAATACACCGGTTCTCGCTCGATCACCGAAGTTAAGAAACTGGTCAGTACTTAGATGGGTGACCATTTGGGAATACCAGGTGCTGTAAGCGTTTAGTGACGGATGTGTGTTGTGGTGCAGTGGATATCGGCTCGGAAAAAGTAATCGATGAGCCGAGTTCGAATTCCAGTTGAATACCCTGCATTCACTTAAGCACTGGTACCCTTGGGAAAGGTATTAATCCGTCCCTTCCCTCCAGCTATGGGTTAAATGACAGGGTAGGACTTGGGGACTCTGCCCTTAAAAACAAATCCCAATGAATCTTGATACTCGAATAAGAAAAAAAATTACGAGACACAAAAACTTATATAAAAACAACAATAAATTGTTGAAAAGAAAAAGGTATTACCAGCAATAAAAAAATTAGTTGGCAATAAATGACCCGCCGAAGTTGATATGCCATAAAACAAAACAACCAACCAACATCCTAAAAACGGTAGATGAAGAAAGTCAAAAGAAAGGGCTACAAGAAAACTGAATCTATGTCTGTCCTTCAATATGGCAGTGAATGCTGGACAATATCAATATCCGTTGCTAGTAAGAAGAATATGAGAACTAACCAGAATTCATGATAGAAACACTCGTCTCTGGGTAAAAGTTGGGCATCCCCCTCGCAGGAATCAGGGACACGAAGTTCTTAATGGCGACTTCCTTCCAGAATTCGCTATTCCCACCAGCTCGTGAGCACATTCGGTCTAAGAATGCTGTGCGACGCGTATATTGACGAATCTTAGCGCTAGACCTACTCAAGCCGACTGTAGAAGGATGGGAGTAACATATCTCCCGATAGACCTTGGTAGCCTTACCTATCAACAAAAAGAATAACAAGGCCCTAATTAATTCCATTGGCATGGCATCCTGGAGTGGAAGCAGGGAAAGTCACTAAAGAAGAATTGAGTAGATGTGTGAAACACTTCCTTTAATGAAAAATCTCTTCGGGACCTCTGATGAAGTGTGACCTCGGCCTTCTCCTGCATTTACAACCAATTCATTTCCAAGAGGAAATCCAGAGCGAACCAGACGCCGCGTATCTTGACCGGTTCGTCCGTCTGTCTGCCCGTCCGGTCGGCCTGCCGGAAAAACTCTTTCCCGTGTTCAACCACAAACTCCAACAGCTTCTTTTCTCGCACTTCCCGCCTGTGAAATTCTCTTCCATTTACTTGCTTTCCTGACAGTTACAATCTCCAAGAATTTAAATGTAAAGTCAATAGTCATCTCCTGTCTCACTAACTTACATCCTCTCTCTCATGCTTTTCTACATCCACCCCACTCTCATCGCTACTCTCTTCCATCCCCTACTCTCTTCCTGACACCCCCTGCAACCTATCATTCCTCATAACTTTCCACCTCGTCCACCCCACTCTCATCAGTAATCTCTTCCTTCTCTTACTCTCTTCCTGACACCCCTTGCAACCTATCATTCCTCATAACTTTCCACCTCGTCCACCCCACTCTCATCAGTAATCTCTTCCTTCTCTTACTCTCTTCCTGACACCCCTTGCAACCTCTCACTTCTCATAACATTCCTTCTATGTAACCCCCTGCACAACAGTGACAGTAAAATGCCTTGCTTGGGGCGACATGATTATATATATATATATAAAAAAAAACTTATCGCGGTTAATCTTGGCCCCTGTCACTTTTTCTTATTTTCTGATTCCGAAAGCAGAGAATCCGACAAAGATAGAGTTTTGGCTCGTTCGGTATATATATATATATATATATATATATATATATATATATAATTTGGTGAGTAATTAGTGGAGGCCTAAAAAAAAAAGGATAGATGACGAGTATAAATTTTTTTTTCCGTCTAAAACTTTAATTTTAAAATCAGAAACAGTCTTAGAAAAATCGGGGCAGATGAATTAGTTTCTGAGAAACGTTATCTATTCATTTATCATAAATGTTATCTATTAAATTTCATAAAACTATATTTGCTATGTTGTGATACTTTAGCCGATTACTTTCATTGATAAAGTAAACTCTATTTTCATGGCGATTCATTTTTATTTTATTTTCTACACATTAAGATAACGAATCTCTTAAAAATCAATAAATTGTAATTATAAAAAAATGAAAATAGGATATATATATATATATAAATGTATATATATATATTGTGACGTTAATTAAAATGAAATATTGTGAACGCACAGATTAATAGATGAAGACAAAGAATGCTTAAGAATAGGAATAGAGGAAGTGTGTTTCTTTGCTTTTTTTTGAATACAGAAAACAGTTTATTCATTGATTTGTTTTCCACGGCTTATTAAACTTTTGTAGATTATTTAATACCAGAATTTTTAGGTTTTTAATACTGATTTACCGATGCAAGTAACATTAATTAATCCATAGCTGAGGAGAGAATAAGTGTATTTATACATTTACCAAAAGTATTTTCGCGTAAGTGAATATAATAAACTTGGCTGGAATTCGAACACGGCTCTCAGATTTCAAATTCTAAGACCTTATTCATTACACAACACATACATGCAAGCTTAAAGCACCTGGCATTCTCAAGCGATCACCCATCAAGTTATTAACGAGGCCCGACGTTGCTTAACGTAGCGATCTTACGAAAACCGGTGTTTCGACGTTATATGGCTATAAACAGTTTTCTTCATAGTGTTACAGAATGCGTAAGCTGGCCTAAAATTGCAAAACTACTCAGGACTTTGACTACTGAACTGATTATAGGTGATTTGGATTTCGTGGACTTGGAAATCTGACAGTGAGTTATTGTCTTTAAGTTTAAATAAAAGATCCCCTACCCGTCTATTCATCCCCACTCAAAAAGCGCGAAGCCAGTTATTTTGGTGATAGCAATAGAATGGGAGATGCTTCTCCGTTCTCAGATATCTGAGCGTGCTTGGCTTCTGGCAAATCTCTGGCTGAACTTTTGACATCCTTCCTTTCTATCTTCCTTTTCCTTCATTCAATGAATGAAGTTTATGGCAACAACACGTTCAAAATGTGGTTCACGTACGATCACGGAAGTTAAAGTCACCAGACAACGTCGAGCCTGGTCAATACCTAGATGGGTGGCGGCTTTGGAATTTTTTTTGGACGGGAATTTTTTTTCTTTATGTGTCGCGTCTATTCATGACGCAGGCGATCATGGACTTCCACTTGCCCCTATCCCTTGTCGCTTTCAATGCTTGTACTCTTGGTAAAACTCCCAGACATTTCTCCGCCATTTACTCACTCACGTATGTCTCGCGCTGCCTTCCCCTGGATGTGCGTTGTGGTGTCGGCTCGGAATAAGAAATCAGGGAGCCGAGTTCGAATTCTGGTTGAATTCGTTGCATTCACTTACGCGCAAATACCCTTGAAAAAGTATTAATCCGTTCATTTCCCCCAGTTATGGGTTAAATAACAAGACAGATTGGATTCTATAGCCTTGGCTGGCAACCAGTCTACCTCAGAAAGTAATGGCAACCTACTGCGGGATAATCTTCTGCCCAGTCAGTCATGTATCGAAAGGGACATGATCGCCCAAACGTGTATCACGTATGGCACTTAACTGACTCACTGAAAATAGTAGTTGGAATCATGATTAAGGCTTCTACTGGTCGTACTGGTCATAAAGTGGGGGATCGGTTTTATATTGTTATGAAGTAATAAACTGATCCCCCGCTAATTACTACGTATTATGTATTACATCTCTTCCCCCCTCTAGCTATGAGTCAAATAACAGGACAGATTTAGTTTTATAGCCTTGGCTGGCAACCAGTCTACCGCAGAAAGCAATGGCAACCTACTGTGGGATAATCTTCTACCCAGTCAGTCATATCACCGAAAGCGTGTATCACGTAGGGATACCTGGTGCTATAATTTTGTATGTGCAGGTGGTTTAATAGATAATGTTTCGGACTTGTTAATCGGAGAACTAAGTTCCAATTCCAGTTGGGTTCGTTATATTCATTTACGCCCATATATCTTAGGGATAGGTATGAATCTACCTCTTCTCCATCCAGCTGTGATTTAATTAGTAAGATTTGTTTCATTAAACATTTTTTTTTTATCTAAAACAATGTTCGTACAATTTAAGAATATTTTCTTGCCTTAAATAACCTTCAAAGCGTTTATAGGCCTTAGAAAACAAATCACCCAATCAATTCAAAGAATGAGGCTACTACTGCTACTACTGTGTCTTTGAAATTAGGCGAAAAAAAGAAACTTATGAAAATTGACCATTATTAATTCAGTTTCCGATGCAACGAGCAATGGATGTGAGGAACCACCGATAGACACGAAGTCATGGAATACATGCAAGACAGCCATAGGAAAATAGTTGGGAATTTAGTTTAACACACATGATGTTCTTTTTTTATGACGAGGAAATATAAAACCTGACAGTTAAAGAGTGACAGGAAACATAAAGAGACAGGAGACAATAAATAAAAATAAAATAAAAGAGTCTAAAAACAAACAAAAAATTCGGGAAAAGGCAAAAAGAAAACCTGAAATGTTGAAATGCACACATAATCATGCGTTTTCAAAACATGATTTGTGGGCGGGTGGCCGGGTGGTGACAATATTAACATTTCAACCATGTGTTTAAATCCCGCTATGGTCAATTTCTAAAGGTGATTTCTTGATAATGTCAACCAAGGGAGACGATTCCAACGCGTGGTACCATTGCGATTTGCCTGAAAATAATATGACGGGTTGACACGAGACTGAATGAAATTTGGTAGGGGAAACTGTTAAAAAAACAGTCGTTGCTTGTACTAGTACAAAGTAACAAGTCACTTTGACCGTGGGTTTGACCGTAGATTTTACCCGGGGTTTTGACCGTGGGTTTGATATGGTTTAGGCTGGCGGTCACGTTAGATTATGAACTCTGTTATCATGCATCGTAATTGCCGTATCAAATAGAACTTGGCTATGTGGGTATTGCAGAAACACAAATGTGTCTGAACAAGCATCTGCAACACGAATTATCTGATCTCAGTCAACTCAGTAGTTTTCCAAGATTGATGGATGGTTATTACTATAGGCATTTAGTATAAAAATGAAGATGCCCTCCTTTCTATGAACGTACATTCGCACAGGGCACATACATACAAAAAATATAACAGCATAAAAGCAAAGAGGAAAGAAAATCACTAAAAATCTTAAAAAAAAGAAACAAGAAAAATACACAATCGTGTTAGCACACATACTTATATATACTTACATGCACATCTAAACTTATTTATAAATGGAATTTTGTCTGTGTGTGTGTGTGTGTGTGTGTGTGTCTCTGTGTGTGTGTCCGTTACCTATAGACTCCGAAACGGCTGAACCGATTTTCTTGGAAATTTACACAGTTGTACTATAAGCGTCTGCGTGTGTTCTTAGCTAGGATTTGTGTCGAGGTACCCCCGATAAATATCGAAAATCGATAATCGAAAAAATCCGGTTATAGAGTGGTCCGATTTTAATCAAATTTGATACACTCATAGACAAAGACATAAGAAACGATATTCAGAAGTTTCAAGTTTGCAATTCTTACAATAGTGCAGATAATCGATAATATATATTTCTAAATATATAAAAGGCAAGATGTTTTTGTGTGTGTGTCTGTTTATCTGCCTGTATGTATGTATTTTTCAGCCCGTTTATTTTAGTTTTTGCTTCGGGTTTGGCTCTAAGTAGGTATGATTGTAGTTCTTAGTCTTAGCCATGATACCATTTACTCGGAGGACTTATTTAGCCTTCAAAATTCAGTTTACGACTAAAAAACCTTATTTGATATCTATACCAGGAAATCAAAATTTGACTTACATCCATTCATTTTTCTTTCAGTCTACGGTTTCGCTTTAACTGGAAACAACTATTGCTTTTTATTCTTTCGTGCCAATATCCAAAGAGTGAGCTACAGGACCATGGATTAGTTTTACAGCTTTCATTACACCCGAGCAACGCCGGGCTATACTGCTAGTAAACATATACTTTTTTCTATGTACCCATATACAGTCACAGTTAAAACTTAGCAGAAATAAGTGTAAGAAAAAGAGATGAAGTAATTTCCAAAGAGTACAATTCTAAAGGAGGAGAGTACAAAATGAAAAGCGATGCCAGGCGCAAAATCAGAGCTTATTTTCTTTTTCTATCTACATTTTTATATCATACCGTAAGCATTTTTGTTTTAATTTTAAATTCAGATTTTCTTTACTTCTTGCGTTTACTTACTTTCTGGAATGAGACCTGCAGAATTTTCTCGCTACAAGTCTCGTATAAAAACTTTAGAAGTTAATGTTTCAGAGAGAATAACGTAAAATGAAATGTTCTTATTTATTTAGAAAATGAGTAGCAGCATTAATTTTAGGCATATGACACAACCTTGCTCACCAGAGTTGTCATAGATTGAGGCAAAGAGGAAAACTTTCGGCAAGAAAAAGAAGGGTAGCCCCAATACAACAACCTCATGACGTCTCAGACTAAACCTGTCTTTTTATGAGAACGATTACTTATCCCTGACACTGATGCCACCAAGATGACCATCTCCATAAGAAGGTAGGTTGCACATACATGACCTGATTGCAACGCATGTAAACTGGCATGTACATATCTTTCTAAACTCGTCTATGTATGGAGACAAAATCATATACACGCATACAGTCATACACTCTTAAAGTGTTCAAACAAGTAAGAGAAAGAAGATACTTTCTGAAACAATTAATTGGTAGTCATTATCTGATGGCAGTTAAAGTTCCGAGCACGGAAATATCCTTCTGTAGCGGACTAAAAAACAATTGGTTGAAAAAATACGTTTTTCTTTTTCCTTAAATCACCTTGCATATTTCTTGACGCAAACATTGAATTTAAATTTCCAAGTAGGTATGAATTTTTGCTCTCAACTACGTTCGCACGCTACCTCATAAATAGTCTGTCAAAAATGACTAAGAAAGAGATTTCATCCTACCACCAAAAGAAAACCCAAGAAGACGCACCCTACGGAATGCGCACTCGCGCCGACGGCCAGGTCATAAAATGGTAATAACCTAGTTCAGCAACACCAGACATCAGTAAAAGTAGATAAGTACAGACTCTTTCCACACACAGACACGCATCGTACAAGCTTTTATCAATGCTATCCACGTGATACGGACATCTTTTCTAATATGCACGCATTTTACTCATACACAAATCTCAGTTCGACGCGAACACGCCAAGATTCATATATTAATAAATGTATTTTGCAGTTAGTAATCCCCATTTTTGTCCTTCTTTCAAATTGTTGCTTGTCTAAATGATATGAACTCGTAACCATATTCAACCATTACCCTTATCATTTGTGAAGACGTTCATTAATTAAGGTTTGGCGGATAATTTGATTGGTTACAGAAAATCCAAGCAGAAGCAAATACACGTTTCCTCCCAATGGCTGAATTTCTGTCAACCCCGATAGCACATTGTTTTTCAATTTTATTTCCAGCTTCTTAAAATTCTCTCTCTGCTTTTCCCGTTTTCTGTTTTCCTGTTTTGATTGATTGAGCCAAACTCCGAAAGCAGATTGTCAAGTAGATAGATACGCATAAATAAAAAGCACAGATAAGCATGTAATTGAATCGGATATCAATTTCGCCCCTATGGCTATTGTTTTCTCTTTGAAATGGCGTTCTTGGTTTGATCTTTTCTTTGCTTCTTTGCCCATCTTTCCTTTTATTTTTCCGCGAGATGTTGAGGTTTTTCTTTCTTTAATTTCTCTTTTTCCTTTTACTTCTCTTTCTGTATCACTACGTCACACATTTCCCCTTCTAATTGCAACGATATTTCTCTTTCTTTTTTTTTTTGCTCGATTGATGCTTTTTTTCTTGCTTCCATACCATAGAGAATTTCGACCTATTTCAGAATAACTCCAAAGTTTCAGAGTTTATTTTCTCCTGGAAGCTTGAATGAAGATATAATCTCCTTATCCACATACAGTATACCAACAGAATACTAGTTGGAATAATAAAGGCATCAATTCATTCCTTATACCAAGCACTGACAGCGCACACACACACACACACACACACACACACACACACACACACACACACACACACACGCACTCAACTTATAAATGCCAGAAGTAAACAAAAAATGCATTTGTTTCGTAGGAGAACTGTGCCAACCCACGATATGCAAAGTATATATATATATATATATATATATATATATATATATATATATATATATATACTAGCGTTGTTAAAATAAAACAAACACTATTGAATATATTCACAGATGAGGCCAAAGACTCCAATGTCCATATAAATGGCTTGGGTGCTTATGTTAGCGAACATCTTTCTCTGGTTAGGTTGATTTTTTTTAATCGTTTCACCCCCAAGCAAGGTGGTACCGCCACTGATGCGCAGGGGCTTCATATAGAAAGTAAAAGTTTAGGCAGAATGAGAGTGAATAAGAAGACGAACCAGTTACAGGGTTTGTTAGAGAAAATGGAAAGAGAAGGATAGAAACACAGGTGTGAAGACGGTTGCAAAGATAGAAAGAAAGTGAGATACACGGGATGATGTAGACAGGATGGGAGTCAAGTGTCTAAGAGATGGGAATTGACACTGCATTTAAATTCCTTGAGGTTGTGGCTGTCAGGAAAGCAAGTGAGTTCCACAGACGGGAAGTACAAGAAAAGAAGCTGTTGGAGTAGAATTATCGGCTGCATTTGGTCGATTTAGCTGTCAAAGGGTGGGATCTTGTTGACAGTCTGGTTGCACGAATAAGTTCTTGTGGAGGGGACACCAGTGACCTCAGTTCGCCGGAGCAGAAGCCTTGAAAATATTTGTAGAAGAGACTGAGAGAAGTCACATCCTGCCGGTGAGAAAGTGGCTGGAGTTGAGCTACCATGTCGGGACCAATCCCATTACAAATTCTCCTCTGCTCTAGAGAACACTGAGATGAGCAGCAGGAGCGCCTGACCAGATACGACAACAGTATTCTGTTTTAATCTCTTGACCATTTTCTCCATCTCTCTTTACTAGTGTCATCTATCTATTTTTCTCTGCCTCTCCCCTTCCTCTCCCGACCGTTTGTTGCTAGACAGTATTTCAGATAATATAGACAAGACTATTTCCTCTTACACGTAGCTAAAATATATATGTTCGGTGAACTCAATGCTCATCATAGAAAGTGGCTGAAAAAAATTAATTTAGCTGGCGTTCTTCTTTTATTTATCTTGTCCTTTTAGGACGTAGGCGATCATGGCCTTCCACGTCTCCCTATCTCTGGTGGCTCAGCATGCTTTCTCCTGTAACGTCTCTCAGTCCCCGTTCTGTCATCCACCTGCTCAGGGCAATCATCCGCTGCTTTCCTCTGTCTCCTTTTCCCTCTATCTGGTTTGTTAGTATCAGGCTCTCCAAGCCCTCCTTCCTCATTGCATGTCCCAGTAACTTCATTTGTCTCTTCCTGATGCTCAATATTAATTTCCTTTTCGTTTCCATCCTTTCCAAAACCTCGTTATTGCTCACATGCTCGGTCTACGATATCCACATCATCCTTCTGTAGAACCACATTTCAGCTGCTTCACGTTTTCCCTTCATCTTTGTTGATATTGTCCAACTTGCTGGCGTAAATACTCTGAAATTCTCAACCACTGTCTCTCGCGCAAGTGGTGGATTTCATCACTAGGTTTCCTAGCATCCCTGAAACACACATTCTTCTCTTCTTGTTCTCTGCTTCACTTCTGTCCCTGACTCTGCCATGCAGCTCTGCTCTCTTTGCAACTCGGATAATGCTGTTGTTTCGTTAATATTTTTCTACATTCCCCCTCCTACCAGCAGAATATCTTACTGTTATCAAATCAGAGACTGGGAGTCGTTCCGCAATTTCATTTGTGATGTTCCTTGAGACAAAGTATTTAGTTTCCCGTTGAAGACTGTTACTCTGAGGACTCTTTCTGGCTGAAAGCTTGCGTTGATGCTTTCATCCAAGCCAGAAAATTCCGAATTAAACCTCATTCGTCTCCTTCTGCTTTCTCGGCCGCTATTGCCCATAGGAATCACTTCTAACTTTACCGAATCGACGAGTCTGATTATAATAGGCGATTTTTGTCTTTGCTCATAATGAAGACAAGCGGACCCTAAATGATGCAAAGAATAAAACAGTGTGTAGCATCTTGCAAGTTGAGCTTTAAAGACGACTGGTAGCCCTTCAAAAGTGTGTTAAACAACACTAAACCCTTTATCCCTCATTTATTCAATAAATTTGAGGTGCCCACAACCACAGTGGACATGGATTGATGCTTTGCTCTCAAATTCTTTTCCAAATTCATATCTGACTCGTCTAAATTATCCGCACCCGACTTCCCACCTAGAACTGAGGCTCAACTGAGTGATGAAAACATAACCCCTTCTCTGGTCTATAAAAACATTTCCTGACTCCCGCAAGACAAGCGAAGGTGACTAATTCTGGTCATTGTTTTTAATTTAAGAAATGTGTTTCTGAACTCTCGCCTATTCTCTCCAAACTCTACAACTATTGTCTCAGAATTTCTTGCTTTACTACTTCTTGGAAGTCTTCCTTTGGAGTTCTTTTAAAACTCTAGAGAGCCCTCTGACCCCTCTAATTATTGCCCTGTTCGAGGTTATTATCAATGCTAAAATGGTTCATCATCTCACGTATCACAACCTATTCTCTGACAAACAGTATGGTTTCCACTTCTCCATGTGTATCGCTGTTATGGTAATGACCATCACTTAATATATATACGAGGCTCTTAATTATGGCGAAGCTTGAGTTGCTGCCTTAAGTATCTCGAAAACGTTTGACATATATCTGTCCTTATATCTATCTATTTTTATCCCTATATTCATATGTAAAACTATTTTTATAATCATATCTATCAATATATTCATACATACAATACTATCTAATTTTCATATCTATATCTATCTTGTTTTCATATCTATACAGATCTCTCTCTCTCAATCTATCTATCTATCTATCTCATTGTCATATCTATATAGATCTCTCTCTCTCTATGTATTTTTCTCAATTTCATATCTATATAGATCTCTCTCTCTCTCTATTTTTCTCATTTTCATATCTATATAGATCTCTCTCTATTTCATTTTCATATCTATATAAATCTCTCTCTCTCTCTCTCTCTCTATCTATCTATCTCATTTTCATATCTTTATAGAACACTGGTTATCTATCTATCTATCTATCTATCTATCTATCTATCTATCTATCTATCTATCTCATTTTCATATCTTTATAGATTACTGATTATCTATCTATCTATCTATCTATCTATCTATCTATCTATCTATCTATCTCATTTTCATATCTTTATAGATCACTGGTTATCTATCTATCTATCTATCTATCTATCTATCTCATTTTCATATCTTTATAGATTACTGATTATCTATCTATCTATCTATCTCATTTTCATATCTTTATAGATTACTGATTATCTACTATCTATCTATCTATCTATCTATCTATCTATCTATCTATCTATCTATTTTCATATC